>JAXGGA010000571.1:0-210444 GCA_038373865.1 Uloborus plumipes
AGGATCAGGATCAGAATATGCAGACCTCTCAGCTTCCTACATCTACCTGAAAGTGAAAATAGTCAAACCTGATGGATCCGTGTTACCTGTCAAAGAACCCGTTGTCCCGACCAACTTATTCCTGCATTCTCTTTTTTCACAAATCGACGTCAGCTTGAATGAGCGAAATATATCTTCAGCAAGCAATACCTATCCCTATCGTGCATATATTGAAACTCTTTTAAATTATGGAGAAGATGCAAAGAAAAGTTTACTCACCTGTGAGATGTTTTACAAAGACTCCAATCCTACTGAAATCGATCCCACCGCTGAAGGAGCAGATGACGGATTAAAAGCAAGATACGAACTCAGTAAAAATAGTAACGACTTCGAACTTCTCGGAAAGCTCCACTGTGATATTTTCGAACAGAATCGCCTTATGTTAAATTTGGTTGATATTAAAATTAAGATGATTCGAAGTAGTGCTCCGTTTTGTCTCTTGTCAAACAAAGAAGGTGCCGACTATAAAGTTATATTGGATCATGCCTCTCTATTCATTCGAAAAGTGCAAGTCAGCCCTGGTGTTTCTCTCGGTCATGCAAAAGCTTTAGAAAAAACATCTGCCAAGTACCCCCTCGACAGAGTTCTATGCAAGACCTATTCCATTTCAAAGGGAAGTTTTTCATTCACCCAAGATAATGTATTTTTAGGTGTAATGCCCAAAAGAGTGGTGATTGGATGTGTTGAAAATGCTGCGATGAATGGACAATATCGCAAGAATCCATTTCTGTTTGCTCATCATAATGCAAATTTTGTTGCTATTTATGTAGACGGTCAACCTGTACCCAGTAAACCCCTAGAACTAGATTTTGAAAATAATAATTACATTCGTGCTTACTACAGTCTGTTCGACGGATTTAATAGTGATAAGGGTATTTATTTATCACGTGAACAATTTTCAAAAGGAAATGCATTATACTGTTTCGATCTCTCTGCTGATATGTGTAATGGTCCTCATTTAAATTTACAACATCAAGGAAATTTGAGAGTTGAAATTAAATTTAGCAAAGCAGTTGCTGAAACTCTGTCATTGTTAGTGTATGCAGAATTTCAAAACGTTATCGAAATTACAAAATCTCGTCACGTATTATGTGATTTTGCCAATTAGAATGGATTCGAATCAAATACAAAGTGTTCTACAAAGTGATTCAGTCACCAAAAAATATTTTCTGGGTGTGTTTCCCAGTGATTATTTAAGTCATATCAAAATCAATAAAACCCCAGCTTGTTTTATTGCAAATGTGGATACTTCAAGTGAATCTGGAAGCCATTGGGTCGCTTTTTATATCGATCAGCAATTGGAATTTTTTGATTCTTATGGAAATCCACCATCTTTTTTCAAAGGTCATATTCACGATTTTGTATCTCAATTCCCAAATGTGACTTATAATCCCATGACCTTGCAAAGTAATGTCACGGCCGTGTGTGGTCAATATTGCATTTATTACTTATATTCAAAATGTCGCGGTCATTCATTGAAAACCATATTGTCAACTTTTGTAAACAAACATGTTTGTAATGATAAAAGTGTCTATAATTTCGTAGCCAATCATTTTCATGTATTTCCGAGTTTCAATCAATAAATATATATTTAAATGAATGTCTTTCATGTCTGTCTCTCATTCACGATGGAATTTCCAAAGTTACAAGTTAGCTTTACCATGGTGGTGTCGGGTCCAACCGGAAGTGGGAAGAGTCACCATATTTCACATATTTTAAAACATAAACGTGAAATGTTTTCAAAAGTACCGGACAAAGTCGTATGGTTCTATGGTGTGTATCAAAGTTTGTATGATACGATACCCGATGTTACATTCATCGAAGGATTTCCCACGAATTATATGGACTTGTTAGGTGATAATACATTATTCATCATTGATGATCTGATGGCTGAGTGTGGAAAAAATGATGCAATCACAAAACTATTTACCCGCGGAAGCCACCATCTCAACATTTCAGTTATATTTATAACACAAAACTTTTTCCATAAGGGAAAAGAAATGCGCGAAATTACATTAAATGCTCATTATATCCTTCTTTTCAAAAATAGGCGAGATTTGAGTCAAGTGACTCATTTGGGGAAACAGATTTTCCCAAGACATTTGAGATTTTTCCAAGAGGTGTTTGATGACGCAACCAAGAAAAAATTTTCTTATCTATTGATTGACTTGAGAAATGACACTCCCGAGAAATTGAGATTGCGCACGAATATTCTCCCTGGCGAAACACAGTATATATATCAAAGAAGAGAAGTATAAAATAATATGATATAAATAATGAGAATCATTTGCAATCATGACAATCACGAAGCAACAACTGAGCGAGTTACATCTATTACAAATTTGTCCTGCAAAGCTGCAAAAGGAGTTACTGAAAAAAATCAATATCAAGTGTATCAAGGCTATATGCGAATGCTGTCATAACGCGCTACACGGAAATATTCCTCTGTCGAAGCAACAAAAGAAGAACTTATCGAAGCATAAGACTACTCTACGCAAGTTAGCAAATAAAAAATTAGCCTTAGCCAAAAAACGAAAGTTAGTCGTTCAAAAAGGTGGCTTTCTAAATTTCTTAATTCCTGCAGCAGTGAGTGTATTATCGAGCATTTTCGGCAATGGAACACGCTAAGAAATATGCACTTGTTCCCGAAGATCTGGTCTCGAAACATACAGTTACACCTCAACAACTCAGTGAATTGGATAAGGAAATGATGAAAATTCTACACAGCAATCTTGAAGAACATGAAAAATTGACAAAGTATACTGAATTACTGCAAAAGAAATTAAACTTAGCCGAAAATAACCCACCGTGGATGCAACAGCAACGGTCTAAAGAAGAAGAAAAAATGGAGAAAGCAGAAGAAAATCCTCAGCAGTACGAGTCGACTATATTCAACAGTATTAATAAGCAATACTTGAATCAAGCCCACAACTTATTGGATATTATGAAAAGACATTCGGATATTCTCAAATGGAATGAAAAAGGAGAAGTCATTTATAAAAATCAGAAGATTGAACATTCAAACATTGCAGACTTGTTAAATTTAATTTTCAGTCATAAGAAAAATATTGATGTCCCGTGGACAAATGAATTTTTAACTTCATTGCATGAAATGAATGTACCAAGACATTTTGTGAAAAATAAAAATTTACATAAAAAGAAAATTGTCACAGAAGAAGATGTAAAGCCTATACTCTCACCAAAAAATGTAAATCATAAAAGAAAGAGAAAACTGAATGTTAAATGGGATAACATGTATTAATAAAAAATTCATTTGTCCACGGGACATCAATATTTTTCTTATGACTGAAAATTAAATTTAACAAGTCTGCAATGTTTGAATGTTCAATCTTCTGATTTTTATAAATGACTTCTCCTTTTTCATTCCATTTGAGAATATCCGAATGTCTTTTCATAATATCCAATAAGTTGTGGGCTTGATTCAAGTATTGCTTATTAATACTGTTGAATATAGTCGACTCGTACTGCTGAGGATTTTCTTCTGCTTTCTCCATTTTTTCTTCTTCTTTAGACCGTTGCTGTTGCATCCACGGTGGGTTATTTTCGGCTAGGTTTAATTTCTTTTGCAGTAATTCAGTATACTTTGTCAATTTTTCATGTTCTTCAAGATTGCTGTGTAGAATTTTCATCATTTCCTTATCCAATTCACTGAGTTGTTGAGGTGTAACTGTATGTTTCGAGACCAGATCTTCGGGAACAAGTGCATATTTCTTAGCGTGTTCCATTGCCGAAAATGCTCGATAATACACTCACTGCTGCAGGAATTAAGAAATTTAGAAAGCCACCTTTTTGAACGACTAACTTTCGTTTTTTGGCTAAGGCTAATTTTTTATTTGCTAACTTGCGTAGAGTAGTCTTATGCTTCGATAAGTTCTTCTTTTGTTGCTTCGACAGAGGAATATTTCCGTGTAGCGCGTTATGACAGCATTCGCATATAGCCTTGATACACTTGATATTGATTTTTTTCAGTAACTCCTTTTGCAGCTTTGCAGGACAAATTTGTAATAGATGTAACTCGCTCAGTTGTTGCTTCGTGATTGTCATGATTGCAAATGATTCTCATTATTTATATCATATTATTTTATACTTCTCTTCTTTGATATATATACTGTGTTTCGCCAGGGAGAATATTCGTGCGCAATCTCAATTTCTCGGGAGTGTCATTTCTCAAGTCAATCAATAGATAAGAAAATTTTTTCTTGGTTGCGTCATCAAACACCTCTTGGAAAAATCTCAAATGTCTTGGGAAAATCTGTTTCCCCAAATGAGTTACTTGACTCAAATCTCGCCTATTTTTGAAAAGAAGGATATAATGGGCATTTAATGTAATTTCGCGCATTTCTTTTCCCTTATGGAAAAAGTTTTGTGTTATAAATATAACTGAAATGTTGAGATGGTGGCTTCCCCGTGTAAAAAGTTTTGTGATGGCATCATTTTTTCCACACTCAGCCATCAGATCATCAATGATGAATAATGTATTATCACCTAACAAGTCCATATAATTCGTGGGAAATCCTTCGATGAATGTAACATCGGGTATCGTATCATACAAACTTTGATACACACCATAGAACCATACGACTTTGTCCGGTACTTTTGAAAACATTTCACGTTTATGTTTTAAAATATGTGAAATATGGTGACTCTTCCCACTTCCGGTTGGACCCGACACCACCATGGTAAAGCTAACTTGTAACTTTGGAAATTCCATCGTGAATGAGAGACAGACATGAAAGACATTCATTTAAATATATATTTATTGATTGAAACTCGGAAATACATGAAAATGATTGGCTACGAAATTATAGACACTTTTATCATTACAAACATGTTTGTTTACAAAAGTTGACAATATGGTTTTCAATGAATGACCGCGACATTTTGAATATAAGTAATAAATGCAATATTGACCACACACGGCCGTGACATTACTTTGCAAGGTCATAGGATTATAAGTCACATTTGGGAATTGAGATACAAAATCGTGAATATGATCTTTGAAAAAAGATGGTGGATTTCCATAAGAATCAAAAAATTCCAATTGCTGATCGATATAAAAAGCCACCCAATGGCTTCCAGATTCGCTTGAAGTATCCACATTTGCAATAAAACAGGCTGGGGTTTTATTGATTTTGATATGACTTAAATAATCACTGGGAAACACACCCAGAAAATATTTTTTGGTGATTGAATCGCTTTGTAGAACACTTTGTATTTGATTCGAATCCATTCTAATTGGCAAAATCGCATAACACGTGACGAGATTTTGTAATTTCGATAACGTTTTGAAATTCTGCATACACTAACAATGATAGAGTTTCAGCAACTGCTTTGCTAAATTTAATTTCAACTCTCAAATTTCCTTGATGTTGTAAATTTAAATGAGGACCATTACACATATCAGCAGAGAGATCGAAACAGTATAATGCATTTCCTTTTGAAAATTGTTCACGTGATAAATAAATACCCTTATCACTATTAAATCCGTCGAACAGACTGTAGTAAGCACGAATGTAATTATTATTTTCAAAATCTAGTTCCAGCGGTTTACTGGGTACAGGTTGACCGTCTACATAAATAGCAACAAAATTTGCATTATGATGAGCAAACAGAAATGGATTCTTGCGATATTGTCCATTCATCGCAGCATTTTCAACACATCCAATCACCACTCTTTTGGGCATTACACCTAAAAATACATTATCTTGGGTGAATGAAAAACTTCCCTTTGAAATGGAATAGGTCTTGCATAGAACTCTGTCGATGGGGTACTTGGCAGATGTTTTTTCTAAAGCTTTTGCATGACCGAGAGAAACACCAGGGCTGACTTGCACTTTTCGAATGAATAGAGAGGCATGATCCAATATAACTTTATAGTCGGCACCTTCTTTGTTTGACAAGAGACAAAACGGAGCACTACTTCGAATCATCTTAATTTTAATATCGACCAAATTTAACATAAGGCGATTCTGTTCGAAAATATCACAGTGGAGCTTTCCGAGAAGTTCGAAGTCGTTACTATTTTTACTGAGTTCGTATCTTGCTTTTAATCCGTCATCTGCTCCTTCAGCGGTGGGATCGATTTCAGTAGGATTGGAGTCTTTGTAAAACATCTCACAGGTGAGTAAACTTTTCTTTGCATCTTCTCCATAATTTAAAAGAGTTTCAATATATGCACGATAGGGATAGGTATTGCTTGCCGAAGATATATTTCGCTCATTCAAGCTGACGTCGATTTGTGAAAAAAGAGAATGCAGGAATAAGTTGGTCGGGACAACGGGTTCTTTGACAGGTAACACGGATCCATCAGGTTTGACTATTTTCACTTTCAGGTAGATGTAGGAAGCTGAGAGGTCTGCATATTCTGATCCTGATCCTGATATTAAGTACTCCAGAGGACCACCATCTTTCACACTTGCAATAGGATGATATTCAACAAATTGTCCCTTTTCAATAGCGGCCTGAGTAGGAGGCAGCGTAAATAAGTCTAGTTCAGATTTCACACATGCTTCGGAATCGCGATGGATGAGAGATGCCATTTTTTTTTTTCTCAAGAGAAAATATCGTGATGTCTTTTCACCCTCTTGGTTTTGTGAAGACTGATTCGCTTCTTGAAAAGCTTACGCTTTTTATTCTTTTTCCCAGAACCAATCATAGTTTTAATTTTGACAGCAGCCTTATCAGTCAAATTTTTTCCAGCTTCTTTTAGGCGACGCTTCGCAGCCACTTTCAGATTTTCGCCGCGTGAAACATCATTGAATAAGTCAACACCACTATTCAAAATTTGCTTTCCGACGGTCTTAGCTCCTGATTTGAAAAGGGGAACCGCAGCTCTGAAAAAAGATTTGAAGAGACCTCCGAAACCATATCCTCTTTGATATGGAGCGCCTTGATAATAACTAAGTCCATTTCCAGATTGTTGAGTGTAATAATCCTCGAAGGATTTTTGGCAGCATTGATATGGCACATACATTATGAAAGATACTTCTGACGAAAGTGAAGTTTCACGTACGATCTTCCACGCTCAAATGGCACTAGCAGTCCAGTGTTGGTCCTTATAACGATTTCAATAGTGTCTATAATTTTTCTACTCACAGGTAGATAATGGGGTCTTTCATATTCAACACTGACCATCTCCCCGTCTGTACCTGTAACCGTAACCGTGCGAAGGAGGGGTGCATAAACATCTCCCACGACTTGATGTTCGATAATATCCGTGTAAATCATCAACACTCTAAAGTGAGCATTCGGATCAGCGATTTGCGGGCTGAACACTGTCTGTTCTACATTTTTGTCGCTCTCGCCGCCAACAACCATCGGTGGAAATCCCAACATCTGGGATAATCCTTCATGAAAGACAACGCGTGCATTGTTTTTGACTTTGACACGTACACGTTTTGTCACAGCATTATAGTTGAAGGAAATTCGATTCTCATGATCAGGTATAATTATCGCTTTTAAAATGTCAGGTACATTTTCATAGCATCCAGGAGGAATATTTCTACCTAATTCTTTTCCATCACCTAAATCAAATCCAATCAAGTTATTCTCTCGGTTCACATTATACCAAGTATGAGGATAGATCAATTCGACTAATGCACATTCCCAATTGCCAGTTAGTTCAATTGGTTTCGGTAAACGTGTAATAAAATGCGATATTTTATTGTCGGGAAAATAATTCAAGGAATTATCGCTCGGTAATGTTACGAAGAATGCCATCACGTCCAAACTGAGCAATTAATATCATGACTTCGATATTTATAGGTCAGATAAATGAGAGGCAGGTATCCATTGGTTGAATTTATCAGGGTATCCGCGAAATTTGACAAAGTATTCAGTTTGGTTTTTCTTTTTTCTTTTACGTAAAATTTTTTCGACAGTATAATCTTCATTAAGTTTAACTTTTTGCAATTCTTGAGGGTAAAAAGTACCTTGAATGGGCTCGCCCATTAAATCTTTCACACGATACACTGGAATAGCTCTTTTTACACACTCTGTAATGATGAACATTTCCTCAGTCCAATTTTTCTCGTATCCTTTTTCAAAAGTGAGTTTTTGCTTGGAAATACGAACAACATCACCAATGCTGAAAATACATGGTTTTCCTTCTGTAATTTGATTATCACCATAGATCGCGAAATACACATCGCTCTCATTATCGATGTTCACTTCTGCGGGTGCTCTCTTGATAGTGGAATGGTAAGTGATGTTATAACTTTTTACCAAATCGTCTAAGACATCTATAAAATTATAAGTATTTCGACTCGTGAAATATTTCCACATTTTTGTTTTCAATGTTCTGTTGAACCTTTCTATCACCGAACATTTTGTGGAATTAAATGTCGTGAAAAACTTGACTTGATTCTCACGAAGAAACTTTTGAAAGAGTGCATTTTTAAATTCGCCACCCTGATCTGTTTGCAGCAACTTTGGCTTTCTCTCAGAAAAAATAATCTTGAAAGCGTCGACAATCTCTCGAGGCTGTTTCGTCTTCAGTGGCTTCGCCCATGCATACTTTGAGAAAATATCAATACATGTCAATATATATCGATAACCACGGTTATGTTTTTGTAAACTTGTAAGATCTGCGAGATCTGCCTGAAATTGATGATTCATAGAATGGATGATGACGCGATTGGTTGGGAACTTCTTTCTCACTGGACGGTGGAGTGTGTACGCATCCACTCCCGACAAATATTTCTGGATGACTTTCTTGGGTACTTTTCCTCGCGCAGCACGATATAATGCATCGACACCACCAAAACTTGCTTCTCGACCCGGTTCCAGATAAGCCTTCTTCATTACAGCAGGAAAAATGATTATTCGACACTTTGATATGAATCATCCTCGAAACGATATGAGTGAATTAGATGTATCATTAGGTTTCAGTAGAAAATCAACTTCAAAATCAGATTTTCCAGTTAAAATATATATTATACCCATCACAATACACAAACTGATATAAAGGACCGTAATCCACACAACCTCCTCTCTCGATGCCATAACTAAAAATGAAAAGGTAGTACCTGCAATATAATATTTTATATTCAACACTTAAAAATTGAATAAATTTCCGTCAACAGATGGCAGCATCATCGTTCTTTAACACTGAAAATTATATTGGGATCATAGTTAACGAACAAGACATCAGACCTTCGTAGCTTAGTCAGTTTGCGCGTTGACCAATCTGACAGCTACGAAGGTCTTTTGTAGGTTTGAGGTTCGATCCTCACCTCGAGCACAGTAAAATTTATAAAAAATATTCAAAGTCCCGAAATAAAAAAAAAAAGAATTAAATTCGTTCACTCAATAGATGGCGCCACGAGCACCTAAAATAAAATTAAGTTCGTGAAAATTAAGAAAATAAATAATTCCGTCGATAGATGGCAGCATCATCGTTCTTTAGCACTGAAAATTATATTGGGATCATAGTTAACAAACAGGACATCAGACCTCCGTAGCTTAGTCAGTTTGCGCGTTGACCAATCTGACAGCTACGGAGGTCTTTTGTAGGTTTGAGGTTCGATCCTCACCTCGAGCACAGTAAAATTTACAAAAATATTCAAAGTCCCGAAATAAAAAAAAGAATTAAATTCATTCACTCAATAGATGGCAGCATGAGCACCTAAAATAAAATTAAGTTCGTGAAAATATTCAAAGTTCAAGAAAAATAAATAATTCCATCGATAGATGGCAGCACGATCGAAATTAACTCTGTAAAATATTACACAAGTGTTGCCATTCAAAGAAACCAAAACATTGGTTGGCATGACAACCAAACCTGTTGCCATTTCAAGAAATCAAAACTTGGATGTTGCCATCCAAAAACTAAAATCCTCGCGGCGGCCCTGGGGAGGCGGTGGAGGTGGCGGAGGGAGGTGGCGAGGGAGGTCACAGGCGGTGGAGGGGAGGTCACAGGCGGCGGAGGGGGTTCAAGGAGGTTCAAGGGGGGCGTGGCTGAACCTCTGAACCTCCGGCTGGCGTGGAACTGTCCTTTTCTCCCTACTAGCCTGAGATTTAAATAGCTTATAACAATGACCCCTTGTCCTGCTTTCTGTGCAAAAATTTAACCCTATAACATCTTTCATTTTGATAAATTTAAACAACTGAATCATGTCCCCTCTGGTTCTCCTTTGCTCAAGACTATACATGTTAAGCATTCTAAGTCTGGAATCAGTCTAAATTAGAAAATCCGTTCACTAACCTTGTAGCCCTCCTTTGTACCCTTTGGTGTTAGTTTTAAAAACTGGAATCACTTTAACAAAAGTGCTTGCTTTTGATTCAATGTCCAATCTTGATGCAGCCTCAATTGAAGACTCAAATAACATACTTTGTTGTTCTTCTATTTTTGCTTTCTCTTCTTCATTTCTCTTATTACCTTTTCTTGTTTGTTGCTTTTCTTGCTAGTTTTTGAAATGTCAGTTTTCGCCTCCCATAAAATTCATCCTTTTCCCAACTTGGACCTGAAGGAACTTCCAATCTTCAGGTATTTTAATGGTATATTCACTGTCTGCCTGTATAAGAAATATCAAAAATTTTTTTCTTCATTTCCTCATTAAACTCCTTTTCAATTTGTCATTGCCTCTTGGATGCCCTCCTATGTTTTTTGTTATACATTTTGGCATATTTTTCATAGATCATTTTCAGTTTGGTCATAACATTTGGTTTTTGTGTTAACGGTAAGTATCTTTCTGACAATGTTAATTTCCTAATCTTTAAATCGTGAAATAGCCGACCCAGTGCTTCATCACCATTTGTTGGTAATTGGTTGTTATTATGTATATCAAGAACTGAAACAAGTTGTTCTATCAGCTATATTTCAGTGTGGATATGATATTGTGAAAACTACTTTTGAATTCTGCATACCACTTATTGTAAAATTAATATGAAGTCAATGTACTGTTATTTAACTATAGAAAATATTCATTAAAATGAAACTTACTTCTGAAAAATTTAAAAAATTAAAACTAAATCATAAATGAATATAATGTAAGCTTTAGTTTTTATATAAAATGCTGACATACAATTTTAACTCTAGAGCTACAGGAAATTGAGAACAAAATGGCAGTGTGCCGTTTACCTAAGATGGCGATTAAAAATTACAGTTTCAGAGTTCTGAAAACACTGAAGTTAATAATAACTGATAAAATTTAAGGTAGAAAACATTCTGCTTTAAACTATATTATGCTTAAAATGTACAAACTAATGAATAAACAATAATAAAAAATTTTAAAATATTTGTTGCATCATGCATATTTTGTACCGAAAATAGGGCATAAAAATGATTTTGGGTGCTCATGAGAGATCCGTTAATCTTAAAATATTTGGCTAAAATTTTTACCACACCTTTAGAATGTCATTTGGCACAACTTTAGTGGGTATGCACACTGATTTTTGAAAATTATTTTTTTTGGGGACGGTCTAAAGTACAGCGTACATGCTGTACTTTCTACCCAATTTGTGCTTTATTTACGTTGGTTTTTAACTTCATTTGTAAAAAAATGTGGTATTTAAAGTGGAGAAGTTTAACTTAAAACTTGAAAAAACCTTAATTTTGAGTAATTTAAGGGAGAAATAAATATAAAATGAGAGAAAAAACTTTATTTAGCTCTAATTATATACTTTATGCTTCATATTTTTCATCTTGATAATTTCTTAAAATTTATCTTTCATTGTTTACAAAATACATAGAAAAAAAGCTATTTTTTGAAGAAAATTATGAATTTCAAGCCTCCTTTGGGGTACCTAAATATTTTTTAATTTGGATAAATGATTTTTTGGGACATGTTGGGATCTAGGGGAAGCGTTTTATCAACATGAAATTTTGAATTTCCGAAAAAAGTTTTTTTCGATTTGACCTAGTGAAAAAGGGCTTGCGAACGAACGGGTTACCGTTGTTCAAATTGCATGAAACTTTTTTTACAGTTGTTATAATGTAAAAGGAAAAAAATAAGAGGGTATGCGTAACAAAATTATATATATATATATATATATATATATATATACAGGGTGTCCACTCCTATCGTGGACTAATAGCTAATTTCTAAACCGTTAGAGATACGCATATAGTTCATTTAGGAAAAAATCTCCAAAGTACGAAAGGAATTTTGGGTTCATTCAATGTTTTTCAAAAAATCAAATTTTGAAAGAGTTACGAAATTTAAATTTTTATACAGCCCCCCCAGTCCTATCAATCATATTTAGTAAAACATTCTTGACACTGTAACGTTTAAAACTAAAAAAAAATCACTGTTCTACCACAAAAATTGACCGAGTTATGACGTTTTGAAAAATCAAGATTTTGAATGATTTCGATGACGGTCCTCTAGTGATCTCTCGATGACGTCATGAAATAATGCAAAATCTTGATTTTTCAAAACGTCATAACTCGGTCAATTTTTGTGGTAGAAGAGTGATTTTTTTTTAGTTTTAAACGTTAGAGTGTCAAGAACGTTTTACTAAATATGATTGATAGGACTGGGGGGCTGTAAAAAAATTTAAATTTCGTAACTCTTTCAAAATTTGATTTTTTGAAAAACATTGAATAGACCCAAAATTCCTTTCGTAATTTGGAGATTTTTTCCTAAATGAACTATATGCGTATCTCTAACGGTATAGAAATTAGCTATTGGTCCACGATAGGAGTGGACTCCCTGTATATATATATTTTATTTTATTTTTTTTAAAGTTTGATCTTTGCACAAAACTTTTATTTCATTCTGGTATTGCAAGAATTTTTTTACTCGTAACACGTAATTGACATGAGAAGGGGGGCGGGGGCCCTGATATAGAAATGTGCCCCATGTCCAACGTCAGAATGATCGGGCTCTGCCAAACAGCTTAATAATGTGAACAACTTCTGCTTTTTCTTTTCAGCAACAAATTTCGCACAATCTTAAGCATTTTTAACTACAGTCGACGCTCGATATAACGACCGTCTCCGTCCTACAAAAACGTCTTATAACGAGTGTCGCTATAAGAGGTAGAACATAGAGTATATTGGGATACAGTTGGGGGTTTTCTCACCGGTCCTTATATTAGGATGGTCTTTATAACGTGTGGTCGTGATAACGAGCGTCGACTGTAGTAGCAAAACGTCTGATCCATGTTTGTCTAAGATTTCTTTGCAATAATATATGTATTTCTGACATTTGAAAAATATTTTCATAATCAGTTTTAATAATTCAGTTGAATGAGTTAATTTATTTATTTGTATAACGATCAACAAAATATTCTAGAATCTAGAACTTCCTGTTTTTACTTCAGCCGTGCTTTATTTACTTATTTCGCAATAATTTCAAAACGAGATATTTCTGCATATTATCTGTTTGCGCGTGGCATCTGATACCAGTAACGTTTATTTTCGAACCGGGCGATAACGTGGTAACTGTGCTAGGTAAAGACCACGCTAATAAATCGAATAAAAAAAAATCAAAAAATAATCCGCAGGAGTAACTTTTTACGAGAGTCCACGAAAATTATAAATTTTTCTCATAGTATTAAAATTATAATATTTTTTTCCTCAACCTTTTAATTATTTTATTTAGTTTTTCTCTTTTTTACAGCAAAAATAAATAAATAAATTTATATATATATATATATATATATATATATATATATATATATATACGTATATAAATTTATAATACTTAAAAAACTTACACAAGTTTTGGTAATAAGAAATCATTTTTAGTGCTATTATACTACAATGCAAAGCTTCTTGACACTGGCGTCGTGACGTCAGCGTGACATCAGCCAATGAAAAACGAGATAGATAGAACGTCACAGCCTAATTGGCGAATTAGATGAGATCCTTAACTGCTTGTGAGCTCTTATTGCATTGGCTCCGCGCGTAGTGACGTTTATTGTCAACTTAAGTTGCTGTGAAATATAGTGCTTTTGCAATAGAATTTAAACTATGCGATAATATTGAAATGGTTCAAAAAGAATCGTGAAAATAATCAAATCGAAACGTAGAAATGACAGAAGCAAGGGCGGATACAAGGGAGGGATTATAGGGTCGATCGCCCCTCCCTTGAGGGACTCTCTCTCAGTAAATTTAACATTGGAACTATTTTTGATATTAGTGAAAGTGAGAATTGGTGCTTTTTTCCGGAAACGTTTCGAAATTGAAGACCGAAACATTTGTGGTTAACATTTGTGAACTAGGACACGTTAGTAAAGGGTAAGAAAAAGAAATCAATCTCCCCTCCCTTGAAACATTTCTGGATCCGCCCTTGGACAGAAGTCCACACAGGCAGCAATTTCCTTTATCTTTCACCCCACTTTCAGAGTTTCATTTCTAAATTGAATCGTTTACAAGGCAGTTAAGTACGTTTATTTCAGAAACCACCAAAGCGACATAATTTCTAATTTTAAGAAAACATTTATTGCTTCACGTTAAACTATTTAATAGCGATTACAACAATATTTTCTGAAAGAAATATATCTAAATACTGATATTTTTCAGTTTAAAATATTGAAACTCTAATCGATTTTTTCATAAATAACGATAGAAATACTTTTACGAGCTTGCAGTTTTTGTCGCTTAAGTGATTTCTGAAATAAGCGATTCAATTATCGAAATGCTTATGAATTTTGTTGCTCTGTCATTGGGCGGAGAAGGAGGTGGGAGAGATGATAGGACAAGCTTTTTAATCGTTGCTTAAATTAAAATGAATGATGGCAATAAAATATTCAATTGATCATATAAATCAACAAATTGACCTGAAAGCTCAACCTGACCATGACTACATAATAGAACTGTGGGGAACTATTGAAACTTGAAGAATCTTTAAAAATAATCCAGATTTTCGAGGCTTCTCTCAATTTAAGTCATAATTTTATAGCATGTTTAGAAACTCCCCCTCCTCCTCTTCCCTCACCACCATGCACTCGTTCATTGGATTTTTCTAAAATAATTTTACTATCATAAATATTTTTACGATTAGGGATGCCCACTTGGGGGGGGGGGGGGGATTATGGCTCAACTTGCGCCATCAAAAATAGGGGGGGGGGTAAACTAATTTATTTATTTAATTTTTTAACTTAAATTATTTACTGATTTTTTTTAATTTAAATTATGTCTTTTATTTATTTATTTATTTTCATTTATATTTTTGTGTGTGCTTAGAATGTCTGGAAGAGAAAAAAAGCGATTCTATTCTGCGCATAATTAGTACTTTTAAAAAATTAATAATATACATAAAAATAATAGTTATAATTGAAAAAATAAATAATTAGAAAAAAAATAAATAAAACAAAAAATAGGGGTAAAAATAAAAATAAAAAACACAAGAGGGTTGTGAAAAATTTTGCGAGGAATTTGCGCCATTGAGGTTGGGGGAGGGGATAGGCACTGTTTATGAGAATAGTAAACTTTAATATTTTTTACTTTGTTTTAATTTTCTTCAGTTATGTATTGTCTTTACTTTCAGGAGAAATAGGCTAAAGCCAATAACAATCAATGAAGTAAAATATTTCATACGCGGTTGATTTTTTGTGGGGACTGAATAGGAATTTCATCTGAACTATTTTCAAAGTTCAACACGTTTGAGGGTCGTGTTCTGAAAGTGCGCAGATCGATAAAAAAAAAAAAGGTGACACCGCTGGCACCTGCCTGTCATCGCTTGCAGTGCGGTTCTTACAGCTGTCCCTGCTTTTGTGCTCTTGCGCAGAGCAGGTGCCGGTAATGTTCATTTTTACCTATTTGGTCCTCTGTCGTTATGGTGCAACTAGAAAACAGTTAGTTGTGAATGTGCAAGAGCAAATTTCAGGCTCGATATATCTGGGAAATTATTTATTTTTCATGTAGTCAGAAGCGCCCAGATGGGAGGGCACGGGAGGTCACTGTGACCCCCCCCCCACACACACAATAGTTTCCGTATTAGGCGCATTTTGCTGACGATTCGGGAAAAACAATTTTAGTTGCAGTTGTTGTGAAAGAAATTAGATGAGAGACGATCGAAGAAGGACCCTCTAATTTAGAACCATATAGAAAAACAAAAATAATGCAAAAGTGGCTTTAGCTTTAAGCAGCTATGAAACTAGTTTATCTTGGAAAAAAAAAATTTTAGTTCTCTGGGTTTTGCTTGATTTTACGACTTCTAGAGGGAGTGTAGTGCAAAAGAAGTTGTTTGGAATAAAGCAATGAGTAACCGCCCCTAAGCAAGGGCTACGCAAGAACATGCAACACACCGCCAACTCGGCTATTTCGATCTATGGACTGCAGTTTCGTGCATATTATGCATGGAATAGGAAAATAGCCGAGTTGGAGGCAAAAATTGTTCGATTTTATGCATACGAAGGAGTTCGGTTCTACGAATCTTTTTTTCCCGCACTCCCTTTTCTACCATGAATGGACGTAAAACTCTGGGGGGCACATTCCTGGCTTTCGTTTCGAGGAAAGGTCGGGACTCCATCCAAGCGGAAGTGAAGGGTACGAAAGTTCACGGTGGAAAGGGGGAGGAACGCTTTCTACCGCCCCCCTTCCTCCCTCAGACCCTCTACTTTTCTTTTGATGAATGAATATGGTGATCGAGTTTGCTTTTGCCGCGGAAAATCGCTTGTGACAGTGGAAAGGTGAGGCAAGGTGTTTTTGGCCGGTTTGTAGAACGTCGGAATTTCGGCCACTTCCGAATTCGACACAACGAAAATGATAAAAATTGCTAATACTTAGGGGTGCCTACAGGGGAGATTATGGCGCAAGTCGCGCCATCAAAGTTTTTGGGGAGGATTTTTTGAAACTAATTTAATTATTTTTTTAAGTTATTTATTAATTAAAAAATTTATTTAAATGATTTATTAATTTATTTAATAATTTATTTTTAAATTTAAATTATTTATTTTGTTTCTTTATATTAATTTATTTATTTGTTTATTTGTGTGCGTGTGTGTGTGCTTGGAATGTCTGAGTGGAAAAAAAGCGATTCTATTTTGCGCATAATTCGAATCTTAAAAAAATTAATAATGTATAAAAAAAATAATTATTATAATTAAAAATAAACAAATAATGGCTAAAAAATAAATAAATAATATTAAACAAAAAATAAATAAATAATGTTTAAAAACTGAATAAAATAAATTGTAAATGGTAAAAATAAAAAACACTAGAGGGTTGTGAAAAATTGGGTGGAGAGGGGGGGGGGGATTGTGCCATTGAGCTTGGGGTTGGAACCCCTGCTAACCCATTTGAAAACGATTATTTCTGTAAAGATCAACGTAATAAAAAAAAGGGTTGAGCTGGGGGGGGGGGGCATTAAGCAGCTCAATGGATTTTTTTTCTTCCGAAAATAAAAGCGGTGCAACTTTGAAACAGAAAGATAAAATATGAACTCCCCATTTATTAATTTGCCGCTCCAACATTGGTGAGACAATTTTTTTTATCATATTTACAAAAGGTTTTTACTCATCCTGTAAATTTGCCCGTTTAACATTTAAATTTTCTTTCAGATTCATCATTCTTTCGAATGGATGTCTGCTAATGGCGGTTGTGTGTCTTGCACAGAAGTTCAAAATGTTGTAAGTCATTTCTTATTCATACTCGTACTGTTCTTTACATAATATTCTGTCATCCCGAATCAATAGAAATCCTTCTAATATACCAGGGGTGCCTAATTGCGGGGGGGGGGAGCAAACTAAACTTAAATTTTCCATTGAGAATGCAGAATAGGAGTTATGAATGCAAATCATTTTCCGTGTCGCATCATAGACAAAACAGCAATCGTAAGGTACAATAAAAAAATTGCATTCGAAGACAGTACATATGTACGTAAAAATGTATCGCCCAGTCTGCCGAGGCGGATATGGGACCGGGCTGTGTTGCGGACAAAGAAAGTAAAATTTCATCAGATATTTTTCAAATTTCTTCACAAAATCTGCAGATATTTTTAAGGTGAAGCCTAAAAATCTTTTAAAATATCTTGAAAAAGCGTCTCGGGAGAGTGCCTATAGTTTTGAGCAGAATAATTTTCATTTCTTGAAGAAATCGGAGATTTATGAATCTGAAAAAAGTTTTAAGATATTTCAACGATTTTAGGCTTAACCGTCCGCCTGCATTCAGGATATTTTCTGATCACTGATGTGATTCTGAAATAAAACTATAACCGTAATACCTTGAGAGTAACCAGTATATTCTTTCATTGTGAGGAAAATATTTGTTATATATTAATGTTAATTGTGCAAGTTCATTCATAATAAGACTAATCGTGTACCATATACTATGATTAGCTGATAAATTTATTTTTTATAGTATGATAAGAATCAATGTTCGGTTGCAAAATTTGACATTTCGTCGAACGGTACAATTTATTTCCAAAATGACTAAACCAATTACTCGTTAATGAATCTTCTCTTCACTGAATCTCTGGATCAGGATCCATTTATTACTCTTGGAATTACTAATCCATTTGAGCCTTTCGTTTTTTCCCTCCATGTTTAAGCAAAAGGAACCAAAAAAAAAGAAGAAAAAGGTAAGTTATTTTTAGTAAATGGAACTAATGTATGTGTGTGTGGCACAAAAAGGGTTGGACGGAGGTCAAAAATATCTTTTATCATTTCACTCCAAGTTGAACTTCCGTGTTCTTAAATAAAAATTTGTCCAACGAAATTTTTCTGGTGTAAATCTGGCGTTTATTCAATACATTTGTGTCTCTGGAAAACTGAGATGAAATTGATGTTGGGGGTGAATGTGAAATCGGCTTTCGTTCATTTCTGAAAATATTTGCACATAAAAGTAAAAGATAATTTTATTAATGTGAAGCTGTGGAATGCCTGCTCGCAAAATAAAACCAGACAAAAAAGGAAAAAATACTAATTCAGTTTAACTCTTAACGTTTTTGAAACTAGAACGTAATTTTAAAATTCATCCGCCTTACTTCGATTTTCCAGTAGAAATAAATAAAGTTTTAAAAAACTAAAAGTTCAAAACTTAAAAAAAAAAAAAAAACGAACATGAAAGAAGGTCCTAAATATCGTTAAAGTACAGTGAATCAAAAAACAGGAAAAAATTGCAAATGAATAAGTCAGAACTTTATTAAGTTTATTTTTTCACAAATTCAGTTTCGAAATTTTGTACGGATGGAGGGGGGATTCAGTTCTGTTCGCACATCGAAACATTTCTTGATTTTTGAAGTTTCCATTTGGAAGCACCGATTGTTGGAATGTACTCGTATCATTGTTTTGGGCCTGTTTCGTTTTTCCCCGGAATTAAAGCAAAAGGGTTAAATTTATGCGCCAAAAAATATGAAGTGTTGCAAGCTTAACCGACCCACTTGATTCAAAGTTGTCCTAAATGCAGTGATGCCCATCCCCTCCCCCAAACTCAATGACGCAAATCCCCCCCCCCCCCCCACCAGAAAAAAACTTTTCACAAACCTCTTGTGTTTTTTTATTTTCATTTTTACCGCTTTATTTTGTTTATTTATTTTTTTTAAATCTTGTTTGTTTTTTTTTTTTTTAAATTATAACTAAAATTATTTTTTTACATGTTATTAATTTTTTAAAAGTTCTAATTTTGCGCGGAATAGAATCGCTTTTTTCCCTTCCAGACATTCCAAGCATCACACACGCACACAAAAAACCTAAATAAATAATAATATAAAAAAATAAAAAAATAATTTAAATAAAAATATAAATTAATGACTAATTAAAATTGAAAAAAAAAATCAGTAATTTAAATAAAAATAATTAATTAATAAATAATTTAAATAAATAAATAAATTAGTTTAAAAAATCATCTCCCCCAATTTTGATAGCGCAACTTGCGCCATAGTCCCCCCTCCCCCTGTGGGAAGGGGGTGCCTAAATGACAAAAAGTAATTAAAAAGCCCCACAAATTATGCCTGGAATTTGAAAAAGCCATTCCAAAGACGCGAGATGAAATGAATGAAAAAAAAAAATGTCCCATTTATCTCTCGCTAATTGTATCATCCTTCTTTTTCTCCACAACAAATCAAGGCCACTTAGAAACATATCTTACCATTGCGAAATACTTAAAGCACTCTAGCAGAAAACGCAAGCAATTCCGACTTCCGCTCTCTTGTCTCTTCGATGCTCAGCTTTTTCAACTTCGCCTTTTCGGAAAAATCTTTTTATAGCCCAATGAAAATCAACCGCTCTAAAGACCTTGTCTGGGAGTGAAATATGGCCCGCTGAAAATGGTTAAATAATAATAATAATGAAAATAGATTTGGAAAAATAAAAGGGAAATTTTTAAAAAGGGAACGAGTACAACGAATCTGTTCTGAATGGATGCATAAATAGTGTGCAGAGATACGGGCTGACCTCTCCTCTCGCATTGTCCCTATTAAACGGAGGTTCTTCTTTGAATGACGGATGATTGGTGTCATGGCCGATACTTGTGACGATGATACTGGGAGATAGTGAATCTGGAGAGACGTGATTTTCGTTACACAGAAGCCGCCTACGACCAGTGGTTGGAAAAACTACATATTTTTTGTAGCGAACTACAACTACAACTACTTTCTTATAAATGTAGTTAACTACAGCTACAACTACCTTTTTTTTAATGTAGCGAGCTACACTACTTTTGAAATGTAGTTGCTACTTCGCTACTTTTTAAAAAATAAATAAATAACAAGAATACACCGTTTGAGGATCGACCGAAAAAATTCGAAAAGTGGTTTAGATTAAAAAATTACCTCATTCGAATATGGAATAGAAATAGGAATTGTCTTTGAATTTATTTGTTACTTTTCCTTTTTGTTCCCTTTTTTTTTTTTGCTAAAATTTGTCCTTTATAGATTTTTTTTTACAATTTTTACGAATATTCGCCATAAGAACCACCTTGTTTTTTTCCTTCGTTTAAATTAATTAATTTATTTATTTAATTTAAAGTAGTTTCAAGAAATCGCTACAAACTACTACTTTTTTGTATCGCGCTACTCGCTACTCTACTTTTTTTTAAAAGTAGTGCGCTACACTACAAACTACTAAAAAATGTAGCTACTACAGTAGTTTCGCTACTTGTAGCGCGCTACTTCCGACCACTGCCTACGACTGACAGCAGCGACCGAAGGGAGGTCATGGAAGGTCGCCTGGACCTCCCAAAATTTTCTTCATTGGGCACATTCGGACTGACGATTCAGCAGATATAGGGATGCATTATCAAACCCTATCAAGCTCGAATCTATCTCGGGAAAAGCTAATTTCGCGTTCAATGTAAGAGACGGATAAACTTGACAGTTAAATTATTTATGGCGCACGATGCAGGAAAATAGCTTTAAGAGTTACACGGGAAAAATATTTTTTAATAGTTTAATGGGTAGGGGTTGCACTAACAAATCTTGCTGGGGGTGGGGGTGCAACTAAATTTATATGCTCTACTACCCTTGTTGTTATTAATCGAAGTTCAAATGGTTTTCAATCATGTAAAGAAAAGATTAAAAATGCTGCGTCGTAACGGTTTTAAGTATGTGCGTGTGGTCGTACTTTATCATTTAGCACACTTCGGAATTTCATTTCATCAATTTTCCCCCTTCCAGAAATTTAAGCTCAGGCGCCCTGACTACTGTGTCTTGGAATGCAGTGCCCGATTCAGGCTCAGATCCAGATGGGGTGGGGGACATGGAGTTGTGACCCACCCTCCTCTCTTAAGCGGTTGAATATTGCATAAAACGGCCCTTGACAAATTACATTGAGCATTTAAAATCAAAACTTGCGTAATATAAACTAAATAAGGACTGCAGTGGATATCAGTAGATCCTTATCAATAGTAAAATGGATAATTATAAAAATTTTATCATTTTGTGATAACAAGAATTATTTTCGAAAAACTACGAATATTACAATAAAGGTATCAAAAAATTTTTTTGAAAATGTCTTGTACAATTTTTTCGTTGATCTTTGGAGCTATTTATTTGTTGGTAGGAATCGGCTATATGTCCAGGGACTTAGTTAAAATAGAAAAAATGAGATAAACAAAGCTTGAAAGCACAAATAAGATTAAAAGATTGAAGGTTTTAAAAGGGGCAAACATGTTTTGGAGGCAACAGCCTCCTTCTTCAGTGCCCATCAAGCAAATAGAATGAAACAAGGTATTGGGGAGTTTAAATACGAAATAGGAAAGAGGATGGACCAATCAGATCTGAACATGTGCTGAGGTAGTATTTAACGCATCCGAATTTGTAAATTTGAGCCAATTGGTTAAAATTTGAGAGATATGCGGAACAGCAAAAGATTCAAAACAGAGATTATTTACATTTTTGTGTGCATAAAAGGCTTCTAGAAAATCTTAATTCACCTACAGTAGTAGGTCTGCAAATGATTTTGGCTTCCGAAAATATTGCTAGATAGGTGGCACTGCAAACTGAAAATATTTTACCATTTCACTTTGCCCCACATTCCCCTACTTCGTTTCAAAAATGAAGTTAGCCTCTCTAGCGAAAAGGAGAAAACAAGAAGCGGCTTTGCCCTTGAGATTCATCAAATTCAATTGTCTCTCTACATAAGAACGAACAGAAATGTGGATAACAAAGCATCTCTTGTTATGTTATGTTGAAATTGATATGCAGTTTTTATTTCTTTACTTTTAACCAGTTTACGTTACTAGTTTGAACGCTGCGCTGTTTAGGGCAATCACCGGAAAACTGCGCAGAGGCACTCACTGAGGTCACTGTTCTACGCTTAAAGAGTTAGTGAAATTTTTATTTGTCTTTTAAACGCAGTAAATCTACATGCAAATGCAGAATTGAATCTCAGTAATACGGAATAACAAGGGATTCATGTCTTCCGAATTAATTGGATGGTGTTATGCAAAAAGGAGTTAACCCACAAAAACCTGATTTTGAGATAGTGGGCTTTAAAGTCAACTAACTCTGGCAAAAAGCATGGAGCTCTATATCAATATACCAATGATATGTTGCCATGAAATGCTGATAGGGCTTAAATATTTTCGCTTAATGTAGAAAGCAACATATTTTACCATCACAGTTGGATAACTCATTTTTTTAAGTTTTGTGGGTTAACTCCTTTTTGCATAACACCATCCAATTAAAGTTCGGATTCAACAAATAAATTGGACTGTATACATAAATAATAAATCGGCCACCTTGTCTAGTGGTCAGAGGTGTCTGTCCGTGATGCGGTGGCCCCTGGTTCGAATCCCGGTTCGGAATGGACGACTTTCTCTCTCTCTGCTGTCCTAATTGTCCTCTCTTGTCCAATCTCTTGTTTTACTTAATTTAAAAGCAAGACAGTTGAGAACACTTTTGGGGATTATTTTGCTCCATTGAGCTTGGGGGGATGGGCACCCCTGGCAATCAATGCAGTAGGAGTTCCATTTTTCTCATCATTCTCCATCCTAGATTCGAAAGCGTTACCTTCATAAGAGGTGAGTATAAATCAGGGCTCGAAAAATCTTTAAAATTTTACATGCCCTGCCGGACATGTTTGTCTAAAAAGTACATGCCTGAAAAAAAATTTGAACATGCCCAATTTTATTTTTGTTGTTTATAAATAAAAACATTTGAATTTGTCGTACAGTGTTAAGACGTTGATTTCCAAGCTACAAAACATACGTAGCATATGAGCTGGGCTAAAAACAATGTACCTGTCAATTAGCTTTTACTTTCACTCCTCCTCAGAAGTCAAATATCCATATTAATGTTATTGTAAAAGACAAATTCTAATTTGGAGGAAAACAGGATATCACATACAAGCTAACTCAAATTCTATTCTGTTAGCTAAAATAATGTGCTACAAATTATCATTATCTCCTACTTGGGCAGTCAACGTGTTAATCAGACAAAATATTAAATTAGCAATTTTGTATCTGAATTAAGAATTATTTTAATCTTAACATATATGGTAATTTTTTTTCCAAAATACGAAATAATAAAGTTTAAGAAAAATATTTGCTTGTAAAATGACATGGCCAGCTATGCATGTAAGGGTTGAACATTCATGCCCTATCAGAAATTTTACATGCCCCGGGCATGTGGGGCAATATAATTTTCGAGCCCTGGTATAAATATCTTCTCTCACAGGATCTCAGAAAATATTTTAAAAGCAAAAACAAGAGAGAGAGTAAACGAGAGTGTTTTTTCTTTTCTTTTTTTTTTGCATTTTTCACTGATTTAAGTAAAATAATTTCTTAAATTGATGATAATAAACGAAGGTTTGATTACAAAAAACGATGGGTTTTTAATGTACTTATACACAAGCGGACGGGACTTGGCGATTCTGATAACTCTAAGCGACTGATAACATTAACCGTGATCACATTAAGCGTGGTCCACTGTATAATAACATGAAATATTTTTGAAAAACCACGATTATTACAATAAAGGCAAGGGCGGATCCAGAAATGTTCTAAGGGAGGGGCGATTGGTTTTTGTTTTCTACTTGCCCCCTTTTTTTAACCACATATCCTGGTTAACACATGTTTATTACAAATGTTTCGGTCTTCAATTTCGAAAAAATTCCAAATCAGAGCCCCGAATCCCAACCACTCCTCATAGTATCATCGATGATCATCTAAAATTGCCATTTTTGAACTTCAAAGTCGAAAAACTGCCGGAGAAGAATCTCTCAAGGGAGGGGCGATCGCCCCCATCGCCCCTCCCTTGTATCCGCCCCTGAATAAAGGTTTCAAATATATTTTGAAAATGACTTTTTTTTCGCTGATCTATGGAGATATTTTTATTTTTTGACAGAAATCAACTAATATGTCTAAGAACTTAGTTAAAAAATAAAAAAAATATTGCTAGATGGGTGGCGCTGCAAACTGTGAAAATACTTTACCATTTCACTTTGCCCCACATTCCCCTACGTATTTTTCAAGCCGTTTAATTTAAAATTTTATTTATTTTTTCATTTAATTAAAAAGTGTTTGTTTTGTTATTTCATTTAATGACATTTTATTTAAGTTTAAAAAATTTGTAGCTTTTAATCAAAGAGGTTTTATAAATATATATTATTTTTGTTATATTATTTTTGTTATTATTGTTATTATTATTATGATTTTCTTTTAAATCTTTCATTCACTTTTTAAATTTTGGAAGAAGAGAGGCTGAAAATGGAGCAAATTCATCCAAAAAGTCCGAAATGAACAAAAACTATTTTTTTCGAGAAAAGTCACAATTCATCAACATTCCAATACCTGAAATCAGCTCACTTTTTTTGTTTCCTATTTGGAGCTATTTGCCCCGAATTGGAAAATTGACATATTATTATTTTAACAATTTGTTTTGTAAACACGTCTATTTTCATTTCCCTCAAATTTGTAAAAATAATTTCCCTTCCTTTTTCGTTTTTTTGCTTTCCTATTTAGAAATGTTTATCCTGAATGGGTGAATTGTTATATTGTTCAAATAATTTGTTTAGTGAACTAGTCTATGTTCATTTCATTCAGTTTGTTAAAATAATTTATCCCCTTTTTTCGCTTGCAAGCAGGAAAGTTTTTCGACGAGTTTACTCACTTCCGTGGTATAGTAGCACTTGATATTTTTCGACCGAAATTTTTCCAGGCCAAAAGCAAAGGAAAATAATCAATTTCGGCGAAAGTAATCTGGCAAAACAAATTTCACGTGTGTGGCCCCGTCCTCCTTTCAAATTAATTTTATTGATTGAAGTTACTCTTATGGAATTTTTCATTAGTTATGTCTGCGTGTATGTATGTATGAATGTGTGTGTGTATCGGAATTAATGGGAAGCGGGGGATGAAAATGGCTGCTCCTACCCATCCATCTCCGAGATCAATATCGAGGTGGATTCAAAATCCCTGACGTCCCTTGGTGGTTTGAATAAGTTGCCCCCCCCCCCCCTGCACCCGCATTGTGCATTCTCGAAATGAATGGTGCCCCCCCGCACGGAATGGCATCGGAAATGATGATAACTAATTATTGAATTTCGGAAATTAATAGTTAAGTGGAGAGAACTAGTTAGGTGGGATTGGCCCGCAGTTCAGTGGAATGTTTTCGTGTTGTGCTTGTTTAAATGGGAAATTTGAAAGGAATGATGAGTTTTGTTTGTGTGGGATACTGCTCTGATTAATTCGGTTTTGAGTGTTTGGTCGGTTTTATTTTTTCAAACTAGCTTATTACCCGGCGTTGCCCGGGTGCTTGTTAAAAATGTTCGCAAAACTTAGAATTAAATATCTGTTGGAACCCCTAATTTTTCTGCATCATACAATATTTGTGCCAATGTTCCAAGGTAATTAGAGCATGAATTACGATTGTGTTTAACTTATTTCAAGCTAAAATGAAATAGGTGAGCCGTAAATGGATAATTCATTGTTAATCGTAATCTTTGCTGAAAGATACTCATATTTAAATGTGTTAAATTTTGTCAATTTGTATGCTTGAGGCTTCTTGGCCATTTTGAGACAAAAAATGTGAATTTTGAGCTTTTTGGATTTTTAAAAAAATTCAAAAAACCGTCTATGGGAATTCTAGTGCATTAAAGAACCTCTGTGTCAAGTTTGATGAAAATCCGACGAAAACTGTGGATTTGTATAAGGAACAAACATACAAACAACATCCATTTTTATATACTATATAGATAACCTTGCGTATTTGATTCTAATAATAGTACTGGGCAGTAGTAATAGTAATAATAGTACCTCTGAGGTTCAGCGCCCCTCTCTCCGGTCCCGATAGGAGGTTACTGTGGCCTCCCGAAAAATTTCTTTATCCTGCAAATTTTCTTTTTTGATTCGTAAAATTTAGAGCCGCTATCAAAACGATCCTTCTCGTATTTAATAATTTGTAAATTTTATCCTGTACTTTAACGTAGGTACTGCTTGGGATCGATTTGACACCTCGGCTTCGGATATACTTTTTCAAAAGAGGAGGAAGGAAAAAACACATAATAAATATTACTTTTATTCATTAAAATATTATTGATTTGTCAGCCTCAAACAAATAAAAAAACATTTAAAAACGTTTCGTAATTTGTAAGTTACATTGCATCTGCAGTTTTAATTTTCGAAAAATATTTCGTGAACCTACAAGCCTATACTGTCGGCCCCACTTAAACGAATACTGTCGGTTCCAAGAAATTTTATTCGATTAATTGGGGTATTCGATTAAGCGGGGATCTTTAACATTACGTCTATGGCATCGGTTCCGAGATATTTTATTCGTATAAGCGGGGTATTCGTTTATCCGTTACCCGATTAAGCGGGGACGTAAGTATTTAAATTACTCAGTAGCTGCCAATAATTGTAGCTGATATTTATTGTTAGAGCGGATTATATACAATTGAATAGGTGTATGATAGATACTTGCTTGTTTTTGCTTCCGTTGACGTTAATGCATAACTGCAGAAAGACAAATTTTCAAAATAACTGCATATTCCCGCTCTTTTCACTCACTTAAAAAAAAAAAAAAAAAAAATCCATGAAAGAAAGAGAACAAAAAAATATTTTGCTCTTCATGAAGAACAGAGAAATCGATTTTTTTGCGCATTCTATTTTCTGCATATTGTCGCCAGAAATTAAAATTTACCGCCAAAAGTGAAAATAAAAGGAGCAAGAATAAAAAGGTCATGCGATTTTGTTATTTTTTTTTTTCAAATGTGAAAACTTATTTGCTTGGTTAAAAAAGCTTTTGGGTCAATGTTTTGAATTTTTGGTGCATATTTTTTTAATTCTCGGTGCATATTACAAGAATTACTGATGCATATTTGTGTGCATATTTTGATTCTTGCTTTCTGCGTATAATAAGGACTCTATTTGTTTCCACACCAATCCAACTCTAGTACGATCATACCCAATCAAACTGCAAACAGGGGCTCAGAACTAAAATTTTTGGGAGGGGGAAAAATCATCAATTTGCCGAATAAAGTTCCAATTTTACCGAATGATAAAATACAAGCATGCAAACATGTCGTACAAGCATACACTTAGTGGGAAAAAACATTAGGCGTCTTTTGAGAAACAATTCTAAAAACGAAAAAGAACAAATGTGTGTTCTCAATGTTTCAAAATTGTCATCAAATTGCCGAATCGTCAGCATAATGTGCCGAATGCGGAAATTATCATTGGGAGGTCACAGTGACCTCCCATTGGGGCGCGCATAACTGCAAACAACACTGGAAATACCCTCTTCCTAGATGACATCACCACATGCAAAAAATCAAAATATGCAAATTCCCCTCACGCTTCCATCCTTAACGGTGTCCATCCGTCTGGTGTATATTTAGAGACAAGTCGGTGCTAATTTTACCTGTTATTTTTTTATCCTTCTCAACGCTTTTTTTTTTCTTTCTTTTTTCCCCTTCCGTCTTTTTAAATAGAATATATACCTGCATGTTGTAGGAAGGGCTCGGGGCCACTTGAAATTCGGCGCGCATATCAGTCGGTCACGTAATCCGCATTGCGTGATGCGGTTTCCGAAAGGGGCTTTTCAGTGTCTTGGCCACGTGCTCTGCGGAATGTTTTTAACCCAATATACGAGATATCGGAAAAGCGGTAGTGCTCTACAGCTGTGAGGGCAAGGTGTTTGGAAGCCGGGAGTGTGATTTTTGGTAATTTTCTTGATTTTAACATAAGAATTGTACCAGGGGTGCCCATTAGGGTGGGACGAAAAATAAAAAGTTTTTTAGATCAACTTCTAATAGTTGCCAAAAGTTGTCTTTGGTGATAGTTAGCTTTTGTGCAAAATTTGAGAAAAATCGGTTAATATCTTCAGGGGGCGCTGCGATCGCAAAGTTTTACCATAGCTTTGTTATGGATTTTATGGTTAAAATATCAAAAATAATGCCTTTAGCTACTCTCTTTGCGTTTTTTTTACTCAAAAGATGTTTTCATGCATTAAAAGCATTCGAAATGACTCACAAACATTACTTTATATGATATATTTATATTTTAAAAAAATCACTTTTTTTCACGTTTTTGTTTCTTTTTAAATGCTTGAAATATAAATATATCATATAAAATAATTTTTTATGAGTACTTTCATATGCTTTGAATGCATGAATATATCTTATGAGTAAAAAAAATGCAATGAGATTAGCTAACGGCATTGTTTTTCATATTTTAACCATAAAATCCCGATAAAAGCTATGATAAAACTTTGCGATCGCAGCGCCCCCTGAAGATATTAACCGATTTTTCTCAAATTTTGCACAAAAGCTAACTATCACCAAAGACAACTTTTGACAACTATTAGAAGTTGATCTGAAAAACTTTTTATTTTTCGCCCCACCGCTAGTGCCCATTCCCCCCCAAGCTCAGTGGCGCTTATCCCCCCCCCCGCCATTTTTTCCACAACCCTCTTGCGATTTTTATTTTTAACCTCTCTTTTTCATTTACTTATTTTTTTAACATTAATTTATAACATTTTTTAAAGAAATTAATTATTCTTTTTTATATTTTTAATTTTTTTAAAGTTCGAATTATGCGCTAAATATAATTCGCTTTTTTTCCCTTCCACACATTCCAAGCACACTACGCACACAAAAAAATAAATAAATAAAATAAAGACCTAATTTAAATAAAAAAAATAAATTTATCAATAATTTAAATTAATTAAATAAATTTTTACCCCCCCCCCCCCATTTTGATTGTCACAACTTGCGCATACCCCCCCCCCCCCCCCCCAATGTGTACCTGTGGACACCCCTGGAAGTATACACATGGCTTTTGTACGCTTCCGATGTTAAAATCCAGAACTTGTAATGTGTATCTCCATTTTTTTTTTTTTTTTTTTCATTTTCAACTATTTTCCTACGATTAAATCCAATTGGAAAAATTTAACAATTTCCGTTCTCGCGGAAATTACATTTTGCTACGAACAGTGAAACACTGATTGCAACAGTCTACTTCGGAGGCGTAGTACAATAAGCAAGTTTTGGATTTTTTAATTTTTAATTTTTATGGTCGAGCAACACACATTAACATCATCGGTGAAAAAAAGTTTGCGCTGCGACTAGTTTTTTTTTTCCTTCATATTTTTAAATTTCAAGCGAAGGTGGCGTCATTACGCTGAAGGAATTTTTCGCTGTTTGACCGAAAGCCGCCAATAGAGTGAGAAGCTTTGTGTATTGGCCCGAGCGGAACCAGGTTTTTACGCATTTTCGCTATGTTGTTCCTACGGGCTGCCCAAACAAGCAAAAGTTGCCATGAATTGCATTTAAAAACTTTAATATGGTTTTCGCCGCAAAAAGTTTAAAACAATCATCGCTGACAGGTTATTAACCCATTATGCCTATTAGCGTCCCTTTTTAGGAACGGTCCAAAAAAGGGTCTGAATTTCCCCAAAATGAACATTTCAACCAAATAATAGTGTTCAATTAGTATCTTGGTACTGTTTCAATTCGTTATTAACAGATTGCAGCACATAACCATTGTAAAGTGTGTTCTGTAGCAGTTTTAATATGATCTTTATCAAAAATGACATCGTTCACAATCTCAAGAAAAAAAGCTAAGTTTTCAAAGTTATTCCCAGCTTCCCAGTTTATTTTAATTGCTGATTTTATTTCTTCTTATAAAATGTCTTTTTAAATATTATATCGTAGGCAGAAAAAAATTTTAGTAAAAAAAGTATGTACCCTCTGGGGTCTATCGTAACTTTTAAGGGACGATTTTTCTTTCCTTAATAAAAAAATTATTTTTTACATAATATTTTTTTAATTATTTTTCCTGTCCATTAAACACTGTTTGTAACCAGTATACAAAATATCTCTGGAAAAAAATGTCAGGCTAATGGGTTAAATTGCCCTTTGACTAATCTAATCTCGATTGTAAATTAAAGGACTTAAACGGAAGGGAAAAAGAACTCAGCAACAAAAAGATAGAAAATCTGCAATACGATTTTTGTTAGTGAAAGGCTTACAGTTATGAGAAGTCTCTGGTTTCGTTTCTTGAGGCGCGCTTTTTTGCGGATGGGTTTTTTAAAAATTCATAAAAAATCAAGCATTGTGTTTCAAAATTAGGCGATGGTGATTTTTTTGTGTTGCCACGAAGTAGCTCATTATGCATTAAAAAAATAGATGGAATTTCAATGAGAAAAAAATCACTTCTGTGTCAGTAATACGGAATCATTTATTTATTAACAAATGGCAACGTGATTGACACTGATACATATGGCCCCAAAGACCAAAACCATAACGAACTCTTTGTTAGCGTGTATCAATATCAAGAAACCAAGGAAGTAATGCACAACATAAACTAAAAAAATATAACGTGAACAGTTAGTAAATAAACTAGTTTCTACAGACAGTGACGCTAAATTTGCCCTTATAATTTATATATTTAGTGTCAGGGGTGCCCATCCCCCCCGAGCTCAATGGCGCAAATTCCCCCCCAAAACTTTTCACAACCCTCTTATACTTTATTTTTATCCCTATTTTTTATTTTATTTATTCTTTTAAATATTACTTATTTATTTTTTAAATATTATTTATTTATTTTTCAAAATTTTTTTAAAAATATTATTTATTTATTTTTTTAAATTGTAACTATTATTTTTTTACGTATTATTAATTTTTTAAAGGTACTATAATTACGCGCAGAATAGAATCGCTTTTTTTCTATTCCAGACATTCCAAGCGCACACACACACAAATAAATAAATAATAACTAGCTGACCCGGCGAACTCTGTTCCGCCTTGAAGGCAATAAATAAGAAAATTTTTGAATTTATTAAGTTTTTTATAAATAGAAAATACAAAAAAAAATAAGTACCTACATTAATCATTTATTATTGTTTTTGTATTTTAGTACATAGGTTGCTCTTCACTAAAGTACCTTGTGTTGCACAACATTTTTTGTTTTATTATCAGGCGCAAAAAGAAACAACACAGATGGTCTTCCGACCCGTAAACATGCCACATATAATTGACCATGGGAGAAACGGTGATATTCTAGATTCAAAACCACAAACTTTTAAGGATTGGCCTTGTGATTTGTTAAAGGTCATGACAAATGCAAGACGGATCGGAAATTGAAGTCTTTTAAATTCAAACGGCATATCGGTTGGGATTATCGGGATCCTAGGAATGAGCAATCGTTTCTGACAGCTTATCACATATAAATGTCAAGGGAAGTAACGTGTTTGTTTATAATTTATTTCACGAAAAAGTCAAATAACACTCAACGCCCCGCTAACTTACAACCTGTTTACTGCGCACCGGTAGCTGCCAGAACGTGTGCTTTATGTCGCTCAGCCATGGAGGTGTCAAAAAAGGCGTAGTAAAAAGGCTTAGTCAATAAGACAGTTTTTCTATTTATGTAACTGACACACATAAATTATAGCCTATGTCCGTCTCCTGGCTCTAAGCTACCTACCCACCAATTTTTAGCCATATCGGTACAGCCGTTCTTGAGTTATAAGTAGTGTAACTAACACGACTTTCTTTTATATATATAGATAAGTAAATAAAAGAAATAATTGACACTAAAAAAATTAAAGAATAATTTAAACGGAAATAAATAAGTTAGTTTAAAAAAATCCCCCCCAAAAATTTTGATGGCGCAACTTGCGCCATAATCCCTCCCCCCCCCCCGTGCGCACCCCTATTTAGTGTCTATACTATTTTTTATGTCGCGTGCTTTTTCTTAGACAACCTTAAATATTGTAAAAAATAATTATACGCATTGTAGCTTGCGAATTGTTAACCCACTAATACCTGAGTTTTTTTTCTAAGATATTTTGTATACTGGTTACAAACAGTGTTTAATGGACAGGAAAAATAATTTAAAAAAATGTCATGTAAAAAATAATGCTTTTATTAAGGAAAGAAAAGTCGTCCCTTAAAAGTTACGATAGACCCCAGAGGGTACATATTTTTTTTATAAAATGTTTTTCTGCCTACGATATAATATTCAAAAAGACATTTTATAAGAAATAAAATCAGCTATTAACATAAACTGGGAAGCTGGGAATGACTTTGAAAACTTATTTTTCTTGAGATTGTGAAGGATGTAATTTTTGATAAAGATCATATTAAAACTGGTACACTTTACAATGGTTATGTGCTGCAATCTGTTAATAACGAATTGAAACAATACCAAGGTACTAATTAAACACAATTATTCGGTTGAAATGTTCATTTTGGAGAAATTCAGACCCTTTTTTGAACCGTCCCTAAAAAGGGACGCTAGGCATTAATGGGTTAACGTTCAAAAATATCACATGGGCGCTCTATCTTAGCCAGAATCAACCTTTTACAGAGGCGGGGGGGGGGGGGATTCTTACTTGTGTTAAAGCTACTCTACTTGGGGATGAGAAATATGGCTCAAGACCAAGAGTATTGGGGGCGTACATATGGGCACCAGGGGCAAGGAGGTGCCCTTACACCTTTTTTCGGGGGGGGGGGGCTTTTAGAGGAAAAAAAAAATAGTAAGATAATTTCCTTTACGGATCATTCCATAGTGACTAACGTTTCATTCAGAGCTGATTTTGTAACTGTTTTTACTTGTAACTTAAAGAATAAAAAATATTTTTTAGTTATGCTGGTGAATTTACAATGTACATGGTATCTAAGTATCCTTTCTGGTAAGAATTTAAAACAAAATTACTGGAAGTAGATATTTTTTCAACCAAAACAGCATCGTGACTAACGTAACATTTTTGCAACCTTGAAAATGAATGCTCACGTTGTGAGGTAAAAATTTCTCAAAGTTAAGCAAGTGTTAAAAATTGAATGATATATTTGAAAAATATGTTGGCTTTTAAAAACATAAAACACTTTTATTAAATCGTAATTTTTTTGTCTTAAGTGTCACTTTTACTCAAGACTGAGTGTGACTAACGGAACCATAGAATAATAAGCAGTAAAACACACTACAAACTATTTATTATGGCTAATCTCAATGATATTACAATACTTTTTCAATTTTTTAAAACTTCTTATGTTGCATGATTTTTATTTATTTATTAATGTTTTGATACTTTTTTCATTTCGGTATCTTTTTTTCTTCGGCTGAGGTTGACATTTCTATGGAATGACCCTTACTAGAATTTTCAAAAATCTATTTTTGTTGCAAATTTTTTCGCAAAATAAAAAGTGATTTTTTGGTAAAAAAAAGTCTTTTGCTCAAAGTTATTTATTTATTTATTTATACGAATTTTTTCGAAAAAATTTTTTTTCCGTTCGGGTGTACCCTCTACATGTGATTCTTCTAGTGCCCATGGGGGACCCTCCCCCCCCCCTACTGCATCACTGATATTGCAGTTTGAGCAGTTCTCCCGAAGCCGCCCTAATCTGCCTAATCTATAACTGCGCGGCTCTCTGGAGCCTGCTAAAAATATACGCATATGCTGATAAACTTATCTGAATTTCTTTTATCAAAAACAAGGCTCCAGTTTGTTTCAGATAATGAATGCTTCGTCATTTTACATTATTGGTAAAGTAATAAATAGGCTTTTTTTTCCCCCTAGCATTATTACATAACTTGAGAATTAAGCTTATCTTTTCGTTCAATAGAAAAATTTTTTTGGAAAAGGGCCAATTTTGATTGTATTGTTTATTCTGTACAATTGTGTTTTTTGTACTGCGGAATTATGCCAAGGTTTAAAAAGTTTCTAAAATCCGGAAAATTCAGATCCCTGTTTCAAAATAAATAAAAAATAGTTTAAAAATGGTTTCCATTTTGTAAAGATCAATACCCACCCAGGCACTTTGAAGGTTTTAAAACGATCCTTATTTTTCCACACCCGTTCAATAAAATTGCCCCCCCCCCCCTCCCCCCTCTAGCAGGGATAAGACGGAATTTCGGGGCACCATGGTTGCGATTTTATCTCCTTTTTTGTTGCTAAAAGTCCAGGACACAGGAAGAAATTGAGTGAAAAGGACAGAATTGTAGGAAAAAAAAAACTGATTTTCCATACATTTGAAAGAAAATTGTTGTATTTTAATGCTAAAGAATCGAATTACTGATTTGTAAAAAAAAGCATGAACTTTCTTTTTAAAACGAATTCACAAAAAGTTTCTTCTTTTAAAATCTAAATCAAAATTTTATATACTGTCGTCTCGCTTAATCGGGTAACGGATAAACGAATACCCCGCTTATACGAATAAAATATCCTGGAAGAGAAATTTTCCCATGCCATAGAGGCGCTGTTAACAATCCCCGCTTAATCGAATAATATTTCTGGGACCGATAGTATTCGTTTAAGAGGGGGCCGACTTAAAACACTTTAAGAATTATAGTTATTAATTAATTTACTTACATAAATATAAGTAAATCTGAAATCGGTATTTTTAAAAACATTGAAACTTTATTTCAAGTATAACTTCATCAAAAAGCAGAATTTGAGCTATACTATACTAGAATGCAACTTAACTTGACACTGAACGTCACTACGGGCGGAGCCAATAAGAGCTCACAAGCAGTCAGCGATCTCCTCTAATTCGCCAAGCAGGCTGTGACGTTTTATCTAGCTCGTTTTTCATAGGCTAACGTCACGCAAACGTCACGATGTTGTCAAGAAAGGTTAAAAAGTAAACAAGTAATACGACTTTAATTGGGTAACTTTCACAACGATAGTATAAATCAAGGGCGGATCTAGAACCTTTTCAAGCGAGAGGCAATTGATTTTTATTACTTACTTTTTTCTATGTATACTGAATAGCAAATATTGCCGATTTCGGACTTCAATTCCGAAACATTTCTGGAGGAGCGCCGCCGGAAATCATTAAAACGCGTTCAAAATTACGTTTTTTGAACTTCAATATCGAAAAATTACTGGTGGAAAATCCCTCAAGAGAGGGGCGATCGCCCCAACCTTGTATCTGTCCCTGGTATAAATATGGTCGCCAATGGAAAAGTGCGATTTAAAAATTGCGCATGTAGCCTAAATGTAAGAAGTTAAAAATTTGCTAAAAAGTAGCGTTATCCAATTAGAAATGAAGTAATGAATGAATTGTGCAGAGTTGGAAAAGGATACAGTTGTAAAAAGAAGACGTATTTTTTGTATGCAGTAAGATAGGGCTCATGCAGAAACATGCAATACACCGCCAACTCGGTTATTTCATCCAAGGACTGCAATTTCGTGCTTATTGGCACTCATCAGCCTGGAATAGGAAATAACCGAGCTGGAGGCAGAAATCCTCTTATAGAAGCAAAGAGAGCCAAAAAACTGGTTGCTAATGTAAAATTAGAACACCAGCTAGAGACCGCACAGCGCACAACCGAGTTGGCAGTGTATTGCATCTATTTTGTTGTTGGAAGTAAAATGAATGTGCTAATACAAAAAACAAGAAAAAAAAAAAAAAACGTAAAAGAAAGGCTGCAACTTATGAAAAAAAGAGAGGTTTTTATTATTTTTTTTAGTTCCTAATTTTTCCTAAAGCAGAAATATTTGCAAAAGCAGACATGGATTATTCGGGTGCAAAAATTGGAGTTTACGGGAATATTTAACTTTGCGTTCATGGGGCAATATTCGGTTTCAGAAGTTTTATTCTTTTTAACAGGATCTTTGTTTATCCGTGATCCGATTAAGCGCGGATGACAGTGTTCGATTTGCATCGCACGTGAACAAAGAAAATTTACAACGAATATTATGAAGTTTGACAAATATTAGCCAACAAACGGAAGACCCAGAACAGCAATACATTTTCCCAGGCACATTTACTAAAATTCCGCAAATTCCTAGGAATTTTCCGAAACATCAGAATGGGAAATGTTGTAACGATTGCCATTTCGTTATTCTTTGTCGCAGACGATGTTAAGGGCCGACTTCCAACCAAATGTAGAACAATGCATTTTCGATCGATTGATAATTTCATCAGAGTGAGGGAAAATTTCCCTTATCTGTGTAATTAACCCTAAAAAAACTTTTGTTTCATAATCAGCGAACTATTTGAAAAGAACTTAATTTCCCAAATGCGCAATTAAATCTAAAAGTTCCTTTTTCTTCCTTTCTCTTTTTTTGCTTAATCTCTATGGCAAAACTTTATTTTTTCTGAAACTGAGTTAACTAACTAGAAATAAATTTCGTTTAGATTGTTCTTTAAAACGTTGTCCAATGGAATTGCTGGAAATGATGACTTCTTTAATTACGAAAATGGTGTTTAAACGATGTTTTTACCAAGTTAGTTGGAGATAAAAATGATGACTTGGACCTTAATGGATTGGTTTTCTTTTAAATATTAACATAAATGCCTGATAGTGTGTTTCGATGTTGTAGCAAATAATCTTATTTGTTTTTGATGGTTTCTTTTTCTCAAATGGTTCATTGTTCTTTTGCAGAGCTACGCTTCGCTATCGTTTGTAGAACCTCTTTTTTCTCGACTAACTGGAACCGAATGCAATTTGGATATTTGAAAATCTGGATAATCCGAGTGGATAACAAACAAATCAAGTATGAGCAAGCTCTTCGTTTATTACGAAGGTTTATTATTTCGTAACAAAATAAAGAATGAGGGCCCTGCTCCACATCAGCGATCTTGGAACCGACAGTAATCGTTTAAGCTGGTCCGACAGTATAGGGTTGTCGTGCGTTTTGAAGTTAAAATAATTAAGTAATTCTGCACATTATTTTAAACTAGAAGTAGATCTAAATTTCCCGAAAATGATGCTGAGGATCAAAACTCGATATTTTCCTAGGAAAAAGATTATGTAATGCCAGTACAAAATTCGACAAAAAAATCTTGCAGAGATTTTGCTGATTTATGCAGAATTTCTTTTTTAGTTCCAAGATGCCTGCAAAAAATTCTGCAAAATGACTCGACGCTGATGGAAGTTCTCATGTTCTGAATTAATTCGGAAATAGGGAAAACTACCAGTTAATATGAATATTGAAAGACAAAGACGTTTTTATTGGATAATTCTGTTTTTTGAAACGTGTTAATGTGATAAGTACGGGTTCGTTTTCTGTTGTTTTTCAAAATCGTAAACGTTGAATTCAAACACTTTGACCTCCTACCCACTTCTGGAAATTTTTGAAATAGCTTGCCTAATGTGCATTTATGAGCGTAATATTGTTATGGTGATATTTTTTAGAATAAGAAATATGTGGTTAAAAATTGTGCTTTTTTTCAAAATAAATATAGAACAGCCGTTTATTTCGTCTCAATTTTAAACACAAAAAAATTTGAAAATTTGTGGAAAATATTATTTGTTTAAAAAATGGCTACAGTTCGAACAAATGTTTTTGTCTTTCCTTTCTTTCTTCCTCTTTCTCTCTTTTTCTTTCGCTCTCTCTCTCTCTCTTTTACTTCCTTTTACGTAGTAAAGGAAGTATTGTGATCGCGAAAAAAAAAATCACTCGAATTTGGGTCTAAATTTTGATTTTGCTCACCCCCGAATGAATGTTCAGTAGTTTTTTCGACCTGTCAGCACGTGCATATGTACCTACCAACATATAAGCAGTAGGGTGGAGCGAAAAAAAACAAAGTTTTTATTTTCGAATCGTAATAGTGCGGAAAAGTTGCGATTGGTGAAGACTTACAAAACAAAAAAAAAATTTTGAAATCGGATAATATCTTCCGTTCCCGCAACGAGCCTGAAATTTTGAAAAAATGAAAATTTTCATGTGTTGTAGCAATTTTTTAAAATTTTTGTTTCAATGCTTATTTTAATGCTCTTGGACAGAAAAGTTACAATTGGCGAAGCCATCTGAAATTTTAAAAAATATATTCAGATCGAATAACACCTTCTAATCAAGGAACAAGCCAGAAAAACCAAAAAATTGTAAATTTTCAGCTTTTTTGGGAGGAATTTAAAAAATTTTTTAAAAATGTTCTCATTTTTTTTCTTCTTTTTTACCCGGTATCATAGCGTAAATAATTTTAAAAAGCACTATATTACTCTTAAACATTAATTTTTTAGGCACTGTCGTCCCCGCTTAATCGGATAACGGATAAACGAATACCCCGCTTATACGAATAAAATATCTTGGAACCGATGCCACAGACGTAATGTTAAAGATCCCAGCTTAATCGAATACCCCGTTTAATCGAATAATATTTCTTGGAACCGACAGTATTTGTTTAAGCGGGGCTGACAGTATCTTCTAAACATTCAAAACTACCATTCTTCACAACAATGAAACACTTTTAACTAAGAGAAAATTATAAAATATTTTCCAAAATTTCTACAATCCAATACAAAAACTCACTAAATAAGATACCCAATCGCAAAATAAACGCTAATTTTAATCACTCAACTATAAACAATTTTAATACCTAACTAATTATATATAATTTCTTAACCGCCTTTTGAAGTCCCTGCCTTCTAAAATCTGTTACCTAACCTAACTGACTCTACCCACAGAATCCTTTAGCATAATTTAATTAAAAACTTAATTTTTGTTCAGTCTTTAAGATTAAACCTAGTTAGGTTAGGTAGTCTATATAATGAGACTGAAAGGGTAATTAAAATTAAGAAACTAACATATAATAAGGTAAGTATTAAAATAGTTTATCGTTTAAAGTTAAAAAATAGTGTTCATCTTATGAGTGAGTGTTTTGTTCAGTGGATTTTTGTTCTGAAAAAGTTAAACAAAGTTAGTTAATAGGTATGGGTAAGAAAATGTGTGTAAATATTATGTATTATTTTTTTCTTTTTAGTTCCCGGTTGTTTTTCAATGGCGGTTTTGTTTTTTATTTAAAAATAATTTTGTGTATGAAAAATTAGAAATCAACGAAATCTAAAATTTATATTGTCTTCTAGACTAATACATTCATTATATATTTATATCTTTCATATCAAATGTGTTCTAAAATCATCACCAAGATGCTCTATAGTAGCCTTTTAAACACAAAATTCTCTGCAATCGTGTTTTAAATGTTCAGCTTTCATGATAACGTGTTTTAACATTTTTTGCATAAAGAAAATGGGGGTGTGTGGGACATAACTATGCCTTTGCCTTCCCCGCAGTGCCCTCTCCTTGTCAAATGCTTTCCAATCCTTAATTTTTGCTACACCTTGCCCCACTTTTCTTGGGACTGTGTTACTGTAGGAACCAACATAACCTTAAACAAACTTAAAGCAACTATAAAGCAAAAAATAATCAATAACATTTACATAAAATTTTTTACCCATGCCTATTAATTAAATTTTTTGAACTTTTTCAGTACAAAGATCCACTGAAAAAAATACTCACTCATAAGATAAACAATATTTTTTATCTCTAAACGATAAACTATTTTAATATCTACCTCATTATATGTCAGTTTCTTAATTTTTAATTGCCTTTTGCAGTCTCTATCTATACAGTACCTAACCTAACTAGGTTTAATTTTAAAGACTGAACAAAAATTAGTTTTCAATTAAATTAATATTAAAGGATTCTTAGGGTAGTCAGTTAGATTAGTTAACAGTTTATAGAAGGCACAGACTTCAAAAGGCGGTTAAGAAATTGTATGTAATTAGTTAGGCACTAAAATTGTTTATCGTTTACTGATTAAAATTAGCGTTTTTTTGCGAGTGGGTATCTTATTACTGAGTTTTGTCCTGGATTGTAGAAATTTTGGAAAATATTTTATAATTTTCTATTATTTGAAAGTGTTTCATTGTTGTCAAGACTGGTAGTTTTGCATGCTTAGAAGATACCTAAAAATCAAGAAAAAAATTAATGTTTAAGAGTAATATAGTGCTTTTTAAAATTCTTTACGCTATGAGACCGGGTAAAAAAGAAGAAAAAAAAGAGAATATTTAAAAAAAAATTTAATTCCCCCCCCCCCCAACCAAAAAAAAAAAGCTGAAAATTTCCAATTTTTTAGTTTTTCTGGCTTGTTCCTGGATCAGAAGGTATTATTCGACATCAATATATTTTTTAAAATTTCAGATGGCTTCGCCAATTGTAACTTTTCCGTCCAAGAGAATTAAAATAAAACATTGAAACAAAAATTTTAAAAAATCGCTAAAAACACATGAAAATTTTCATTTTTTCAAAATTTCAGGCTCGTTGCGGGATCGGAAGATATTATTCGATTGAAAATTTTTTTTGTTTTGTTTTGTAAGTTTTCACCAATCGCAAATTTTCCGCACTATTACGATTCGAAAATAAAAACTTTTCTTTTTTCGCTCCACCCTATTAGTTAGGCATTAAAATTGTTTATAGTTTAGTGATTAAAATTAGCGTTTATTTTGCGATTGGGTATCTTATTTAGTAGGTTTTTGTGTTGGATTGTAGAAATTTTAGAAAATATTTTATAATTTTCTATTAGTTGAAAGTGTTTCATTGTTGCAAAAAATGGTAGTTTTGCATGTTTAGAAGATACTGTCGGCCCCGCTTAAACAAATACTGTCGGTTCCAAGAAATATTATTCGATTAAGCTGGTATCTTTAACATTACGTCTGTGGCATCGGTTCCAAGATATTTTATTCGTACAAGCGGGGTATTCGTTTATCGGTTATTCGATTAAGCGGGGACGACAGTACCTAAAAAATTAATGTTTAAGAGTAATATAGTGCTTTTTAAAATTCTTTACGCTATGATACCGGGTAAAAAAGAAGAAAAAAAAAATGAGAACATTTTTTAAAAAAAATTTTTAATCCCTCCCAAAAAAGCTGAAAATTTACAATTTTTTGGTTTTTCTGGCTTGTTCCTGGATCAGGAGGTATTATTCGATCTCAATACATTTTTTAAAACTTCAGAAGGCTTCACCAATCGTAACTTTTCCGTCCAAGAGCATTAAAATAAGCATTGAAACAAAAACTTTAAAAAATTGCCTAAAAACACATGAAAATTTTCATTTTTTCAAAATTTCAGGCTCGTTGCGGGGATGGAAGATATTATCCGATTTCAAAAATTTGTTTTTTGTTTTGTAAGTCTTCACCAATCGCAACTTTTCCGCACTATTACGATTCGAAAATAAAAACTTTGTTTTTTTCGCTCCACCCTAATAAGCAGCCGAAAAATCCTTTTCAACCACCCCCGATTTAATTACGACGAGTTTTCTCGTGACGTCTGTATGTACGTATGTGCGTATGTATGTGGGTCGCATAACTCAAAAACTATATGCCGTAGAAGTTTCTAGCTTGGTATGTAGGCTCTGAGGATGGTCTAGTTGTGCACCTCCCCTTGTGGTTGCATTTGAACGTTCCCAAGGGGGTGTTTTACTCCGTTTTTGGGGTAAATTAGTGTTAATTTCAATGCAGACTCAAGTGATATGAATTGGCGCTATCACTTGGCGATATGTCGCCAAGCTTTTGGTCGCCAATTGTTTGACGCCAACTTGGCGACATATCACCAAGTTGGCGACAAATTTGGCGAAAAAAATATTTTTTGAATTTGGGTTCAATTTGCCGCTATTGGTGATATTTTGCGAAAAAATCACTGAATGATATTAAAATCAGCAATATTTAGAAAATTAACCATTGTAAAATGTTTTTTTGCATTGTTTCGTGGCAGATTAGGTGAGTAAATATTTGAATTATCACCTTGCTCACTCCAAGCACTTTTTTTTACACTTAAGGCAACTACTAAGAAATTTACACGTAAAAGGAAGTAGTGTGGGGTCCATACCAGATTTTTACTGTGTAATACATATATAATTTCCCCTCCATAACCATGCACAAAATATTTTCAGACGAATAGTGTTTTTGTTTTCAATTTTTCAAAAAAATCGATGAGCTTTTTGTGCGCAGAATCGAAATTTTGCTCATCAGTACAACAATTAACAAAAGAATTTTTTTGTTAAAATGTATTTCTTTTATTTTTGGAGTCCATGTAAAAAAAACCGTAAGCATTTAGTTGGAGCAAAAAGATCATTTTTTTTCCTTTTCTGTGCTGCTAAATTAAACACTATTTTTTTACTTAAAAAAAAAGGTTTTCTTTTTATCTCGGTAAAAGAGGGAATGCCACGGATCGATTTAATTCAAACAAGGTGGATTTTTCTTTATCTAGAAACATCTAAAACCAAAAAAATAAGTTTCATTAATTTTACATTATTCGAGTTCATTCCTTAGTTTAGCTGCTTGTTTTCTTTCTTTTTACAATTTTGATTTATCCAATAAAAAATGGGCTGCGAGTTTTCTTTCTTTTTTTTTTTTTTTAACCTACTTGTCAAAAGTTTTAATTTCGTTGGAATTTCATTTTTAAGTGTTTTTATTTTAATTCCAGAGAAACTTCTTTTTGTTTAAATGAATAACAAAATGTTTGTTTGAGCTTTAAATAAATGATTGCCAGTATGTTTCTTGTGAGATTATTTTTTGAAAAGCAAGTAAATATTGAATATAACCTGCCATTCCTTTCTGAATTCGAAGTTGAAAATTTCTGTTTCGAAAGAAAAAAATAGAAAGATAAGAAAAAATTATGAACAATCTTGTTGCTTTATTATTTGAGTAATTAATTTTTTTTGTTTTTCGTTTAAAAATATGTGCTCATTCTGTGTAAGCTCAAAATCGGATTGTTGAAAAATGGGGTTGTTTCCCATATTAAAAAAAAAAAACAAAAAAAAAACTGAAAGAGCATGATCGAAAACATCAGGTGAATTACTTTTTCCTTAATTTTGACTATTTTCTTTCACTCAGTCGCTCTTTCATTTTCACTGTTAACATCACAAATGGACAAGCTGGTCTTAGCAAGGCCACTATATGGATAAGCCACCATTTTGGATCGGATTTTTCAGTCTTGCTGGGGTCCAAGGGCGTATTTAAGGGGGGGGGGCGATGGGGCCCGCACCCACCTCGAAATCGAGAAAGATTTTGTCAAAAGTAGGTGTTCGGTTAGTGTTTGTTCAAAATAAAAAAATCCTTAAGAAAAGAGCCCACTCCCTATTAACATTGTTTCCAAAGGTGTATATAAGGGAGGGACCCAGAGGGTCTTTCCCTCCTATACCCCTCCCCCCCCCCGGAAAAAAAAATTCGGATTTTTTTTTTTTTTTTAATAATGGTAGTTATTATTATTCGGTTTAAGTTTAGTCTTAAATTATTTCCATACTTTTAGCGTGAAATACATAAATGAATAAATAATTATTGCTAACTAGGTGACCCGTGCGGAATTCCGCAAAAAAAAAAAAAAAAAAAATGTAAAATCTTGTACGTTCGCCATCAACTGCCGTCGTTCTGACAACTTTTCAAAGAGATCAAAGACACGTTCACTTTTACAACTACTACCAAAAGTGATACCCTATATTAAAATCAAATACCCAAGGCTACTACTAAACTAAATACTAACGTTATCGCAAAACTACCATAGTATTTTGAAACAATAAAAGTTACAATTAAGGTTTACCGAGCTAAGCCTTGGCTTGAAATGTCGCATTTAAAATTGATTTGAACAACAATGTAACGATTTTGACAGTTGAGCAAAAAATTTAACTTTTTCAAACTTCAATCGCTTATAAGTCGCTTAAACGTGGATTTTCGAGATTCTCGTTACGCGGCGCTAGCGGAGAAACGTTCTAAAGAACGCATTTTTTTTAATCTTTCGAATGAAATCAAAATGGAGACGATACGACAATTATTTCGCTAGATAGAGTCAATTTTGTGCCCAAAAATTGAAGTTCGAATAAAAAACGAACCGACACTTTTTAGAGGGTGGGTCTAATTTTCGTCAATAGCCCGCGGGATAAGCTTCAAAATCATAAATTTTCTTGCAATTCGATAAAGAAATGAGCGAGTTTCGACCGGGTATAGGATTCGGCTTAGAGAAATAATATATGGAGACTAGGTGACCCGTGCGGAATTCCGCAAAAAAAAAAAAAAAAAAAAAAAAACTCTAAACTTAAAATTTAATACGACAATTTTTATTGGCTTCATTTGCACAACATCGCCATCTACTGCCGTCGTTCTGACAACTTTTCAAAGAGATCAAAGACACGTTCACTTTTACAACTACTACAAAAGTGATACCCTATATTAAAATCAAATACCCAAGGCTACTACTAAACTAAATACTAACGTTATCGCAAAACTACCATAGTATTTTGAAACAATAAAAGTTACAATTAAGGTTTACCGAGCTAAGCCTTGGCTTGAAATGTCGCATTTAAAATTGATTTGAACAACAATGTAACGATTTTGACAGTTGAGCAAAAAATTTAACTTTTTCAAACTTCAATCGCTTATAAGTCGCTTAAACGTGGATTTTCGAGATTCTCGTTACGCGGCGCTAGCGGAGAAACGTTCTAAAGAACGCATTTTTTTTAATCTTTCGAATGAAATCAAAATGGAGACGATACGACAATTATTTCGCTAGATAGAGTCAATTTTGTGCCCAAAAATTGAAGTTCGAATAAAAAACGAACCGACACTTTTTAGAGGGTGGGTCTAATTTTCGTCAATAGCCCGCGGGATAAGCTTCAAAATCATAAATTTTCTTGCAATTCGATAAAGAAATGAGCGAGTTTCGACCGGGTATAGGATTCGGCTTAGAGAAATAATATATGGAGATAACAATTCGTTAGATGGCGCGAGGCAGTGGTGTAACCCAAGAGGATCAGGGAGCCCTTGCTCTTTTCTCAAGAGTTTTTCTCTTGAGTAAAGAGCATTAAAAAACGCATAGAAAAAATCCTAATCATTTTGAATAGAAATCTTCAAATGAAAAATATTCAACACATGTAGATTATTAGTCAGAAAATTACGTTTCTCTCTTTCTTCTCATTCCCTCTTTTTTCTAGTCAGTCAGGAAATAAGAGTCATTAAAACAATGCATCACTCAGTAAATTTAAAATAAAGTGTAATCATTCCTCCCCGGCAAGAAATTTAAAATGAATTGCAAGTATTCCTCCCAGCAAGAAATCTCTTCTCTTCTCTATCTTCTTCTCTTCTCTACTAATAATAAAGCTGAAGGTGGTTCTGTCTGTCCTTCTTTCTTTCTGTCTGTCTGTCTGTTACGCGCGTAGCGCCAAAACCGTTCGGTCGATTTTCATGCCACTTGGCACAAAATTAGTTTGTAGCATGTAGTTTTGCACCTCGAAGCGATTTTTCGAACATTCCATTTCGTTCTTTTTCTATTCGAATTCTTAGAGGAAATTCGATAAAATAGGGAAGAAATATTCCATACACATTTTCAAGTCTTATGTCATTCGAAAGCTTGAAATTTTCTGCACAAAATGACGTTTTTTCGAAGTTTCTACGATCATCAGGAGAGCTGTAACAATTGTTTTTAGAATCCCGAAATTCAAGGCTTACCTTCAGTAAAGCAAGCCAAACGATTCTAAAATGGCTTTGCTCGCGAATAAAATTTGTTTGAAAATAGAGATGAAATGAATTATTTTATCAACGGAAATCAACTTTTCATGTTGTTACCATGGTTACGTTTTTATTTCGTTCTTTTTCCCTTAATAATTTTAAAAATGTATTTGTTTTTGTAACAATCCAAACTCCAAGCCTTATTAAAATTAGTCAAATGAAATATTAAAAACCGTGATAAGATGGCACCTGTCAATCAAATGAGAAATCGAGTCCTTTCCTTAAAATACAGGATACCATTCTAAATTTATCGTCTGCAAAACATATTTTACTTCATTATTAATTTATTTCAATATAAATTGCAGCAAATGGCTTGAGTGAACGAATTTAGCTTTTAATTTATCGTTTGCTGGTTGATCTTTGTCGATGTTTATTGTTTTTATTATCATTGTGAAGAATAATGCACGAAATTTCTATGACTAATACTTAAAATTTTTAGGATCAGTTGAGTTTAAAAGAAAAAATTGCTCCAAATATACTTTTGCAATGTGATTATTTATTGTTGGACTGTAATTTGCAGCAATAATTGCATTTAATAAATAATGAAAGACAATATTAAAAATTATTTTTTTGGCGACTTTTTTACAATTTGGCATTCAATTCTATTTCAGTATATTTACTTCTATCTTATTGCGATATTGCAACGTTCTTTCTAAAGTATGTCATTTCGGAAAATGTATTATTTTGTTTTTGAAGTTAGGAAAGAAAACTTTCTTCTTCTTTTAAACTTTGGTAAGATTTCTGTTGGTTTCTGTGAGCAACAAAATTTTTCTTATTTTTTCTTTTGGCTTATTTTTGTGCACCTATCTTTGGGGTTGCATTCGAATGTCCCCAAGGGGGTGATTTACCCCTTTTATGGGGTAATCAGGGCTTTCAATGCAGACCAAAGTGATATGAATTGGCGCGACCACTTGGGGGGAGGTGGGGGGAGGGGGGGGGTGGGGGGGTGGGGGGGGGGGGGGGGGGGGGGGTGGGGAGTGGATGGGGGGGGGGGGGGGGGGGTGGGGGGGTGGGAGGGGGGGGGTGCGGGAGGGGGTGGGGGGGGGGGGGGCGCGGGGGGTGGGGGGGGTGGGGTGGGGGGGAGGGGATGGGGGGGGGGGGGGTGGGGGGGTGGGGGGGGGGGGGGGGGGGGGGTGGGGGGGGGGGGGGGGGAGGTGCAGGGGGGTGGGGGGGGGGAGGGGGGGGGTGGGGGGGGGGGGGGGGGGGGGGGGGTGGGGGGGGGAGGGGGGGGGGGTGGGGGGGGGGGGGGGGGGGTGGGGGGGGGGGGGGGGGGGGGGGGGGGGGGGGGGGCGGGGGTGGGGGGGGAGGGGGGGGGGGGGGGGGGGGGGGAGGGGGGTGGGGTGGGGGGGGGGGGGGGGGGGGGGGGGGGGGGGGGGGGGGGGGGGGGTGGGGGGGGGGAGGGGGGGGGGGGGGGGGGTGGGGGGGGGGGGGGGGGGGGGGGGGGGGGGGGTGGGGGGGGGGGGGGGGGGGGGGGGGGGGGGGGGGGGGGGGGGGGGGGGGGGGGGGGGGGGGGGGGGGGGGGGGGGGGGGGGGGGGGGGGGGGGCGGGGGGGGGGGGGGGGGGGGGGGGGGGGGGGGGGGGGGGGGGGGGGTGGGGGGGGGGGGGGGGGGGGGGGTGGGGGGGGGGGGGGGGGGGGGGGGGGGGGGGGGGGGGGGGGGGGGGGGGGGGGGGGGGGTGGGGGGGGGGGGGGGGGGGGGGGGGGGGGGGGGGGGGGGGGTGGGGGGGGGGGGGGGGGGGGGGGGGGGGGGGGGGGGGGGGGGTGGGGGGGGGGGGGGGGGGGGGGGGGGGGGGGGGGGGGGGGGGGGGGGGGTGGGGGGGGGGGGGGGGGGGGGGGGGGGGGGGGGGGGGGGGGGGGGGGGGGGGGGGGGGGTGGGGGGGGGGGGGGGGGGGGGGGGGGGGGGGGGTGGGGGGGGGGGGGGGGGGGGGGGTGGGGGGGGGGGGGGGGGGGGGGGGGGGGGTGGGGGGGGGGGGGGGGGGGGGGGGGGGGGGGGGGGGGGGGTGGGGGGGGGGGGGGGGGGGGGGGGGGGGGGTGGGGGGGGGGGGGGGGGGGGGGGGGGGGGGGGGGGGGGGGGGGGGGGGGGTGGGGGGGGGGGGGGGGGGGGGGGGGGGGGGGGGGGGGGGGGGGGGGGGGGGGGGGGGGGGGGGGTGGGGGGGGGGGGGGGGGGGGGGGGGGGGGGGGGGGGGGGGGGGGGGGGGGGGGGGGGGGGGGTGGGGGGGGGGGGGGGGGGGGGGGGGGCGGGGGGGGGGGGGGGGGGGGGGGGGGGGGGGTGGGGGGGGGGGGGGGGGGGGGGGGGGGGGTGGGGGGGGGGGGGGGGGGGGGTGGGGGGGGGGGGGGGGGGGGGGGGGGGGGGGGGGGGGGGGGGGGGGGGGGGGGGTGGGGGGGGGGGGGGGGGGGGGGGGGGGGGGTGGGGGGGGGGGGGGGGGGGGGGGGGGGGGGGGGGGGGGGGGGGGGGGGGGGGGGGGGGGTGGGGGGGGGGGGGGGGGGGGGGTGGGGGGGGGGGGGGGGGGGGGGGGGGGGGGGGTGGGGGGGGGGGGGGGGGGGGGGGGGGGGGGGGGGGGGGGGGGTGGGGGGGGGGGGGGGGGGGGGGGGGGGGGGGGGGGGGGGGGGGGGGGGGGGGGGGGGGTGGGGGGGGGGGGGGGGGGGGGGGGGGGGGGGGGGGGGGGGGGGGGGGGGGGGGGGTGGGGGGGGGGGGGGGGGGGGGGGGGGGGGGGGGGGGGGGGGGGGGGGGGGGGGTGGGGGGGGGGGGGGGGGGGGGGGGGGGGGGGGGGGTGGGGGGGGGGGGGGGGGGGGGGGGGGGGGTGGGGGGGGGGGGGGGGGGGGGGGGGGGGGGGGGGGGGGGGGGGGGGGGGGGGGGGGGGGGGGGTGGGGGGGGGGGGGGGGGGGGGGGGGGGGGGGGGGGGGTGGGGGGGGGGGGGGGGGGGGGGGGGGGGGTGGGGGGGGGGGGGGGGGGGGGGGGGGGGGGGGGGGGGGGGGGGGGGGGGGGGGGGGGGGGGGGTGGGGGGGGGGGGGGGGGGGGGGGGGGGGGGGGGGGGGGGGGGGGGGGGGGGGGGGGGGGGGGGGGGGGGGGGGGGTGGGGGGGGGGGGGGGGGGGGGGGGGGGGGGGGGGGGGGGGGGGGGGGGGGGTGGGGGGGGGGGGGGGGGGTGGGGGGGGGGGGGGGGGGGGGGGGGGTGGGGGGGGGGGGGGGGGGGGGGGGGGGGGGGGGGTGGGGGGGGGGGGGGGGGGGTGGGGGGGGGGGGGGGGGGGGGGGGGGGGGGGGGGGGGGGGGGGTGGGGGGGGGGGGGTGGGGGGGGGGGGGGGGGGGGGGGGGGGGGGGGGGGGGGGGGGGGGGGGGGGGGGGGGTGGGGGGGGGGGGGGGGGGGGGGGGGGGGGGGGCGGCGGGGGGGGTGGGGGGTGTGCGATATCTCGCCAAGCTTTTGGTCACCAAGTGTTTGACGCCAATTTGGCGTCATATCGCCAAGTTGGCAATAAATTTAGCGAAAAAAAATTTTTTTGGGTTCAATTTGGCGCTATTGGCGATATTTTGCGAAAAATCTACTGAATGATGTTAAAATCGGCGATATTTAGGAGATTAATCATTGTAAAACATTTTTTTGCATTGTTTCGTGGCAAACTAGGGATGCAAATGTTTGAATTGTTATCTTACTCACTTCAAGCACTATTTTAGCACTTAAGGCATCTACTAAGAAATTTACACGTAAAAGGAAGTAGTGTAGGGTCCATACCAAATTTTTATATCATACTTTGAAGGAATTATAGTTGAATTATAACTAAAATAGAGTATTTTTTTCTGCTATATCATTTTTTTACAAATGAACTTTTAATTTTATACCACGGGCAAAGCCGTGCGGGTACCGCTAGTTTAAAATAAAGTGCAATCATTTTCGGTTTCAGTTTTTTCACAAATAATTTCCAAGCTTTCAGCTGAGCAAAAGAAAAAAAAATCGAAAAGAGGAAGTCCAAGCCGGCCGAGCTAGAAGGGGCACGTAATTTTCAATCTCTTTACCAGTGGTGAAATTAAAGAATAGAGTGACTTCTCAGTGGCGGGTTTAGGGTAGGAAATCGAGGCCCATATATCCGCCAAGCATGAAGTCAAAGAAGACTCATGACCCCCCTTAAAGAGTCCAATGATATCTTAAAATTTCGCTTTTACAACGTAATTGCAGTTTCAAGACTTCAATATCCAAACATTTTCGGAAGAGAGTTCTTTTCCCGCTTCTTCAATACTTCAGTCAAACATTGCCTCAAATGGCGTTTTAGAGATTTAAAATTCAAACAGTTAACGGTAGTTGATATCCCCCTTACTTTTCTATAGTCTTTAGCTCTAAAATGTGTTTTTAGAAAAGAGAGAGCTCCCGAATTACAGTCTCTATGCCCAAAAATTTCCGGAAGAGTCCCTAAATCCTTTTATTATCCTAAATGTTGTCAGACAAAGCCTAAAAGTGGTTGTTCCTATCAAGAATCGTGACTTAAGCGGCACTGTTGAATTATATTTTTAAGGGGCGTTTTTAAAAGTTTTTGTTTTCTTTTTCTTTCACGTGTGGCTCTCGTTTTTAGAGGGACCTTCGTGGAATTCTTGGATGATAAGTTTTTGCTCTTGGGGGTAATAGGCACCTCTGCTAAAAGTAAAATTTTGAACCTTCAATTTCAAAAAATAGAGCTTAAAATTGCATTCTGAAGCTTCAATGCCGCAAAATTTCGGGGCGCAGCGCCTGAATCCTGCCTCTTCTTTTGAAGGTATTAAAGATAACCTAAATAAAAATGTTTTTAAAACATTAATGAAGCATTTCGGGAGAGAGTCCTTGCTAACGTTACTACCAAAGATGGTCTAAAGCAGTGGTTCTCAACGGGGGCGATACCGCCCCTCGGTGGGCGGTGGGAAGATGCTGAGGGGCGGTGAACATATTTTGGGCGGCAGGGGGGCGGTGGACAGATTTTGGGCGGTAAGGGGGCGGTGGGTATATTTTCAAATGTGCTTGTGAGGACATGTTTTATGCGGGGGCCGCAGGAAAACCCTCATTTCTTATACCACCAATAGGTAGCTTAAAAATTTATTCTCTGCTCGGATATCTCCCGATCCCTGATCTTTCTCCTAACATCATGAAGGATAGCCTAAAATTTGCCAATAACACTTGAATTTGAGAGCCACCTAACTTGACCGCTTTTTGTGTCGTTAGAGCACCTCCTTTAATAACAGTTCACATTTTTCACGGTGCAAGGTGAAAAAAAATTCCGGAGAAAACTCCCGAACCTTGACCATTTCCTCTCCATCAACAATTATAGTTTAAAATTTGCGTTTTATACTACTATTTCAGAGAACGTTAGAAGGAGCTTTGACTCCCTCAAAGTTAAAGAAAGCGCATTTTCAAGACCTCGTTTTGAAAAAAAATTTCGGGAGATATCCCCGATATCTCACCGCCTTTACTCTGATGTCGCCAAAGGCATAATTATAACTTTCTGTTATCTAACCTTCAAAGCAATAAATTAATCAACAAACATTTTTGAATTGAACTTATCTCGTGGTTTGTAAATTCAACTTATACCAGTTTTTTTTTTTAGTTAAAAATTGATTCATAATCTTTAAAGGTGACAGGTACTGGTCATACTTTCAAGTATTTATCCCTCCTGGAAAAACAGAATTAACGGCTTTGTGTTATTGCCTTTCCGCAGTAAAATCCTTTACCGGTACGTAATAAATAGGGGATGCGTATTGCATAGTTGCAAGTAAATGAGAGCAAGACTGCTTGGGGTCGGACTATTCAAAAACTATTTGAGCGCAGTGCATTTTTCAAAATATATTGGTTTTCAAACAAAATGTTCAAAATGCTGAAAACGGTGCATTTTTATTTCAAACCGTGTTGTTCTTATTTACCTTAAAAATGGTTAACTCATTTAATGGACCTATTCTAGGGACTTGGTTGTTACTGACATAGCTTTTGAAAGGGGGAAAATGCCCGCTTTTTCTAAAAATTATCTTAAAGAAAAAAAAGCACAAGTTTTTTTACTCTGTCTTTTTAAAACTGTTTGGGCAAAATTGTAGAGTTTAATCGGTCAAAAAAACCACTCCGAACCCCCCCCCCCTTTTTCCACTTTTACGTCCGTCCTCAAAGGGGGCGCTGAAAAAATTTTCAAACCTAAAGGGGGCGGTAGCTGTAAAAAGGTTGAGAACCACTGGTCTAAAGTAAAGATGGCTTAAGGTTTCAATTTTGAAAATTTTCGGAGGGATATCCCTAACCACTTTTTGTCTCTTAACGTCTCTAAAGAGAACGCGAAATTGCGCATCTATGTATCGAAAATCTTTCAGGGGAGGGTCTTTGAACTTTTACTTCCCAAAGATAACTTAAATGTGAGACTTCAGTTCAAAAAAAAAAAAAAAACTCATCTTTTCTTTTACTCTATCATGAAGAAATATATCCTGAGTTGTGCTTCAGTGTCAAAAGATTTCAGGAGAGATTGCGTGTTTAGAATTTAAGTTTCAGTAAGTTTCCTAGAGGAGTCTTGATCCTCCAACGTCATCAAAGGTAGCATAAATAATTTCAATTTTGAATAAAGTTTTGGAGGGAATCTAAAACTTCGTAATTTTCTATCTTTTCCAAAAATTACAATATTTTAATTCAGTTTGAAAATTTCTACCTGTCTTACAGTAATAGCGAAAAAAAAAGAAAGTTGTAGGGATGGGGGGCTAAGCTTGATTATATGGGCCCCCTCCGAAATAAAAACCTATATACGCCACTGCTGGGGTCACTATAGAGACCCAAAATGGCTGACATGTTGGACTTTCTTTACATCAACGTTTCTTCATTTGCGACGTCATTCGAGACCACGCTTTGTTTTAGAAATCAGACAGACAAAAAAAAAAAATGTTTATTTTTTAATTAAAAATTGAGTGTTGCTAAGAAAAAAGTATTTTCTGACCTCATGGTTTTTTTTTTTTTTTTTTTTTGCTTAGTCTGTCAATGTCAATGTCAGTGACTAAAAGTAGTTGAAACATTGAAATTCTGCGTTCCTTTACCCCAATTAATTTACGCATGGACTCATTCCCCGTATAGTCCTAGACGTGTGATGTGTTAAAAACAGACTCGAAGTTTAAAAAAAAAATGTTTATGCTCTGTCTATATTTTTAAGATTTTGTCTCTTTATATGCCGGTTCTCTGCTATATTGTAGTTTCTTAATTATTTGTTCTGATAAGAGCTTATATGGGCATGATATATTATTTTGTATCTACTTACTGTTTGATTTTGCTCGGTCTAATATGCTATTTACTGCTTTTAATTCTCCTTGAGAAAACATCATTATTCATGCGCAGTCCCCCACACCCCTGTTCTATTTTCTTTTCCTTGTGCGTAACATTTGCACTTCCTGCTGTTGTTGATGTTGTGTGTGTACCTATTTGTTGCGTTCTATTTTATCTTCTGCGTATTTGTTAATGTTTCGGTTTTTCATTCGACTCTTTCCATCAAGTTCGCATATGGCCGTTGTGGTCGTCTTTGATAACTCCGTTTTCTTGTACGTTGTTTGGTCTTTAAAATGCGTTACATTTAATTTGTTGCGTCTATTTCTACCGCAATGACTTAGGAAAGAAGCACGTTAAAAAGAGAAACCGCTTTTGCCGGTGCTATTCGATAACGGATGTTACTATTATGATTCTCGTTATGAGCTGCAAACACTGGCGTTAGGATGGAGAGGATGGGGGAGATTTAAACTTTTGGGGAGGCGGAAATTCTTAATTTGTAAAACAGATCCTAAATTTTGCTAAATGATGAGCACCAGCACATCAGGCTTGTTATTTGATGGAATGTTAAGTCAAAAAATAGTAAAAACCACGGCCACAAAATTTCTTAAAGCCCCTCCTGCCCCCTAACTGATGGATCTGATGAACATATAAGTGCATCTAATGAAAAAGGATAGTGGAACATTTAAAATTTGCAACATTACAAATAGTATGTCTCCAAATTTTACAAATCCTCGAACATAATTTTCGGAATAAAGGAATAATTGGGAGGATTTTTGTCCCCTCTCGTGGCTTCTCATCGATCAATGGATCGCAACCTAAGATTTTTTTGCAACAACGGATTTCAGTGGTGCCATCTATTGGCAAACTGGATAACTAGAGCGGCAGATCGCGTGTTAAAAACTAGCACCCACAAGGGCGGATCCAGAAAGTTTTCAAAGGAGGGGGGCGATTGTTACTTTTTATGCGAACTGGTACTAGTTTAAAAATATTGATCTCAAAAGTTTCGGACTTCAATTCTGAAATACTTCCGAGGGAGAGCCTCAAAATTCTTTCCCTAACTCACATAAAATTGCATTTTTAGAACTTCAGTGTGGAAAAATTACAGGTAAAAAGTTCCCCGAGAGAGGGGCGATCGCTTCCATCGCCCCTCCCTTGTATCTGCCACTGAGTACGCAACACGTTGCACCTCCGCATTCCAACAGAGTTGATTGTTATAAGTTACTTTTTAGCGAGAAATGTTCAACATAACTCGAGTTGACATGTTAAATTTATCAGTGATTCCCAATGAGTTATCGTGCCAAGTATTGTTGCTGAATTACTATGAGAGTTTCTAATTCCTGTATTTCTTCACTTGTACATGATACATTAATATTTTCCTTACTACTTGTTGCTGACCCTGATCTTCATTTATAGTTTATCTTGATTCGCGCATTTTCGCAGAAAATTGATTCATTTTATTTGCATTTCTATGCAAACAGGCAATTGGTAGCAATCACGATTGGACCTTGGAAATCGCTGTCATTACCACCTATTCTTGCGACTGACAAGTACTTTTGTAATTCAGTCATCCGTAAACGGCACATTTCTAGAAACGTTCGAAAGTTTGAATTTTAGAAACTTTTTTTCAGTGCAGTTAAAGGTAATTGAATCTTAGTTTTATTAAAGTGCAGGGCTTGGTGGCTGAATAAGTCGACTAGGCCGTAGCCTCCTATGGCCACATTACTCAGGAACCCCTAAAACGGGTAAAATAATTTTATTGAACGACTTGATTTGTTTTGGCTAATGGCTGAAATTGTAAATTTTGAATACAAGGGGCCCCTAAAAAGTATTTGGCCTAGGACCGCTGATATCTTATATGGGGCCCGTGCATGTGTTCTTTTACCTTTGTGATAATTTTCCCCTCAGTGTTATGTAACTTCAGGTATCATCAGGGTTGATCATTTTGTGGGAAAACAGGTCAAAACCTCGTAAAAACCAGCAAAAATGGCAAAAACACGAAAATTGCTTAGATTTAAAAAAAAAAATGTACAAATTTTGTGTACAAAATCAAATTGAGACTTTAATCAAAATAGACTATTGAGACTTCACAAGGATTTTCAATAATTTCAATTTGATAATTAAAACAGTTTGAAATAACTCAAACATTTTTTTTTTTTGCTAAGTCGAATTGCGGTTTAAGGCGAATAGCTTTTTCTTCGTTTTAACGAACTCGACTGACTGGAAATTAAATTGAATTTGAATCATTCCAACCTATTTTATGTGTAATTTTCATTTATAACGTTTATTTAAGTTGAATTTAACCTTTTTTTAACACACTAGCTACGTCCGATCCCCACAAATGAAGCATATCTATTTTTCCCACATTGGCAAAAATATAAATCTGTTAGTCCGATTTTTTTTCCACTTTTGGTGAAAACGTGCCATCCTTAAGTATCATAGACATCTAAACTTGCACATTCTATTGATTCGTTCGTGGCAATTTACTAAAATCTCAGCCACTTATTTTTAAATATGAAAATTAAATACATAGGAAAGATTTTTGGCATTCTCTCAAAGTTACAAATAGATGAAAAGCAAGCTTAGCTTAATTAAAAAAGATGCGCCATGCTGCATGCACATTTTCAAAGTGATTTGTGGTGGCACTATTTTTTTCTTACGGCTTGTGTTTTTGTCCAAAATTTTTGCATTAAAAATAAAAGCACCTTGAAGTTAAAAATACAAGACAACGTGTCTACAAGTACAAATAAAAGGTTAAAATAGAGTTAGAAAACTCTAGCAAATAGCTATTTCGGGGCTATTATGAATGAAGCCCCATCATCAGTGCAAAAAGATGATGGTTCACTGACACCAGTCACTTGACTGGTGTCAGTGAACCATCATCTTTTTGCACTGATGATGGGGCTTCATTCATAATAGCCCCGAAATAGCTATTTGCTAGAGTTTTCTAACTCTATTTTAACCTTTTATTTGTACTTGTAGACACGTTGTCTTGTATTTTTAACTTCATCAATTGTACAAAGTTTTCGACTGCTTTTCTTACAAATAAAAGCACCTTTTTTATTCGAGATTTAATTAAAATCACTCAGGCAGGCAGAAGTATTTTTTTACTGCCGTTGCTTAACCTTTTTAATATCCCGCAGCTATTTGATTACAAAGCAGAAAAATATATAAATAAAAAAGCTCCTTTTTTTTCTTTATTTTATAAAAATCTAAGGTACAATAAATCTGTACTCAATTACGAGAGGCTGAAGCGTCGAATGAAAAAATAAATAAAAAAAGGTCTCATTAAGATAAATTTGTGTTGGTTGTAGGGTAAAATGCAATGTACAGGTGTTTCCTTGCGTAAACTTGAATTCCCTGTATTGCGTCATTATTGGCAAATGCAATTTGCTGTATTTCATTCAAACGCAGCCAGTCCACCGTTTCATATTAACTCGATTCGTTTGTTGAGGTAATCTGTTTATTTGCTCGATGAACGATTTTTGAATTTCAGAACTTATGGGGTTCATTGAAAGGTCTCGGGGGAAATTTTTCAATAAAGATTTCACAAATTTTTCCTCACCTATTTGAGACCCCGGTTCAGAATGTTTTATACTGCCTATTGATAGTGTAGGAACACGAGTAGGGTTGAAAGTTTTAATAAGGACCCATTTTTTTTTTCAAGTTTTATTTCACATTCAACACATAAAACATACAAGAGGACAACAGAACACGACTACACAAAAATGCAAAGTAAAAAGGACCAAGTCAAAGTTAAAGTTATTGTTTGGCTCGCGTATAGCGCCATCTCTAAATTTATGGTGAAACTGCAACAGATAGAGCTCAAAATAAATCTCGTTCGTGAAGTAAAATCTCGTTAATGCGAGAACCCATAATCCGATCGTTCCCAAATCCGAACGCGGAGGAATTGAAGCACAGTGGACGCCGGTTTATTTAATCAACCGCTTTGATGAATCAAATCGTCAAAAACTGAACAAAATCCAGATTTATTGAACTCAGCTGCTTTATTGAATCAGCCGTTATGTTGAATAAAAACTGTTGAGAACAAACGTAATTCCTTTTGGCGGCGGCCATTGTATTTATATGCACTGCAAAAAATGAACTGTTGTTTTTACGGTATAATACTAGCAGCAGAGGCAGGGCCTGATTACCGAATAGGCCAACTAGGCCGCGGTCTAGGGCCCCCTTAACTTAGGGGCCCCCAAATGGCTAAAATTGGTGTAGTAAATGCCTAAATTCGTTTTATCCTATGCCTATAATTGTGAAGCCTCAGTGCAGGGGGCCCCAAAAAAAGTATTTGGCCTAGGGCCCCGTGATATCTTAATCGGGCCCTGAGCAGAGGTTCCAATTTAAAACTGCAAAATGTACAGTAATAATCTGAAAAACTAGCAATTTTACAGTTGTTGCTGTAAAGTTAGCAATTTTAGTTTTTTGCCGTAAAAGTTAGCAATTTTAGTTTTTTGCCGTAAAAGTTAGCTATATTATACTTTAAAAACAGCAGTATAATGCTGGCAGCAGAGGTTTCAGTTTAAAGCTGTAAAATACTCGGTAATAAACTGTAAAATTAGCTGTTTTACAGTTTATTACTGTCAAATTAGCAACCGTACAGTTTAGTGCTGTAAAACTTGCAATTTTACAGTTTATTACCCTAAAATTAACCATTTTTACAATTTATTACTATGAAATTAGCTGTATTATACTGTAAAAAACAGCATTCATTTTTTACAGTGTGTGCACAAATTCAGGACTTAGCAGCCAAATCTGAAAAATATGAGTGATGCTTTTTACATTGAAAAAAAGTCGACTGATTAGCACATAATGTACTGTACAGCTCTGTACTTTATTTTATGCTTATTGATATTTTTTTTTTCTACACTAGTACTGTCGTCCCCGCTTAATCGGGTAACGGATAAACGAATACCCCGCTTATACGAATAACATATCTCGGAACCGTGCCATAGATGCTATGTTAAAGATCCCCGCTTAAACAAATACCCCGCTTAATCGAATAATATTTCTTGGAACCGACATTATTCGTTTAAGCGGTGCCCACAGTATTGTTAAAACTATGTTTACAATTAAATCAACTGTGAGCTCTTCATAATCTGTTACACTTATGATTCACTTTAACTACGTTTTAGCTGGAAAAAATAAATAAGTAGATAAAAAATATTTTTATTGTAAAAGGCCCCCATATGTCAAAGGGCCCGCAAAAGGAACTATTATCACAGTTTAGTACTTTTTTCGTGAAAATCTCTCGAATAGTAGAAATAGTTAATACAGAAAAATGTAACAAAAAATGACAGTCATTTATTGTGTTGTTTATTTTGTTTTCGCTAGAGTAGTCAAACAAGTTCGATCATCTACTCTATTTTTTTTAATTCCACCTCTCTTGAACTTGAATACCATAATACCTTCATAATATAATGAAACCTCCGCTCTATAAAGCTGAGAAGGTACATCATTTTCATTTCCTTAAAAGTCATGGAAAGACTACGACAGCAAAAAAAATGTAGAAAATTAAATTTTGATTAATAGTTGGCAGAATGCCACACCCAGTACTCAGATATGGATAAATGAACTGACGGCTCATTATTTTAATTTAAGTCACTTCGTTTAAAATTTTGTTCATTCTGCATTTTCCTTAAAAATGTCTTTATTTCTTTTTACTTTCCTGCTACAAGTAAAGGAAGTTTTGTGTTCATCAAAAAAAAAAAAAACCACTCGGAACTTAAATCTAAATTTTCCGCTTTAATCACCTAGAATGAATGTTGACTAATTTCTGTGGCAGATTTTCACCTACATATATGTGTGGGGCACCTGAAATATCCATTTTTCCTCTTCCGTTAATTATTTTTAGTATTAAATGACTATTACTTACATGATTAATACAATTTTGATATTGCAACTATCGTAGTTCACAAAATAAATATAGGAAATATCAAAATGCCACGATATTTTCAAAATAAATATTCGGATATACTGTCGGCCCCGCTTAAACGAATACTGTGGGTTCCAAGAAATATTATTCGATTGAGCGGGGTATTTGATTAGGCGGGGAAATTTACCTTATAGCTTTCCAAATTGACAGCATTTGTCTTAAAACATATAATAACAATAAGTTTATAGTGCTACATAAAGGAAACTACTAATGAAATAGGCAAAAAGTTTTTAAAATTCACCAATTAAACAAAATAGCATAATAATTTAGTCTTTATGTTTCAAGTAAAAAATTGTAGAAGAGTCATTTAGGATTAGAGTTACAAAATGCTTATTTTTAATTTATTCAATAATTTTCTCAGCAAAAATTGCGGCGAAAGCTGATCAATATTATTCGATTATCCGGGGAAATTATTCGATTAAGCGGGGATCTTTAACATTGCATCTATGGGGAAATATTCGGTTCCTGAAAGATTTATTCGTAAAAGCGGGGTATTCTTTTATCCGTTACCCGATTAAGCGGGGACGACAGTATATCGTGATATAAATCGTAATATGAATGTGGGCGAACTCTGATCTTAATAAAATCGCAATGAATTACATAATAACTAGGCAGTTATTTTTCTTATATTTTTTTTAATTGAAAATGTGACCAAACGTGGCACATTTTTCTGATATATATCAACCTGCCTGATCATGATTAAATCGTACACGGTAAAAAATGAATGTTGTTTTTACAGTATAATACAGCTAATTTTTTTAGTAATAAACTAAAAATTGCTAATTTTACAGAAATAAACTGTAAAATTGCTCTCTTTACAGTACTAAACTGCAAAATTGCTAATTTTACAGCAATAAGCTAAAATTGCTAATTTTACGGTTATTAGCCTGCATTTTACAGTTTTAAACTAGAACCTCAGCTGCCAGTATTATACTGTTGTTTTTACAGTATAATACAGTTAAAGTTTGCGGCAATAAACTGTAAAATTGCTAATCTTTCAGCAAGAAACTCAAAGATTACTAGTTTTACGTTTATTACAGTGCATTTTACAGTTTTAAATTGGACCTCGGCTGCCAGCATTATACTGTAAAAACAATTCATTTTATGCAGTGTAAAAAGGAATTACCTAGCACGTTTAGGCATTTATTTTATTGTGTTTTTTTAATTGAAAATGTGAGCAAACGTAGCACATTTTTCTGATACCCCACCCTTTTTGACATCCTGGCTGTGAACCTGGTGTTAACACAGGCGCGCATTTATGCGCCATAAACCGAACGCACAGGCAATTGAAGATCACTTGACGCGTCAGTTTTCTTAATTGAAGTGTCACATAAAACAATAAATCGGGCGTTTGGGTGGAGATGGAGATGAACTTACGGATGCTTTGATTAATCCGGATTTTACAACCGGAACTGCCCATTGGAATTCCTTCCAGCAGTCGAAGAATGGACTTTCCGCAGAAACTGCCTGGACCTTAACTGATCCTGATTCGGTCCACCGACTCACTGAGTAAGGAAAAAGCAAAAATATATGAACTGGTCCTGCATTGTTCAGTGTTTATTTTTTGCTAGTTGACCACCGAGGAAACGACGAAGCTTTTCGGAATACAGTTAAACTCCGGTTTAAAGAAAATCGTTATAGCGGAAATTCTGGAAAACGAATTCTAAGATCCCTCAGGATTACAGCAGGGACTGATTAATGCACGGTCCTACAGGTCCGTAGACCTGGGCACCACAATTTTAGGGGCACCAAAATAGGATACATTTCTTTCTTTCATACCTTTTTTTTGTAACCTATTACTCTGAAAATAGCAGATTTTCTTGTGAAGGGCACCAAATTTCATCAGGACCTTGGCTTGATCGGGCACTGGATTACAGTCAAACCTCTTTAGGGCGATCTCTCATTGCTGCAAACCTTTTATTACAGGGACTGATACATGACTTCTCGTTTACTATTCCAGTCGTTTACTATTTTATTCGCTGTTTTTAAATCTCCACACTGCAAAAAAAGGAATGTTGTTTTTTACAGTATAATAGAGCTACTTTTATGGTAATAAACTGTAAAAAAAAAATGCTAGTTTTACAGTAAAAAACTAAAATTGCTAATTTTACTGTAATAAATTAAAATTATCACTTTAACAGTTTATGATCGTGAATTTTACAGTTTTAAACTGGAACCTCTGCTGCCAGTATTATACTGTTGTTTTTACAGTACTGCTAAATTTTACGGCAATAAACTGTAAAATTTCTTACTTTGCAGCAAGAAACTGTAAAATTTCTCGTGTTACACATTTTGTTACTGTCCATTTTAGAGTTTTAAATTTGCAACCTCGGCTGCCAGAATTATACTGTAAAAATATAAGTTAATTTTTTGCAGTGCATATATTATGTTACACTGCAGACCAAATAAATGCCTGAGTTATGCGTGATGTTTCAAGTAATAATTACGTTATTTATCTCAAATAAGCCAATTAGCACTTCAAAATTTGAGCCTCGAAACATTGGAATTTCAAAAACATCCTTACCAGAGCTGCTTTATTCATGGTAATATTTTTTACATCTTTCCTGTTTAATTTTTATTTGTGGTAAAACAAAAACATCCTTACCAGAGCTGCTTTGTTCATGGCAACATTTTTTACATCTTTCCTGTTTAATTTTTATTTGTGGTAAAAAAGAGAAAAGTTACTGGTAGTTTGTGTTTCTTTATTAATGTTAGAATAATTAAATCTTACATTTTCTATTATCGATTTGTGACCCTTAAAAGAACTCACTTATCTAATTAAAAAGGTTTTTTTTTTAAACCTCTCTTTTTGAAGGAGTTGTCTTCCTGTAATGGGGTTTTATAAAAACATGGATTTTTATTTTCTTCTCTCCCTTGTCATACAATCTTTTGTGAAAAATTGTTTTGGCACCTTGAAAAACAACTTTTAAATTAAGGTGTTTGTTTTTAGAGAATTTTTTGTTGAGGCATTTTTGATAACAAAAATCGCATAGTCGGTTTTTTTATTTTTCAACAAAAACTGAAGTTCTTTGCAATTATTATTTTTCTTGAATTTTTGCACATCAGGTACTTTTTCTGGGCCGCAATTCCGAAATAGATTATTTTTAATTAACGTAAATTCGTTTTTTGGCAAATTAGAAGTTTTTGCAATCAATAATTGCAACCAAGGGTTTTACTCTATGTTTGTAAAAGTTGCTTCACAAATTTCAGTTTACCTTTTCATATATTTTTTTCGTATTAAATATCAAAATCAACTCTATGGCAGGGATTCAAGTGAAACACCATTGCAATCGCTTCGAATTGCAATCGCTACTGGAAGTGAATTACATTATCATCAACTTAACTTGGTACTGACGTCACTACGGGTGGAGCCAATAAGAGCTCACAAGCAGTCAGTGATCTCCTCTTATTCGCCAAGTGGGCTGTGACGTTTTATCTAGCTCGTTTTTCATAGGCAAACGTCACGCTGACGTCACGATGTTTTTATCAAAAAACGTTCTAATGTAATTCATTTCCAGTAGCGATTGTAATTTGCGATCGCCTGTTTCACTTGAATTCCTGCCTATTTTATATTTGAACGACTTCGTAGGAATGAACTAATATTTATTTGTCTGCTGCATTAATTGTTTAAATTAAATTTATAATATTTCAGCTGTGATTCCTTTAGTGACAACCCTTGGTTTTGTTTATTATCGTTTCGTGTTCAAATTTCTTTCTAAGATGGATTATTGTATTCGAAAATGATTGATAACAAATATTATTTCTACAAGTTGAATGAAATGGATTTCTCCTCGACGATAAAACATACATTTTGGCTTTTTTTTTCGCATTTAAAGGCTACTTTTGAGTGAATTATCACAATTTAGAACATGCCAAATCGGATATGAATTTTCCATTCAGCATTCACAACGAATTTTTTAAAGTGTGATTGAACTTTTAGGTTTAGTTTGTCGGCAAGTTTTTTTCCGTCAAAGCGCGAGAAAATAGTGAGTACATAAATTAGAATAATGAAAGGACAGGACATCAACTGTGGAGAAGTGAAAACAATAAGCAATTCGTAATTGCTTTCAAAAAAAAAAAAAAAAAAAACTTTTATTCCCTTGTTCGATTCTGATTTCTTATAACATACAAAAAATATTTTTAATGAATTGTTTGTATTCGATAACTTATAAAATTCACTCAAAATCAGGGGCTATGTATTCCATAATGGTTTTTAACCTCTTCCCGGCTTTTCCCGAGCTGGACTCGGGCAAGCGAAATGTTCCATTCTGGCTCATCCCGAGTGTAGCTCGGGCACTGTGAAAATTAACACTGCACAACCAGTCTTTCCCGAATTATTTCACATGTCACTTTTATGGTTTCGGATGCTTTTATTTCTATTGTTGCTACTAGATAACAAACTATAGTGTTTTGAGCTGTAGATTTAAGATAAGAGTAGGCCAACTCCAAAGTATAATGATTTCTGCCATACAGAAAGCCAACTTTACAAGTAAATACTCATTTATTGCTTATTTATTTAAATATATATTTTTACATTTATTTTTAGGAAATGTTGCATGCGAATGATGCTATTATGTTAAAAAAGATATGTATGTATGAAAAAAAGCATAAAAAATTGACATTTTTTGATCCGTAATCCCGAAATTACTCATTTATTTAAATATATATTTTTACATTTATTTTTAGGAAATGTTGCATGCGATTGATGCTATTATGTTTAAAAAGATATGTATGTATGAAAATAAGCTTAAAAAAATTGACTTTTTTTGATCCGTAATCCCGAAATAAAATGAGCCTGGAAGGGGTTAAAGGCTTAATCAACTTTTTTTCCTATGGGAAAAGCTTCTAATGCTTAGATTTCTTAAATGCAAGACCGGGATGAAAAATTTAAAAATTCTGTCGTATTTTCCCACTGGCTTTCCCTTAACTATACGTTGATACATTTTAACTCTCTTCAATTGTTAGACCATCAAAATCGTGTTAGGCTACTTTTTTTTACCTTTTACACAAGAAACAGACATACGCATCAATCAACGTCAGAAATAAAGAAAATTACTAACTGGAGTGTTTGAAAATTGCTAACGCATCCTTTGATTCCTACATCAGAACACAATGCGATATCTAGTTTTCCCCTTTTTCGTCTGGCTGACGCGATTTTTTTTTTTTTTTTTTTTCATTCTCGCAGACGATTTCGCTGTGGAAAAATAAAAAAACTGAAAGAAATAAGAGCGGGAAAAGAAATGGAACATAAACACAACACAAACAGAAGTGCCAAAAGAGAGAAGAAAAAAATCGTATTCGCGTATTCCCATTGGAGAGTAGTTAGAATGTCGAAGAGAGGAGAGTTGATGTGATCGTGTTGGAGTGAGAGCGGCGTTCTAAGAACGTTTAAGCTTCGAAGGATGTTTCTTGTGCCCTGTGCTGTTACTCTTTGCCTTAATTAGTCAATCGATTTTATTTCTGAATTCCACAATTTATGATTGTAATTCAGATTCAGAAAAGGAAATTAGAAACTGAAAATCTTTTAACTCTGAATTAAAAAAATAAATAATAATAATAATAATAATAATAATAATAATAATAATAATAATAATAATAATAATAACAATAATAATAATAAATAAATAAAAATTAAATAATAAAATCATGTAATACCTACAGTTTTTTATTAAAAAAAAGTATTCCTCCACTACAAAACATGTCTGCAAATAATCTGAATCAAATATATATCATTATCATTATTATTATATTTTCTTTCCATTGTTGTTTAGAATCACGCAAGGCAGTAGCCAGACTTTAGTTTCGGTGACGGTTTTGCCAAACATATTTCTCGAGAAATCTATAAAGTCAACAAAATTTGATTTCATGTTCTATATTCTGCTAATTTTTGTTACAGTAGATGCTAAAAGCATATTAACATGAAAAATAAAAAAATGACTTATCTTTTCAAAGAAGAAAAACAAATCTAGATAGATGTTTACTCATATATGCGCATTCGAAGGAATACGTTTGAAATTTCTATCTTACGGGCACTTATAAGATATGTTAAATATAGAATTTGGTACTTACAAATTTGAAGAGAATTCTGGTGTTTTTTTCAGTGGTATTAAAATTTTCGAAAAATAAAAGGTGCATTGTTAAGAAATGATGTTTGGGACAACTACAATGAAAATAAGTACTGCAGAAAAAACACTTGGGTCATTTTCAAAATTTGCTTACATTTGCTGTCCGGAGGTTAAAAAGACGATTTTGAAGCATAACTTATATTTTAAATTCAATGCGAACAATTATTTTTTGCAAGAAATACCCTAAAAAAAATTCTATGACTCAAAACATTATTGAAATTTATTTATTTATTTTTATATAAGTCTTTAAAAATGAGAATCAAGGCAAAAACGCTTGTCCATTTCCAATTTTTGCAAGTTCAACTATTTTTTTTTATATACTTAACTGTATAAAAAGTATATACAACAAATTATTTTTAGATATTGACCATTAGTGTATGATATTCACAATAAATATTGACAATAGTAATTGTTTTTCATTAAGAAATGTATGAATATACTTTGTCCGGAAGTTCTTGTCAAGTCCGTTAGCCTAAGATTATTTTAACTAAAACGGTATTTATTGCCGTCAAAAGATGCTAACACGTATTCAGTTAACTTAACAAACTAGTGACGTAACTATAATTCAACCGCGACGAGATGGCCGGTGTCAATCAAATGAGAAAACGAGTCCATTCCTTAAAATAGGTAGAATTTCTACCCATTTAAATTCCCCCATCAATTGTGAATCTCATTCCTCAATTTTGATCTGCGTATCACCCCTTCCTAAAAATGGACAATCCTGAAAAAAGGAGGAGTCATAGGCCATCTCTGCGAAGTTGAATTATATTTCGTATCATTTTGTTTTCCTGAGTCGAGAAGTATTGCTGTGGCGTTTCGCACAAAATTTCTTCCAGGTGCGTATTTTTATTCTTTGTCAAGTCTGTTACCAAGGATTTTAGTATTAATTTTTACTTTTTCTCAACTTTTACCCCGAAATATTGTTTATTATACAACTCCAAGAAAATGCATATTGTTGTTCAATTTTTTAATTAAATAACCTAGCCATAATTTGACATTTTGGTTGAAATGTTAAGTCCGTTACTTGTCAAATCCGTTACCAAATGTCAAGTCCGTTACCATACAGTTTTTGATCAATATTTCAATGATCAAAAACATCGTTTTAAGCTTCAGGGACACAAATAATTTCAAATGAAGTTGGTTCTAGGCGCTATGATGTAGTGTAAAAGTGAGATTTTATATTGTATTTTTATGGTATTGGATGACAATTTTCCTTGCAACTTAAAGTTTTACAACAGCATTGGAATACTTAATTATGCATCAAAGTGTACAACCAATTACTTTTTCACACACCTAAAATATGTGACAAAACATCTGTTAGTGATTCTAAAAGAACATAGCAAGTTAAAAAAATTACTTAAAAATTCTGAAATGTAAGCATATGGTGAAAATAACCCACTTATTTTGTACAATTCAATAATAATAATTTCATTTTTCAAATGCCGATGCCGTTTCAAAATAAATAAGAAAATTTAAATAAAATAGCAATGATAATTTTTTTAGTGAAAAACTATAAAAAGCATTTTTTGGAATAGATTTGAAAATTTTCGGAGGGGGTTTGAACCCTAAAAACCCACTCCTTAAATACGGCCCTGGAATCAGGGATTCCCTAATTTTTTCGAATGGCCGCGCCCTTTTAAGAATTAAACGTTTTCTCACCACTACATATAGTCTATCTCTATAATATGTATCGAAATTGAGACTGGACACTTCGCGGCACCCATTGCCTCCCCTTGCGACACCCCAGGATATCGCGGCACCCGCACCCAATTAGGGAACCCCTGGCCTCCTGGCTTAGATGGCTATGTAATTCATAAGTTAAAATTTATGACACAAATAGTGGCCTCAAATTTGATGTATTTTTCGTGTGTCTTTCAAATGTGCTTGAAGAAAATATTTTTTCCCACTTGTCTTTATCAACGTTATTTTTCTTCACTTTGTGTTACTGAAGTAAAGAAACATTAAAAGTACAGAAACATTAAAACGACTAAAATAAACGATGTGGATATGAAAGTCGCAAAATGACAAAATTAGTTATCTGAGCGATAAATTATTTTTTCTATTAATGTTCTTGTTACTCTAAAGTAAAACAAAAATATCAAGAACTTTCATTGCAGGTAAGTCATTAGTCTTTTTCCCCAGTTTATAAGATTTTGCTTCATTGCGACAATGTTCCCTTTCTCATTCTTATTTTTCCCCCCTTCGTTTCTCAAAATTTTAGCTGTATGATTTTTTCTTCGTTACTAAGATCTATTTCGTAGTTTCTGAGGGTTTATTGTATTTGTATCCTCAATTATAAATGTTCCTTTGGTACGTAGGATTTCACTTTTAATAAGTAGATTTTTTCTAGTTTTTAGCTTTACTCTTACTCGTCATTTTTCCTTGGCCAGTAAAATTTTCTCTTAGTTCTTTAAAAAAAAAAAAAAAAAATCGCTGTCATTAAGGAAAATTATTTAACGAATAAGATAAGGTTGCATGTGGTAAATTATTTTCTTTCTTCCCATTCGATAGGTTTTAATGCAAATGATTTCTATTTTTGTCGTAAAGATTACACACCCTTGTTTGTTTGTTTTTTTTTACATAAACTTACAGAAAAATATTTTATGATTTTCTTTCTTTTTTCTTTTTTTTTTGTTTCAATTATGAATAACACTGCTTCTAACTGATTCAAATAAGATCTATACGTGTGTGTTAAAATTTTTTTTTTTCATCACTCGTAGTCAAGAATTAGCCCATATGCTTTATTTTATCGGAAACTAGCGGGATCAGAAAATAGCGGGTTCCACTTCCACCTACATAAAGCCCCACCTTGTACGTATAGGCTAGGTTTTCGGCAAATCTGTTGTTTAGAACAATCCTGTCTGTTGAGCGTTGACCTCAGGTACAGAAGATTGAAGAAAATTTCCCTCCCCGTCAGTCCTATGTCTAAAATAAGTGACTGATGGCGCCATCTTTCAGTGATTGAGCTAGCAATCGTCATTTTGTGTTTTACAAATTGACTCATGTGGCAATCCAGAACTCTGTCTCCTGGAGATCTCCTCAAGTGTTGAGTTCGTTGGCTTTGACAATGAAACAGCTTTTGTCACTAAATAGTGCTTTCCTCAAATTTTAAGCAGTCCAATTCCTATATTTTAAAACCCACAAGGACAGCTTTTTATTCATTGGTTGGGTCAGAAACTGTTTTTTCATAGGTCTATAGGCTGGCCGGCAGACTGCAATAAAATTTGCAAATTTGCAATTTTATAAGCAATAAAATTTGATCTCATAGTATATTCCATAAATTTTTGTTACAATGAATGCTTTAACACTTTAACATGACAAATGTAAACAAATTACTTATATTTTCAATGAAGAAAAAAGTCTCATATGTACCTGTATACTGCATACTGCATAGCCTCACCCCTGTTAAATATTCGATGTCTTTCAATCGCTCAAAAGGACAGCTTTGTTTACTCATATACGTGCATTCGGATTTATAATTCTGAAATTGCTATTTTATGACACTAATAAAATGTGTCAAATGTAGAATTTGCCCCTTTCAACCTTAAAGAACTTAGATGTTTTTGTTGCTGGTAGATTCAAAATCTGTAGGAAAAAATGGTATTGTTCTGTCAAAAATGATGTTTGTAATTTCATTTATGAAAATAAATACTGCAGGTAAAGCACTTAATTTGTACTCTTATTCAATAATGTTATTTTCATTATTCAAATGAAATTGAAAAATAAATAGGCAAATTAGAAAGAAAATTAGTAATAGTAATTTTTTTAGCCAATAAATAAATAAAAAGAAAGAAAAAGTGAATAAAAAGTATTTTTTTGAAATAGTTTTTAAAAATTTCGGAGGGGGTTTGAACCCTAAAATCCCATCCCTTCAATACGGTCCTGGACCCTGTGTCTTCCTGTGACATGTTGTGCTGCCAGGATGCTAAAACCACGTCACGGTGTTGCAACACTTTTGTTTTCTATTGCTACTATCCCCGATCTAGTGATATATGTCTCGAATAACAAAGTGTCTGACCTTGCAAGAGTTGATTTCGCCTTGGTGAGGAAAGAGGAAGAATTTTCGCATTGACACAAGACCTACAACCATTTCAGTACGCTATTGAGCTGCCAAATCATCTTTTCTCACTGCTATTTCAACAGATAGGGTTGTTTAATGTTTCGTCCATCCGAGTTCAAGTTATTTGAACTAAACTTTACACCGAAAATAAAAATGTGAACATTCATTCCTGCTAATTTGACTTTCCATAGATGATGTCACACGTTTTGTTAACATCCCCCCCCCCCCCACCATTAAGTCACAAAGTCTCACACTTCTCCTTACCATGAGGGAGGGGGGACAAAAAGGCTAGGGGTGGGGAAAAACTGGTCTAAACAGATGAACCGATTTTGATAATTCTGTTTTGGTTGTTCGAAAGGTTGTTTTTAATTTTTTTGAAATTATAGTTTTGACAATCTTAAAGTTGTCTTAAACACGTGAGTGTAACACCATATTTGGCAACATTATGGACACTGCAATTTGTTTAAATTGAAGCTCCAAATCGCATACCCGGGCCTATTCGCAATTCAAACGAACTATAGGGGGCACTGTGGCTACTGTCTATCTAATATCTTTAAATGAGCAATTCTTGTATATATATCCCGTTTTTTTGCCTTCATTAACAGTTTGAGAAGCTTTCATCCGCCAATTTCTTCATGGTTACTATTATTGTTACTGTTTCAAAGCAACCACGTTTTGTTTTAACAATGGATTTCATATTTAATCACATCAGCGTAAATTTAAATTTTTATGGCATTTGGCAAACGAGTTTTGGCAACGTTGAAATTGTTATAATAAATTACAGCTGTTTTAAATACCAACCAAGGGCATAAAAATACTTTTTAAGGTATAATTTTGATATACCCCTCAAAGATTACGCGCCAAATCTGGTACTCCCTACGGACTTTCTAGAATTGCTGTTTCTTATTTTGGTGCTGCTAATTTAGGATTTTTCAGCTTTATGGTTTTTGCTGTTGCCAAATTTTTTTCTTGTATTTTGTACCATTTTTTGAGTTTTTTTTTTTTTTTTAAGTTATGTGGCAACAATTTTTGGATTTCATATTTGTTTTACTTGGCGAGAAAAAAGTCGCCAAGTTTCCGATTTGTGGGGTATATCAAAGTAGTTCTCTTATCAAGTTTATTTAAATAAACAACAAACCTCTTTTTTTTTAACCGAGCTGGGCTCGGTCGCCAGGTACTGAGAGGTAAAACTAACTCATGCCGTTTTGTTTTTATTGCTTCTAAGCCAAATGAATTAGTGATACTTGATCATGTGAATATTTTTTTTTTGTTCTTTATTCTTTTGAAATGAATTATCAATTATAAATACCTATGTTTTGACCAAGACCAACTTGTTTTGATACCCAAAGCACACAATTGAAATACAGTTTTACCTCTGAAAGGAATTTTGTAAATCCCGCAAGGTTGCGTATTCGAACTCTGGAGTTGCGAATTCTTGCATCTATTGCAGCATTTCTCAACCTTTGGTACGCCTACCATTAGTGGTTTGCGACTTGCTAGTTGTTGTTATGCGAAAAAACATCCACAATGGCGGCCATAGAAAAAAATCCACTTCGTAGTTTTTTTACTACAATTCATCAAAAATATATTTCAATTTTAATAACATACAGTTAAGGTGTGAACATGTGCACAGGGGCGCCCCGATTTGAAATTTTCGGGAGGGGGAAAATTATCAATTTGCCGAATGAAGTTCCAATTTTACCGAATGATAAAATACAAGCATGCACACATGTGGTACATGCAATAACATTTAGTGAGAAACAACATGAGGCATCTTTTAAAAGCAATTCTAAAAACTAAAAAGGTCGAAATATCTCAACGTTGCAATATTGCCTTCAAATTGCCGAATCGTTAGTAAAATGTGCCGAACACGGAGATTATTGGGAGGTCACAGTGGCCTCCCATGACCTACGATCGGGGCGCTCAGAGGGCGCTCCTGCATGTGCAATCAATGACCAAAAATCCGGCAATCAATATCGTTTATTTTTTCGAGCTCTTTTTTCAACTATTTGCCATCAGTAAATAAAAAAAAAAGTGCTCTTCGAAACAAGTATAAGTATTGCATTACATATGTTTCATAAAAATATGTGATTATAAAACTACACTGCAACGTTTCTTGATAAAAACATTGTGACGTCAGCGTGACGTTAGCCAATGAAAAACGAGCTAGATAAAACGTCACAGCCCACTTGGCGAATTAGAGGAGATCGCTGACTGCTTGTGAGCTCTTATTGGCTCCGCCCGTAGTGACGTTCAGTGTCAAGTTAAGTTGCTGTCTAGTATAGCAAGTAAATGTTTAAATTTTAAATATAATTTTGGGTCAATTAAACCCATATTAATAGTAAAAATAACAAAATGTGGCAAAATAGTAGATTAATGTAAAACTTTTCATTATGTTATTATTATTATTATTATTATTATTATTATTATTATTATTATTATTAGTATTATTATTGTTATAAAGTTTCTGGCTTTTATGCTTATTTTGTTGATTTCTTTTTGCTTCAGATTTGTTTCTTTTTTTAGGTGATTTCTTTCAGATTCGATAACTGTATGTTGCTATTTTGTTATTTATCTTCAAAAGCTTTGACACGATAATTATGAATAATTATTCTTCAAATCACATTTCTTTCTTTCCTTTCTCTATTTAGCACTTTCGGTTTGGTGTTCTTTGTACGTTATTATTTTGTTATCTAACTTCGAACGCTTAGATACAGTAATTATGAATTTAAATCCCTCCCCCTGTTTTTGCAGTTTCTTTCGGTTGAACTTTTTTTTTTTCATTTTTATATAAGAGTTGACTGGGGGAACATTTAGATGTACGATAATCATGAATGGAAATTTTTGATTTTCATTTTCTTCTCTATAAAATACGTAGTATACGTTTAGCGCTCTTTTCAACATGTATTCAGTTACAGGGCCGTATTTAAGGGGTTTTTTAGGGTTCAAATCCCCTTCAAAATTTTTCAAAACTATTCAAAAAGTTATTTTTCATATAATTTCTTTGCTGAAAAAAAATATTATTGTTTTATTTTAAATTTTCTTATTAATTTTTCAATTTCATTTTAAAAATGAAGTTATCATTATTGAATAATTGTACAAATGAAGTGTTTTATTTGCAGTATTTATTTTTAATTGCAATTTTTCAAGCATCATTTCTTACAGAACAAGACGCGTTTTTCCTTGAATTTTGAATGCGTTACCAAAAACAGCACCAAAATCCTTTAAATTTGAAAGCGGAAAACTCTATATTTAACTATTATTATTAAAAACTTTTTATTTTTCTAAGTCATAAAACTGAAGTTTCAGAAGTATTACTTCGAATTTGCGAATACTGTCGGCTCCGCTTAAACGAATACTGTCGGTTCCAAGAAATATTCGATTTAACGGGGATCTTTGATATTGCATCTATGGCATGGGTTCCGGTATGTTTTATTCGTATAAGCGGGGTATTTGTTTATCCGTTACCCGATTAAGCGGGGACGACAGTACGAGTAAACGCATCTCGTTTTGACTTTGAGTGATTAAAAGGCATAGAATATTTTACAGGGGTGAAGCAGTGAACTCATCAGATCTCTTGCTTTCATTCAGAGAGAGCTTTTTTTTTTTTTTTTTCTTCAAATTTTGAAAATTTTTAAACATTTGTTATCTTAATACCCTTCAAGCATCTTTTGCAACAAAAAAGTTATAGAATACAGATTCAAATTTTACTAATCATTCAGATTTCAAGCGAAATGCTTTGATAAAAGCCGCTCCGAAATAAAAGTCAGGTTACGGCCCTGCTCAGTTGTGTCTTTTGTTTAAAATTATAATTGCGCACTTATTATAAAGCATAGAAGATTATTTTTTTGTTTTTTTTTTTTCAATTCTTTTAGGAGCGTCAAAACAGAAAGAGCTCCATGCATCAACTTAAGAGCAGTAACAGGTAACGTTTTTGTTTTTCGCTTCATCGTTATTCTTATTGTTTTACTTCTTTTTCTTTTTGTTATTAGCAAACGAATGTTTTATTTTTGAATAAGAATGAAATTGAAAAGTAGGCTTCTTATAATAGTTGTTGATATTGTTGGGTTTATAAATTGAAATTAGTAACAGATTTATTTTTCAAATGCAAGACGGCTTTTGTTTTTTCTTTTTGCATATTTTTGTGTGCAAGTGCGTGTTAAAATCAGTTTCGAGTTTTATTGCCGAAACAAAGTGTTTGTTTACAATTTTACTAATTATTTTTAAAGTTTTTCAAAAGGAATTAAATTTTTTGAAACTACAATTCCATTTTGAAAACTTGGACATTGTGTGAGATTTAAGTTGCCTAATAAATAAAACCGACTTTTTCTATGTTTACCTCCCAGTGCGAACTTTTAAAAATTTTTATAAATGTATTACGTCTTTATTAATTTTTTAAATGTATGCAATGGGTGTAAAAGTTTAGAACATTTTTACGGATATCTGTTGTCAAAACGTTGACTAACGTTTTTGTTTACAAATATTTTTACAAATCAAACATTTTTTTGAAGAATAGATTTTTACCAGCGAATATTGCTATTATTTGAGAAGCTTAAGCTTTTTCTTGTTCAAACGCATTTTTTCCCCTTAAATGTTGAATTTATTTCATTATTATTGTTTTTTATGAACATTTGATTTTTATTCATGTATTATTTTTCAAATTAAACACATATGTTTTCTTTTTTGTTTTGCATTTTGCACATTTTGTTTTTATTTTCAATGCTTTCTTATCTTTCTATCTTTATTTATTCATTTAAATTGTCGAAAGAGTTTTCGGATTACGAAACAAACATCGTATTCTTTATTTTATAAAATAGAAATTTAACTTTTTTGAAACCGGAGCTCCATTTTGAAAAACTCGGGCATTGTGTCAGTTTCAAGTTCACTGATCAATAAAAATTCTTTGCCTAGCTCCATTTGGGAAATTTTGTAATTTAAAGTTTAGTTAAATAAATTTTGCCTCAATTAACTTTTTTTAAATTCTCTTTTATTCAAACCATCTATTGTTCTGACATCAACGATTTTTTCTCCCCAACCGGTGTTGTTATTTGTTTTGGAAAAGCCTTTATTTTCTTTTCACATTCGTTCATGCCTACGGAATGTTATTAGAGATAACTACCTGCACCCCCATCGCGGTAATGGGAACAGTCCAATAGGAGTACGATGCCGGCGCTCGTTTCTCTTGCCGCGAGATCTGCGAACCTACCCTCTCAGAATGGGATGGAATGGTCCTTCCCTTGTCACGGAGAAGTTATGGCTAGAAGTGGATGATGTATTAGTTAACAGTATTATTGAAAAAGATGCACATACTGGATTTATTAAATATGAAATTTTGTGCTGTCGAATGTGACGTTACATCTGTGGATTACTGTGCTTGTTTCGTCTGGCCTGATTGCTAACTGGAGGATGTTTTGCAGTTCAATCGAAACATTGTTCAATAGGCAAGTCACTTTCCGTAGATCATTAGCCTTTGTAATATTTACATTTTTTTAAAGGTCACATTGTTTCGAATAGTGTGTGTGAACGATTGTTTGTCAACATATGCACAAGTCGTATCTGTGTAGAAATGAACTGTTGCATTAACCGTTCTTACTTTTAATTTGTAATTATTCGCGAAAGATAAATTTGAGCATCTTTGATGAGAAGTTTTAATTAACAGCTGCAGAAATATTTCATGATCAACCGAAAATTCGGTTTATAATTCCAAGCATTCTTTGAGTGTTAAAAAATATTTTTCATTCTTTTCAAGTTTAAACTGACATTTTATAAGCTTATTTATTTATTTATTTTAATTAAAATTTTTCTTTCGTGTGGTATCAAATAGCCGGCGTAGTAAATTTACTCTTCTGTTGTAGACTTAATTTTGTTTTCTTACGTTACAAAAAGCCACGACTTACTTTATAAACACAATAGGAAACAAGAACAATTATTTGATTTTACTTGATATAAAACAAGTGCATTTTAATTTTATATTTGTTTGCGTTAAATCAGGGTCTGGTAGAATTTTTTATATTGCTTAAATAAAGAAATTGCTTCTTTTCACAGATCAATAATTTTAAAAGTAACGCGTGTCATTTTTTTCTTCATTCTTTTTCCTCCTGTGAAGAACTTGATTCGATTTTGCTTCCAAATTACTTTTTTCTTTATTGAGTAGTGTTATATTGGTTAAGTTTCTCGACTTTTCCCTATTTCGATTGCGAACATTTATTTTGTTTTGAAAAAGCTGTGATCGATCATAAATTTTTTTGTTGCAGTGTCACACCCACCACTGAATTGAAGTTCGGAAAATAATAGATAGAGACGTGCTTAATTTTTATTTTTCAAAATATCATTAATGCTCTACTGACATCAATAATATTCTAGTCCTGTGCAGAGTAAATGAAAAGAAGTTTACAAATACTACTATTTTCCTTTTCTAAATATTTACATTAATCGGAGCGGATCATTGAGGTGAATGTTAATGCTCAAAATGCGCTTTTCTCTACATTTACGCCGATTTTTCTTTTTTCATTCGATAAATTTCTTTCATTTCAGCTGTCAAAATATTTTTCCTTTTATCGATATCTTCGTTTTGCAATTTTTATTTCTTGTCAAATGAAGATAAATAGCTAAAATGTGCAAAGTAAGCTAAATTAGTTGAATCTAACCATTTAACTTTTACTTTTCATGGAAAGTGCAAAATTTGACTGAACCAAATTTTAATATGTGACCTAATTAGTGTTTTGTTTATTGTATGTGCTGGTTATTTTAATTGAAAATTAGCATTCCGATTTCCTACATAAGACTTCTGGAAAATCAGAAATCATTTGAAGATTATTAGATTTTGTTTATCTGGGCTACCCCAACTATATTCATGTCATATGTGTGTGTGTGTGGGGGGGGGGGGTTCACAAATGACACCATTTACTAAAAAAAACCCCCTACTGTTGGATTCATGTGATGATAACCGAAGTTAGCGTGAAATTTCATTGACTAAATCTGTTGTTTGCTGGCCACCTTGTCTTGTCTAGTAGTCGGAAAAATTGTGGATGGAAGAGTGTTCGAATCCTGCCACAGGCATGCATGTACTTTCTCTTTCCTATCCTTTCCCTTTCTTTGTATGAATATTTTTTAGTGCTGTGAATGTTTGCCTGCCCTATTAACGCTTTCTTATGGCGTCTACTCTGGAAATCGGACTTCACATCAAATTACAGTACCAACTTTAGCATGTGGGAGGCCCTGGGTGCATTAGGATCATGGGGCCCCTATAACCTTGACACGTCAGAACAACAATTTTGTTAGAATAGGAGAAAGAAAATATATTAAGCAAGGTTCCAGGTTACCTGTTATTTCTTTGCAACCACATTAAATGACAGTTTCAATCATTTCTCCAGCATGGAACTTCATTTTGATGTTGAGATAATAACTAGATGTCTGGAACTGGGGGCCCTATTGATTGCATGGTCCTGGGCACATGCCCATTGGAAAAGAAGGGCATTTGTCCCAGATTTTTAAAAGCAATCAAATGTGTTATGATTTAACTCATTAACCGCCAAAACTCAAAACCGTTTTTTGTTTTTGATAAAAATCATAAAATTTATTAATTTTGAGCCCATACAATAATATTTTGCTGCAAAAAGAACAAAATTTCACTTACATTTAGAAATATAGGGTGTTGCATTGACGCAACGTTAGCGGAAAAGGAGTACAGATGCTAAGAAGTTTTATTTGATACAATTCTGCAGTTTCAATGCATTTTAAGTAGGTAAAATTTAATAAATTTTAAATTTAACAAAAACATGATTATCCTAGTTCATACATGATAAACTTCAATGAAATCGGAGTGGAGAGCAACATCACAAGTATTTCAACGATAAACAGTTAGACAATAGCAATGCTTGCACGATAGTCTTTTGTTATTTGTGAATCTTACTGTAAAATGTCTTCCAAATACTGGCATTGGTAAGCTGAATTAGCTTGACCGTCCCGTAGCTGATCTTTTCTTCTGTTTATTACTGTCAATGGGGACGGGGGGGGGGGGGGGGGGCTGTAAAAAATAGAGTGCAACCTCTCATCTAAAATCCAACAGTGACTCTTTATTTATCTCTTCAGATAGTCTTTAAAGTTCTCAACCCTTTCATGTGGCGATAGTTATCTACTTAGCACAGTGCTTTTAGATAACCTCTAATTTTGGCAAAGAATAAATGTCTTGAATTAAATTGCTACTGGGCAATTCCACGGTAACTTTCGTTACATTTTGACCAACGCTTAGGCATTTAGCACCTCAGTACAGACAAATATTGTCATACAAACTTTGAATAAAAGTTTTCTATGAAAATGACAGTCAAAAGCAAAATTAAAATGTAAAAATATTCAATGCATTAAAATTTTTCAAAATTTAGCAGTCAAAATTAAGGCAGTAACTTACCTTACGCAAAAAGGGAATGACATAATATGAAAATTGGTTCTAAGGCAAATTTCTGCTCTATTACAGCTGTTTTCTTGTTTGAAGTATAATTTATCAGTTCCTTATAATGCTCAGGAATTGATTTTCATTAATTTAAAAATTTATTTCAAAAATTGGGAATTATGGGAATTTTTGACTGGGTAACTTACGTTACAAAATTTACTTACAACCAAATCTTTATTACAAAAATTAATAAATGTAAATTACAGCTTAGTTTAGATCAAAATGTTGAAAATTAACAATTATAAATTGAATTTATAGAAATTTAATACCAAATTCAATGAACAATCGAAAATATTGCATAACATAAAACTTTTAAATGCAAACTGGTCACTGTTGTTAAAAAGTTCAGGTAGGTTCAATTTTTCGAATCACGTTTTCTCATAATAAATTTCATCTGTCGTTTCTGGCCATATATAATAGGTTCCAACAGCAGCCATTACTTTTACTTTAAACTCTTTTTTCTTCAATAATCGTCACAACTCAAGGATACAATGTATTTTCTTACTTCATCACACACCATTCACCGGCTTTTATCTCTGTTTTTTCTCCTTGTTCCTTAAAATACTTAACTAAACGAAACCCCACAGTTTGTCCATTTCTAGTTCTCAAATGTTGATTGTCAATGTGCGGATCTTCAGAAAATAGTTTTGATAAATTTTGCTTTTTCTGACATATTTTAGTACCATCAAGAGTGACTTTTATTTTCGAATCTGTAATATCCACATGACTTTTCACATACCCCTTTTACAGCGCATCTTTCTGCAGAGTTCAGTGGCATTTTAATGCAGAATAAAATATATTTCACCTGTAAGAGATAAAATATTTTTATATTGTTTTTTCCAAAACATATTTCAAAGCATAACAGACAGGCCCGGATTACCCATTAGGCCATCCTAGGCCCTGGCCTAGGGGCGCAAGCTGGAAAGGGCGCATATTGAGGAGGAAAAAAAATTATTCATAGTTCGTTGATAATCATGGCTGCCACACTTCCGTCTGGGGGACGGAATTCCGTCTTTCGTAAAATTTCATATCATTTGGGACTTTGTTTTGTGAAAAAAAAAAAAGCTTCAAAAATATGTTATTCAAATTTTCAAAAAAAAAAGAGAAGCAACTGTTTAATCTTCTTTCCGGTTGCACCTTGAAGACTATATTAATGAAATAAATAACTTTAATCATTCGTCATATTAATACAGGAAGTTGTATTGAAGCTATTTATTCTAGTGTATGTTGTAGCCAAGAATCTTTTACCTGAAATAATTTTTATTACCTAGAATCTTTTAATATGAACTTTAAAGTGTGATGTTCTTTTCTTCAATAGCAAATAAAGTAACTTTTTTTAGTTTTATGCCTTGACTATGTGGAGTTTTCGTCCTAAAAATCTTTTCCCAAGAACTAATCTGAAAGTTTAGATTTACTTAATTTATCAATTTGGTTTTTACTATAAGTTTATAACAACATAAAAAGTAAGCAATATATTTGTGTGTGAAACATCTCACATATTACGTGCTAACATGTTTTTATAACGAAATGACGCCACGTGATTTTCAGTCCTGATCATATTTTAGAGTGGCACCCATGTTGATAATATAAAAAAGGAAGGAAGAAAGAAAAAAAAAAAGAACGCGGCACTCTAGTATATGGAGAAAAATAGTCAATTAGAATGGATTGCAACCTGCCCCTGAGCAGAAGAAAAAAATGAAAGGTAGGGGGCGTAAAACTTGAGTCGAAATAATTCTGGTCAAAGCAAATACTTTTCAATACCTTCGATTTAAACAATCATTTCTTGAAAATATAGCACACTGGAAAATTAGTAACAGTCATAGTATAGAAAATGGTCGATTATAAAACTTATTTATGAAATAATTTTTCTCTTGATGTCTTGAAATCATGTCAGTAAGTTTGTTTTGCAATTAATAATTTATTAATTTATATTTATTTAAGATAGTCAACCCACAGGGCCGTATGAAGTTTAAATTTTTGGAAGTGGGGCATATTAATCAATTTACAGAATGAAACTTCAAATTTTGCCGAATGACAAAATATGAGCCTACACAAGTTCCAACATTTAACGAAAAGAGACATTAGACACCATTATAAAAATTTATTACAAATTTGCTTCCGAATTTGACAAACTGACACATCATTTGCGGAATAAGAAAGTTTTGGAGAGTTAGCAATGACCTCCGTCTGAGCTCCTCTGCTACAAATATTGCTTATTTCGTACGCAAAATATTTACCATAGACTGATTTAGTTCTCAACAGACACATGCATTGTACAACAAGTTCCTAATAAATAATTTCCAATGCACAATTTTATATATTTTATTTATAATTATATCAGTTATTGGGGTTCATTTTCAACATATCATTTTTCAAAATATTTTAATGAAGGTCAAAACAAAGTGGACAAAAATCAGGACATGCCTTGAATATGTTTTAAATAGAAGAACAGTTAAAGAGAGGGATAAAACAATTGTGAAGAAAGGAGCATCAACATTCTAATCTTTCTAATGTGGAAAATTAAAGAAAAACAAAAGGGTATCAAGAAATTCAAGAGCCGTGCTTTTTAAATTTAAATAAAATAAATTAAAAATTACTTTAAGCTATAATTGCTAATTATCTCCTCAGCTCAAAACATTATTATTCTTTTTTTCTGAGGTCACAGACTTTTTTTTTTCAATTTCATTAAGTAAAAATAAAAAAATAACTGTTGTTTGAAAAAAAAAGCATGAGACAAGATGTTTTACAACATATTTTCAAGAATAAATTAAAGTTTAGTGACGTAGTGAAATAAGGGAAGGAGCGTTTCCGAGCCTAATCCCTTAAATTCACGTTACTAAAGCAGACTAAAATTGTGTTTTAATAATTTTAATTTCAGAAACATTCCATGGGAGATCCCCTGAATCCACTTCAATTTCCACCTTCAAACATTATCTAATCTTGCTTTTTATGAAACGTCCATTTTAAAAAGTTCCCGAGTGAGACTCAACGAACCCCTTCCTTTCCCATAACATCAAAAATGATCTTCAACCTCGCATTTAGGACTTAAATGTCGAAAATTTTCTGAGGAGAGTCCAGAAACCTATTTTTTCCCCTTAAATCATTGAAGATATTCGACAATTTCATTTATCTGATTTTAACAGATCTGTCAAGGAGGGTCTTCACCTCGACCCCTCCCAACATTTGAAATCCTTCTAAAATTTCAAAAAATTTTAATTAGAGAAGAGTTTCCAACTCCCATCTCTTCACCTAGCACTGTTATAGATGCATTAGAATGTTTACAAATGCATATTTCGAAATTTTTTCTCTATGGAAAGCTCTCAAGGGCCCCACCTCCACACCATAACAGATCATATATAAAATTTCGTTTTCAGACCGCAAGATCGAAAACTTTTTCGGGAAGTGACCCTGACCTCAGGCCTCTCCCACCTCATTAAAAATTGTCTAAAATCTCGTGTTTTGGGTCTCAGTTTTAATAAATGTTCCCAAAGAGCCCTCCGTTTTCGGCATTCAGTCCTCATCCAACACTATTCAAATCGTCTAATTGTTTTCATGACTTCAATTCCGACACCTTTACCAAAGCGAATTACTGAACCCATTACTGAACCCAATCGTCTAAAATTGTATTTTAGGATCTCGGGAGGACTCTCCCGATTTCCGCCTTTCCAAAGCATCATTAAAGTTCGTCAAAGTTTTAGGTTTCGAAAGGGGTGAGAAGGAATCTTCAAACTCATTCCTTTATCAAACATCATCAAAGCTGACTCACATTTGCTTATGTAGGACTTCAATTTCGAAAACTTACCCGGGGGGGGGGGGGCAGAGGTAAGCGACTGACATTTTTAGGGCAAAACAGTATGTATTTTGTAACATTCAAAGAAAAATATACGTTGTGATATCAGGCTTTTTAACTGGATTATTATACCATTAAATTAAGCTTAAAAATTACAATAATCCAGGAGAAAAGATCGCTTCTACAACGTATATTTTGCTTTGAATGTAACAAAACACTTATAATTTTGCTTTATAAATAATTAAAAAAATCATAAATATCAATAAATTTAAAAAAATCAATAATCTTTAAAATTGCGCGTTGAATTGGCTTGCTGCGAGTTGTCCCATTACTTTCCGATAAATGGCATAAAATTGCATTTTGAAAGCTTCAATTTCGACAAATTCCCGAGGAACCAACTTTGGACTTTTCTTTTTCGAGCATTGACAGAGGAATGCGAAAAAATAAGGGAGGAAATAAAAAAAAAAAAACAAACAAAATCATAAATCAGTTCATCAAATGGGGCGGGGGTAGGGGGAAATTCGATTTTGATAGGGTTCGGATGTGTGAGGTGGGGCGTAGTTTCTAAGTTTGGCCTAGGGCGTAAATAGACTTTAATCCGGCCCTGATAACAGAAGTCCATTTCTGAATAATTTTTAGTAAATTACCTCTTAAATATTCCGAATGCAGTGATATAGTTTAGAGATAATTAATATCTTAAAAGCCAAAAAGAAACATGTAATTTATAATAGAGGTGTATTGTAATCTTATTAACAAATATAGATATTTCAAGAAATATGATTAATTTAAATGAAGTAAATACAGTACATTTAAAAGAATTCTTGAATAAATTACTCCTACTAACCACATAGGTTTATTTCACAATTTACTTTCTTTATAAACGCAAGTGTTTAAGTTCTACTTATGTAACTTACATTACCTGCATATTTCGGTAACTTACGTTACACATTTTGATTGTAGCACAAAAAATTAAATAAACAATATTAAAAAAAAAACTTTAACTATTTGCTTAACACACACTTATAAGATAGAAAATATAGCATTGTTAACATTGCATTGTTCTTTCTTTATGCACATCATGAACTTTAATATGTTTTTGGTAACTTACGTTACATAGAACAGTGCATTTTTGAAGTTTATATAAATCACATAATTTAAGTGAAAACATTCGTTTAAGCAATTCACAATATTGAATTAAAGTGTAATAATCGATATTCTTCCTTTAAAACAGTTATCTAAAGCAAAAAATTGAAACTTACCAGCGTTGAAAGATTGATCATTTGCCTTACCAAAAGTTAAATATTCCATTTCCAACTTCAAAGTGCTGCCAAACTAAAAATACTACATTCTTGACAAAATATTAGTATAAATAATAAACTTCAAACAATTTTAAGTAAAAAAATATGCAAAACAGACGCATTGCTGTAGTTTTATTTTTCCAACGCTTTTCCACACTTGCATGGAATTACACTACTGATTATTAAAATTTTTAATTAAATGTGCTCCTAATTCAAATTACTGCCTCCCACAGACTCTCCCCCCTTTTTGTTTTTGAATTTTATGTCCAATAATTACAATTAACAATGTGTTAAAGTAAAACTTTTGACAATAATATGAAAATTGGTTCTAAGGAATTTGATAAAATATTAAAATTATTTTGTTAAAAATTAAGAAAATGGGAAAAAAATCTTCTCTCAGGAATAAATTACGTACTATTTCTAAACTCGGAATTGTATGAGAGAAAAAACTGATTGTGAAATTGTAGTATTAAAACAATCATTCTTATCATTATTCGGCTTAGCCGATTAATCAGCCGATTATCAATAACCGATTAATCGGTAATCGGCCAATTTGCTTATCGGTGCAAGTGATTTTGAATTTTTATTTTCTGAGCCTGCTAGTTCAAAGACCGCTCGTCACCCTCAGAAAACTGATAAAACTTATTCTACTACTACGACTCTGAGCACCCCCCCTCCCCCCAACTCCCAAGGCCGGTCCCCCTAGTTCTCAAGACAATTCTCTCATTAGCCTTGTTTATTTTTTATCAAAAAATATAGTAGATTGTAGAATGTATTGTACTTTTTTTTAAAAATCATTTAGCAGTCCTTGTGTAATTTGCACAATTCAATTAATTCCTCGGACTAGCACTGGGAAAGGGTATCTGATAGACAGTGGCGTACATAGCGGCGCGAGGGCGCGCAAGAGGTTTGAGGGCGCACGATCCAGAAAAATAGCCCTATGAGTTCTGCAGGAAAAATATATTCTATATTTTAATAGGGGGGTAGGGGGCGCACTTACTAATCTTGCGGGGGAGCGCACCTAGGTCTATCTACGCTATTGCTGACAGCTCTACATAACTCTTTTTTCTTTGTAAAAGCTAAATTTTTGCTATGGAAGTAACTTGCTTTTTTACGCAGCAGGGTTCGAAAGCGTGATATTTTCGAAAACAACTGATATTGTACTATAATCGGATATTTTGATTTTTATAGTAAAACCTCTCGAACCACCACTATATTTAACGGCCAGTTTCTCACGGCAAGATTTTTTTTGCCTATGCGCACAGTTCAGGCTTTGAAATAGACTGGTGATGGTCAGGGGTAGGGATGCACCGAGTACTCGGTAAATATTCGGTACTCGGCCAAATTTGGATCAGGTATTCGGCGGATACCGAGTAGTTGTAGAAAATTGAATAGTTCAAGACACATTTTTCAATAATTAAAAACATGCAAATATCTATATAATGCAACCGTTTACAATTGATATATTTATAAAATATGACTGAATTCTACTTATAAATTTTTAAAAAGTTATAATACCAAATCAGTATAAAAATTAACTAAGAATGTGCAAATGCAATTAACTTTTTCATCACACTGCTTCTGGTTTCTGAAAAAGTAATATAAACTCTTCTCTATTGTTTATTGGAGGAAGAAATTATGGGTATACTGCCATCTAGTGAGAAATTTTCAAATTAATTTTGAAAATATTGAAGTTTGTAATGCTTCAATAGAGTAAATCTTTTCCCCAAAAACTTTCAAAAATTTTCAAGTTTAGAGGATTAGAACTAATCAATAATAGATTAATATAATTCCAACTTAATTGATACATTATACTTATTCATTTAATGTAGTTTCATTTTAAAAATATCTTTTTTCTAAATTTTTTGACAAAATAAATAAAATATTTTAAACAATGTATCAGTTAAATTCAGTGGGATTTTTGTTCTAAGAACTATCATATAGAGGTCCATTCCAATGATCAGTTCATATGTCAGGGTTCGAATTTACTGCTGGTCCATTGGTTCCAGACCAGTAAAACTCGCCTCGAATCACCATAAAAATAATAAGCAATCCAAGGACCACCATTTTTTTAAAGAAAAAAATGTGGTTAATGATTTAAGGTGGACCAGTGAGGTTGTCTGTTAACCAGTATATATTCCTGTTTACTGGTCGAGAAGACCAGTAAAATTTTGTAATGATTTCTAACACTGTACCGTGTACCGCTGTATGTCAATGATTTTTTAAAAAACAATTGGTACTCAGTACTCGGCCGAGTAGTGAAAGGCCGAGTACTCGGTACTCGGCTACTCGGCCAAAGTGCTACTCGGTGCATCCCTAGTCAGGGGTGATGGTGACAACTCTTCTGTTTCGTGTTTTTTACTTCCTTTTACGTAGTAAAGGAAGTATTGTGATCGCGAAAAAAAAAATCACTCAAATTTGGGTCTAAATTTTGATTTTGCTTACCCCTGAATGAATGTTGAGTCGTTTTTTCGACCTGTCAGCACGTGCTATGTACCTGCCAACATATAACCAGCCGAAAAATCATTTTCAACCACCCCCGAGTTAATTACGACGAGTTTTCTCGTGACGTCTGTATGTGCGTATGTGGGTCGAATAACTCAAAAAACTAAATGCCATAGAAGCTTCTAGCTTGGTATGTAGGCTCTGAGGATGGTCTAGTTGTGCACCTCCCCTTGTGGTTGCATTTGAATGTTCCCAAGGGCAGGGTTGTTTGATTTCGTCCGGGGCGGAAAAAACCGCCGGAAAAAACCTGGAAAAAACCGTCCCGGACAAAATAGCATTTTGTTCATTTCGTCCATTTTGTCCACTTTAAAGAAAATGACAGTTCTTGATTAAAAAATCCAAAGTTTAAAAGTAATGTTTTAAAATATTAATTTTTTTCAATGTGGTTATAGTTTTATTATCAAAATTAGCACCTATAATTATGTATATAAACAAATATTTAATAAACAATATATTATAAAAATATAGTATTTGTATAAAATAAATGAATATTAACGATAAGATTTAATGCTTTGAGAGCACACATCAGCAGCAAATAAGTTTAAGATGTTTATTTGTTGTGAAGGAGTTTCACTTAAAATTTAAGCTTTTACAAGCCATTCCCAATTTTGACGCAGTTTGTAGTCCTAGCCACGCAAACTGAACCAAAACTGTTTGACATGCACTTTTTGTGTTAGTTCAGGTTCTTATTTAATATTTAGATCTTCAATTTTGATTTAGTCTTTAAGAGCCATTATTTTGAAATTCAGACAAGGTGTGGCAGTGACCATTTTTGATTTTCCTCATTTTTTTATATGTCAGAGTAGGTCATGAGAAATGAACATTCTGAAGTTTGCAGCCCCCCCAAAAAATTTTGTTCGCTCGGTAAAAATTCCCAAAGTTTGATGTTATGCAGCGCTTTTTTGGTAAAACGGCTGAAAGACGCATTTCAGTGCGCTGTAGTTTTTTACAGAAACGCTACCCCATGGTTATGTTTACATTTATTGATTGTACAATGTGTAGTTATGAGGACCCCATAGTTATTTGGGTTGGGGTGTGTTTCTTTCTTCCTTTAAGGGGCCGCAAAGTATGGTTTTTAGACCACTTTCGCTCGAATTTGAACTGCGTTATTTCCCCCCTAAAAGCAACCCCCCGAAATTTTTTTAACATATACTGAAAATTTATACTATGAAGAGAATATGTGGTACGAAAATTGTTTATTATTTCATTGCTTTAAAGAGAAAAAGACTTAGACATTTTTCAAATTTACAAAATTTGCGGTTTTTTGATCGCATTTAACTCAAAACAGCAACTCTAGGAAGAAAAAGCTTTTATGAATTATGGAACCTACAGATGTGTAGAATAACTTAAAAAAGAAAGTTGCGTGGGGTCTCGTCTCGTTTTCAAGAAAATAATTTTTTTTTGTAACTCATTTTAATGCTTTTTTCTCATAGTAAAATGTGTCCATCAAGCAGGTCAAATCTGCTGAAACTCTAAGTATATAGTAAAGATATATTTAAATTTGTATAAGGAAAGAGAAAAAGACTAAAAACACTTAATTTTGTCAATTTTTTTTATAATTTTTAGTTTTTTAATTGCAATTAACTCAAAAAACGTGAAATCCTGAGACTATTATTGAATGCACATATTACTAGCTTTGAAATATTGGAAAAAGTAAATTCGGTGAGGTATCTTCAGATGTATTCTAGTGGGAGGTCACAATGACCTCCCGAAAAATTTCATGATCGAAAAATTTTGGTGATGATTCGGCAAAGTTGGAAACAATTCTGCAACATTGAACTTTTCTATTTATTTATTTTTTACATGTTATGATTATTTTTTTTATATTATATGATACCTACATATGTGTAAAACGACGTACAAAATAAATCGGCCAGGGTTCTCTTCTAGTTTTACAGGAAAAAAAATGTAGCAGATTTTAATGTGTTCTCCCGTAGTAAAATGCGTCCAGTATGTATGACAGATCTGCTAAAATTTAATACATGATGATAATTTATACATGTGTGTTTTATATTTGAGTGTATAGTAATAGTGAAAAAGAATCACAGCATTTAATTGTGCCTAAATTTTTAGAACTTTTAGTTTCTGATTGCAATTATATTAAAAAACGATAAATCGTTACTGAGGGAATTATTGAATTTACATATTACTAGCTGGCAATGACTGGAAATATTCGAGAAAGTAAATACTGTGAGGTATTTTTAGAGGCTACCCAATGTGAAGTCAAAGGAGGTCACTGTGACCTCCAGAAAAATTTCATATTCGGAAAATTTTTATGAAGATTTGGCAACTTTAGAAACAATACTGCAACATAGAAATTTTCTATTTATTTATTTATTTTTTACATGTGGGCTTGATCGTATTTTATCATTCGGAAAAATTGGGAAATTCCTTCGGCAAATTAAGAACATCTTCTTGAGAAGTATAAGATACTCATGGGCACTGGAACTTAAATTTTTACAGAATACGAACAAGCACACGTGACAAATATGTATCATTAAAAAATCTCAATGTTGCAATAGTTTCCAAATTTGCCGAATCGTCAGCCAAATTTTTCGATCATGAAATTTTTCGGGAAGTCACTGTGACCTCCCGCTAGAATACATCTGAAGAGACCTCACCGAAATTACTTTTTCCAATATTTCAAAGCTAGTAATATGTGCATTCAATAATAGTCTCAGGATTTCACGTTTTTTGAGTTAATTGCAATTAAAAAACTAAAAATTAAAAAAAATTTAGACAAAATTAAGTGTTTTTAGCCTTTTTCTCTTTCCCTATACAAATTTAAATATATCATTACTATATACTTAGAGTTTCAGCAGATTTGATCTACTTGATGGACACATTTTACTATGAGAAAAAAGCATTAAAATGAGCTACAAAAAAAATTATTTTCTTGAAAACAAGACGAGACCCCACGCAACTTTCTTTTTTACGTTATTCTACACATCTGTAGGTTCCATAATCCATAAAAGCTTTTTCTTCCTAGAGTTGCTGTTTTGAGTTAAATGCGATCAAAAAACCGCAAATTTTGAAAATTTGAAAAATGTCTAAGTCTTTTTCTCTTTAAAGCAATGAAATAATAAACAATTTTCGTACCACATATTCTCTTCATAGTATAAATTTTCAGTATATGTTAAAAAAAATTCGGGGGGTTGCTTTTAGGGGGGAAATAACGCAGTTCAAAGTCGAGCGAAAATGGTCTAAAAACCATACTTTGCGGCCCCTTAACTTCAGAAAGAAACACACCCCAACCCAAATAACTATGGGGTCCTCATAACTATACATTGTACAATCAATAAATGTAAACATAACCATGGGGTGGCGTTTCTGTAAAAAACTACAGCGCACTGAAATGCGTCTTTCAGCCGTTTTACCAAAAAAGCGCTGCATAACATCAAACTTTGGGAATTTTTACCGAGCGAACAAAATTTTTTTGGGGGCTGCAAACATCAGAATGTTCATTTCTCATGACATACTTTGACATATAAAAAAATGAGGAAAATCAAAAATGGTCACTGCCAAAATTTCCCTTTTTTGTTCGATTTTCAAAATAATGGCTCTTAAATCAAAATTAAACCAATATTTCTTTTGCATCTAATGTATTTTCAGATACAAATGAGAGACATTTATATGTGTATCAAACAAAATTTAACCATAGAATTTATGAGAAAGTATCATATAAAGTTTACTTTTTAAGGGATTGTAATGTGTTAAATAAATATCTAAGGTGACCAAATAGTCTTTAATTTCTTTTTAAAAATTACATTATATTAAAAAAACTTTTTATTTCTATTTGTCTACTCTATAATAATGTAATTACACTCAATAGTTTATTCACTATGTTAAAGTATATTTCTTTCAACTAAAATTAGTTAAAAATAAATGGGTTAATTCAGGGCCATAACCAGACTTTAGTTTCGGGGAGGGTTTTACCAAACCTATTTCTCGTGAAATCTATAAAGTCAATAAAATTAGATTTTATATTCTTTTTACTGTTGATTTTTGTTACAATGGATGTTAAAAGGATATCAACATGAAAAATGCAAAAAAAAAAAAAAAATCATCTTTTCAATGAAGAAAAAAAAAAATCTGGATAGATGAGCTAACTCAGATACACGCATTCAAAGGAGTACTTTTGAAATTTATATTTTACGGACACTTGGTAAGATGTGTTAAATGAAGAGTTTGGTACTTACAAATTTGAAGATATTTGGTGTTTTTTTTTTTTTTTTTTTTGCAATAACTTGAATAACAATAAATACTGCAGAAAAAACACTTAATTTGTACTTCAATTGTTCAATGATAATTTCATTTTTCAAATGCAGTTTCAAAGTAAATAAGAAAATCAAAATAAAATAGAAAGAATATTTTTTTAGTGAGAACCCATGAAAAGCATTTTTGTAAAGTTTTGAAAATTTTCGGAGGGAGTTTGAACCCTAAAAATCCACCCCTCAAATACGGCCCTGGGTTAGTTGCCATTCTTTTCTTTTTTGTATGATACCATTATTCAATTTTGGGAAATAGGTAATGCAAGAGAGATACTAATTGTACATCATAACATTTTTATACATCAAACGTATGAAAAAAAGTTTTTTTTTTTTTTCATTTCTTCCATTTTGTCCATTTCGTCCAATTTTGTCCATTTCGTCCATTTCTTCCGGCGTCCCGGACTTTTTGCAAAAAAATGGACGAAATGACAACCCTGCCCAAGGGGGTGTTTTACCCCTTTTTTGGGGTAAATCGGTGTTAATTTCAATACAGACTCAAGTGATATGAATTGGCGCGACCACTTGGCGAAATGTCGCCAAGCTTTTGGTCGCCAAGTGTTTGACGCCAACTTGGCGACATATCGCCAAGTTGGCGACAAATTTGGCGAAAAAAATATTTTTTGAATTTGGGTTCAATTTGGCGCTATTGGCGATATTTCGTGAAAAATCCACTGAATGATGTTAAAATCGGCGATATTTAGAAAATGAATCATTGTAAAACATTTGTTTTCATTGTTTCGTGGCAAACTAGGGGTGTAAATGTTCAAATTGCTATCTTGCTCACTCCTAGCACTATTTTAACACTAAGGCATCTACAAAGAAATTTACACGTAAAAGGAAGTAGTGTGGGACCCATACCGGTTCATACCACTTCTGGCCTGTTCAGACGTTTCGCATAGAGCTGTCACTATTAATGGAGTGATAAGGAGCTTAACAATGAACAATGGACATCCGGCACGCTGAGTTGCCCTGAGTTGACAGCTGATGTCTTCCCCTCTTACTCAGAAGGGGTTAGGGATTTTTCTAGGGGCTCCCCTGTTTAGGCTCCAAAAATCATTTCTTGCACCTATACCACGTAATACTGAGTACCTGGTGGGATGTTTTATCGCATCGTAATTAAAAATTTGCATTTCTGCATCTAAAATTGTAGGTAAGATTTTTTTTAAAGTGGTTTTATAAAATGTGTGTCATTTAAGTCATCAGATCGGTAACACGCGCTAAAATGCGAAGTTTTTATTATTTTAAAAATTATTTCACATATCAGTACAGTCCTTTCTTACAAGTGAAAAAAACCACGTGTTTGATTTTGGTTTAACGCGATCGACTCGGAAATAAAAAAAAAAACTTTGTCAGTTTGTCAGATCGGTAACAGTCAGAGCGGTAACATTGAACAACAACGAATATGTTACTGAACTAACTCACACGTTTCAGAATTATTAAAAAGCAAAAAAACGTAGGTTTTAGCCACATATATTGAATATTGTTGTTCTTAAAAAATGAAAAGCAATTAGTTTTAGTACAATTGCTGCATTTGTGGTTTGTATGACCTGACAATAGAAGTTAGTAAAAAAAGAAAAATTGACACTGCAGAAATGAAGGTAATTAATTATTATTATTTTATTTATTTATTATTATTATTATTATTTTTTTTTTTTTTTTTTTTGTGCTTTAATTTCTCATAACTTCGCTAAATAACTAAATAATAACTAGCATGCTAAATTTGAATTTCTGATCAAGAAATTAAATTTCCTGCAATTAATTAAAGAAAAGCAAGCAGCAGAGTTGTGTGTTGAAAAAGTTGAAGTTGTGTGTTGTTTCAAAACACAACAAATGTTTTATTAGCTTGGATTTGGTAATCTTATAATTTATTTTGTCTAAAAACCTTGTCGCTCATTTTCATTTCCAAAAAATGCTTTTTTATAATGAAATTTGATTTTTTAGCTAATATATATGTTTTAATATTCTTATCTTGATTCTATGTTAAAAATGCAAGGAAATGATATCATTTTTAGAGATGATAACGAAGACTGAAAGCATCAACTCAAATATGTAGGTCATGTTAACATCAGATCTGTAACGGATTAAAAGTGAGTCATCTAAGAAGGGGGTAAATAACCTCCTTGACCTCCCCCCTTTTATTTTCTTGCATTTAGACCCAATTTAGACTGAGAATCCAATATTAATTTTTTTCTGCAAAAAAAATTTTTAATCAGAAAACTCTAACTTCACATTGGCACTTTTCTAAATATTGGCTCGTATGTATTTTTATTTGCAGTGGTTTGCTTTGCGGCTGTAACCGAGTCCAGAAATTTACTTTCGTTTTGTTGGAAATTGGACCTTGAATTATCCGGCCCGAAAATTTTAATTTTCCAGCATGCTGGTCAACCTTGTTTTTTTTTTTTGGCATGCCGGCTAATGTGGGATCTTACGGTAAAAAATCTCAGCGTGAAATAAAAATTAAATTATAAACTTTTACTAAGTGTATAGTGTTATATGAATATTAAGAGCAAAAAATCTGTAATATTCCAAATTATTTCTTATGGATTTTATTTTCGAACAACATAAGAAAAGAATATGCAATAAATGCACAAAATAATGAAAATTTTTGGTTCAAATTAACCAAAACTTGTAATTATAATAATCAGCCAAATATTTTCCAATGCTTTGGTTGCTGCATATATTGAAGTTTTAGCACTAAATGCACAATAAATGCATACAATACGGTATTATAACTCAATAAGTATTAAATGTATGTATTAGAAAACCAACTGATATGTTTTTTTTTAGATCGCACAATAACTTTACAAGAAATTTTGTATGTTTATCTTAACACTAATAAATATCTAAACAATTTTAATTGAAAATCTTTTAAGTTAAGTTCAATTTGTTAGTCATAAACATGCACTCTCTATTTAACTAATCATTCACTCATTCCATATTTATATTTTAGATAAACTGTTTATTTGAAAAAGAATTAAATTAAGGATAAACTTTTCCCTTTTAGTAACAAATGCAAAATTTAATGTATTTCCTCAAAAGTAGATGTGCAGGGAATGGATCCTGACCTCATTCTTTGCTTTATTAAGAAAGAATAAAAATTTAGCTTCAATTTCCTTTTATTTATTCTGCGGAGGTTTTTTATTGAATGTGGAGATTGATCAAGATTATTATAATAGTCCAGGATTATAAATTCTGTTAATTCCTCTTTACTTCTCCTTTTTAATTCATTATAAAAGGTCATTCTAATTCTTTTGCCGTCATCTGGCGGGTGATGGTGTTCTTCACATATTTTTTCTATCGTATCGTTCACGTTCTTCGTCGTTATTTTTCCTTGACATTTATTATCGAAGGAACATTTCCAAAATGTTTTATTTTTGCTTTTCGTATTAACTCTGTAAACATAATTATTGCAAATCAAAAGTTTGCCTTCTCTGGACGAATTAATAAATTTATATGAATTCATCTTTGTCCGTATGGGAAGGAGCTACACTTTGCAAAAGCAAAAAAAGCCACGTGGGTGAATGAAAATAAGTGTACGCGTAGGGAAAAGAGAACCAGATGGGGGAAAACTTCCGAGAAAATATCCCTGCATTTATCCCTAGGTTGACCACCCCTCGGTTTGATTGACACCTGACCAAACCCACTGGGAGGTACCCACTCATCAAAATCTCTATGCCAGATGTCCTACAGGCCAAATGGGTTAGACACCCCCATACCAGATTTTTTTTTCTTTTTTTGACCTTGATCCTTTTGTTGAGAGAATGGCCATGTGTTTTCTATAATTAGTTTTTTGCTGGGGGGGGGGGGGGGGAGTAGTAGCTAAAGAGTATTCTGATAATCTTTGATGACTGGGAAGAACGTTTGCTGCAAATTATTCCGTAGAAGGTAAATAATTCAATTTTTAGCTTTGTGATAAAAACTTTCAAAAATGTTTAATTTTTCAAAATGTTTATATTTATGTCTGTTGACTTTTTTTCTGGCCCTTAGGGTGCTATTTCGTATGAAGAAAATGAAATTCCTAATAGTGTTTGTGATAGACAAAAGGTGAACATTTCAGTACAATAAACTTTGAAGAAAATTGATGATATGTTTGGTTATTCGGAAGTCATAGCAAATTACACAATTCAGGATTTCCTTTTGCAGTTAAAAACAAACTGGAAAAAAAGTATCCAAAACTGAAAGATTTGATATGTATTAATAGAATTTTTTCCCCCCTAAAAAGTAGATATCATGGAATAAACATTTCCGTTTCTTTATTTACTTAAAAAAATCGTTTTAAAATGTTGAGTTATATAATCAGTAGTATAGTTCGAACTCAATAATCAAAACCCTTATAGTCCAAGAGCTAGCAACGTCAAAAAAAAAAAAAAAAAGAACAATTTTAACACATTAATGCCTGACATTTTTTTCCAAAGATATTTTGTATACTGGTTACAAACAGTGTTAATGGACAGGAAAAATAATAAAAAAAATATTATGTAAAAAATAATTTGTTTTATTAAGGAGAGAAGAATCGTCCCTTAAAAGTTATGATAGATCCCAGAGGGTATATACTTTTTTTACTAATTTTTTTTTCTGCCTACGATATAATATTTAAATAGACAATTTATAAGAAGAAATAAAATCAGCAATGAACATAAACTGGGAAGCTAGGAATAACTTTTAAAACTTAGCTTTTTTTCTTGAGATTGTGAACGATGTCATTTTTGATGAAAGTCATGTTAAAACGGCTACAGAACACACTTTACAATGGTTATGTGCTGCAATCTGTTAATAACGAATTGAAACAATACCAAGGTACTCATTGAACACTTATTTGGTTGAAATGTTCATTTTGGGGAAATTCAAACCCTTTTTTGGACCTTCCCTAAAAAGGACGCTAGGCATTAATGGGTTAAGAGTTTAAGACATCTGTAGTGTTTATTTCCCCATGCTGTTCTGAGCATCATGCCGGTTGTCTGGCAGCCGAGAGTGGATGCGTTTTTTACTGCACATCACACTTGTGCTGGAAAAAATAGTAATTTTTAGGCGATTCTACTTCAAACAATTAATGGAAGAAAAATTTTTGACATCATAATTTCCGATTTTCACAAAATTTGGTGTGAAAGGCGCAAATAACAAGACAAGTAATCCTGCCAAATTTTACATTTCTACTTCAAAAAAATGGAACAAAAAACAGAGCTGTTAAAAAACGAAAAAAAAAGCTAAAATTGTTTACATGCAACTTTAGAATAAAAATTCAAAATTCATTGTGAAGGCAAGGTATAGAGCTTTCCATTGATATATTACATGACATACTTCATAAATATGTAGTGTGTTAACTGTAAAGCCAAAGTGTGGTTCGCGGACCGCACTTAGGGAACACGGAATGGAAGGGTGTTTTTACTGTATCCGATGTTTTCAATCAGCGCTAACTAAAGTCCAAATAGTAAATGCATCCTCAAATCACTGTGGCTTATTTTCTTACATCATTATTACAATATAAAGACCTCAAATTAATGTTTCTTGTAAATTTCCGCCCAAAATGAAAGACTATGATGGATTCTAAAGTACACTCAACCTCTAACTCTTCCTTCCTTCCCTGCCGTCTTTCGTTCCATTTTTGCCCGAAACTGCAGCCGATGGTTCAATTTTATGCTGAATCGAGTTTTGTATTTTGGAAAAATGCCAAGCTATCGGATAAGAAAATGTATTTATCCTACTAGCTTTTTCATCTGTCATTCGTTTTGTTTTCCACTTATTTCTTGGGGGTTTTTTTTTTTTTTTTTGTTTCTCAAAATTGCTTCTCAATTTGTTTTTTGACTGAGCTCAATTCTGGTCCGAATTGAACTTTCGTAAAAAAATATAAATTTGGGTAATTTCTGTTCAACATTTTAGTGTTGCTCCTAAGATTGGATCCAGCTTCTGGTTTTGGAGAATGCCTGTTTTTTACTTTCTTCTATATCTAATATATAGAAGAAAGTATTGGTTTCGTGAAAATTTTCGAATGTCGAATTTTGACGGATTTGCACGTTTTGAGGTGCGCTGAGTCCATTTCGACCATTTTTGGAAAATGTCTGTCTGTGTGTCTGTCTGTGTGTCTGTCTGTCTGTGTGTGAGTCTGTATGTGTGTGACCAGTTTTTGTGGCCGCGCTAGAGCAAAAACTACTGCATGAAATCGAACAAAAATTTTTGCACATATGTACCACCATGTGAACTGGTGCACCTGACTTTGTTTAGCGAATTCCTCCAAGGGGGGTGGAGCAATCGCACGTGCTCTGCGCGGGGGTGATTGCTATATCTCAGGAAGTAACCGGCGGAATCAAACGAAAATTGGTCCATAGGTAGACCCTACTGAGTACAGGTGCTGATTTAATTTGTTTGTCAATATCTTGAAGGGGGGTGGAGCAATCGCACGTGTTCTGCGCGGGGGTGATTGCTATATCTCAAGAAGTAATCGGCGGAATCAAACGAAAATTGGTTTGTAGGTAGACCCTACTGAGTACAGGAGCTGATTCAATTTGTTTGTCAATATCTCGAAGGGGGGTGGAGCAATCGCACGTGTTCTGCGCGGGGGTGACTGCTATATCTCAGGAAGTTACCGGCGGAATCAAACGAAAATTGGTCCATAGGTAGACCCTACTGAGTACAGGTGTTGATTTGATTTGTTTGTCAATATCTCGAAGGGGGGTGGAGCAATCGCACGTGTTCTGCGTGGGGGTGACTGCTATATCTCAGAAAGTAACCGGCAGAATCAAACGAAAATAGGTTCATAGGTAGACCCTATTGAGTACAAAAGCTGATTCAATTTGTGTGTCAATATCTCAAAGGGGGGTGGAGCAATCAAAAGTGCTTATTTTGTCATTGCACCTACTGTATCTCGGGAAATATTGCTGCGATTTGAATGAAATTTGGAATAACACTAACTCATTCTGGAAGCAAGCATCGATTAAATTTTGGCGCCAATCGCCCCAGGGGGAGGGTGGGGTGATTTTTGCGCTTAGTCAACAATGCGAAAAATTAATTCATTAAAAAATCGCTTTCACGCTATTTAATTATCAAAACAGCTGAAAACTTTCAATGATTTGAAATTTTTAACTATTGCCAATTTCTTTTTACTAAAAATAAAATGTTTGCAATTAATCTAAACAAGGCTTTTGCAATGATTTCCAATTTCGCTCATTGATTCTGCATTTGCCGGGTTATTACGATAATTGGGAAATTGGAGCTGCTGTCTCCAATTATTCTGGCGAGTACGTATTTTATTTTGTAACCGGAATTCATAAGATAGATATAGAAGAAAGTTTCGTGACGGCCACGACAGCTAGTTTATAATTACATTCACATTTTACTTTGTCATGAGTGCAGCTCTGTGCCATACCTCCCTACTTGTCCCAACCGACGAAATTACATCTCCGGGAATATCTTCACGAGCAGTAAACAGAAATTAGACTTACTTTTTGGGAAGAATGCCCTGAGAAGCCAAAATGAGGAGTAATGTAAATCCCAAATAAATAAAAATTAGCTATCAGTTACTAATAAGATACCTTTTCATTTTTATAAGAAATAAAATCTAATTTAAATGGAATTTAATTGTATTTTACGGCGGGTGGGGGGGGGGGGTCTATTAGAACCTAATTTTTGTGATCCGTGTTGAAATCTAGATTTATTCAGAATTAAGCGCGTCAGATCTCTTACTCATATGTATACAAGGTTAGGCTTGCCAGACTTCTGAAATGTTCAACCGGGACACCGTAATGCAGTGTTGTGGGTACTCAGACCTTGATTGGTTTTTAGATTGTTTGGGAGGGTTATTTTTATTCTATGAATAAATGCTTACTTTTTATGAAACTAAACCATGGGTAGCAGGGCGACAAGGGCGGATCCAGAAATGTTCCAAGGGAGGGGCGATTGTTTTCTTTTCCTACTTGCCCCCCCCCCCCTTTTTTTTTAACCACATATCCTGGTTAACACGTGTTTATTACAAATGTTTCGGTCTTCAATTTCGAAAAAAGTCCAGATCAAAGCCCCGAATCCGAATCACTTCCTATACCATCATCGAAGATCATATAGAACTGCTTTTTTGGAACTTCAAAGTCGAAGAACTCTTGGAGAAGAGTTCCTCAAGGGAGGGGCGATCGCCCCCATAGCCCCTCCCTTGTATCCGCCCCTGCAGGGCGATAACCAAACTTTCGTTTCGAGGGAGGTTTTACCAAACACATTTCTTAAGAAATCTGTACGAATGAAAAAATATTATTTCATTTTTTTTTTCTGATGGTTTTTCTTACCATAGAATATTTGAAGAAGGGGAGGGGGAAGGTGCTGCTTTAAGAGCATTAACAACAGCAATGTATAAGTTAAATTACTTATTTTATGGGAGGGGGTGCCAACAACAACATGTGCAGGGTCGGACTGGCCATGTGGGCATTCGGGCAAATGCCCGGTGCGCCACTCTAAAAAGCGCCGGTCGACAGTCGTCGTTTTTTTTTTTTTTTTTTTTTTTTTTTTACTTCAAAATGGGGACAATTGCTCTCGCAGAACAAATGGGGGGACGCTTCCAAAGCTTTAAGGGGGCGACTTCGACGCCCCCTTCTAACAGAATTAAGGCGCCTAGGTGCTCTCCGTACTTAACACGCCAATATTGCTTCAAGCTTCGGCGCCCCCTTCTCACCGACCGAAGACTCCTGGGCGCTCTCCGTACTTGAAAAGCCAATACTGTTTCAAGCTTCGGTGCCCCCTTCTCACCGATCGAAGACTCCTAGGCGCTCTCCGTACTTGAAACGCCAATACTGCTTCAAGCTTCGGCGCCCATTGCTGCGGAAGATGTATTTGACTCAGCCACGATTCTTAACCTGTGTGGAAGTGGGGCTCGTTTGCGTCACCTTGGGGCAAAATATCAGCGAATTATCACCCCCCTCCCCCCTAAGCTTTTAAGAGAAAATTTTAGAATCGGGCACGCCCTCAAGGTTTAATGCGTAGTAGCCCCACGATTTATTGATTGTTTGTTCGATTTGGTTAATTTCGGTTCAAGTAACTTACATTATAGGGCTTTAATTTCGTCGCTGACGTATCTTTTGAGATGGTATGTTCGATTTTGTTTTATTTTATTATTGCGACACTGGCAGGACCCATCGTAGGGACAAGCGACACAGGCGGCCACTTAGGGCGCCGAATTGTAGGGGGCGCCAAATGCAGCAAGGGGAAATAAATGAAAAAATATATATGTATAAAATGAATAAATGAAATGAACTAGGAAAAAATTAAACTGTCTTTTTTTCTTTTTATTATCTTAGCAAGAGCCCCGAAAACACTGGGGGACCAAAAATAGACAACTTACGGGAAAATTACCAAAACGCAAAAAGAAAAAGAAATACAAAATGAAAGTTAGCATAGCTTTGACGCCATAGAAAGAGGAAACGAAAAGAATTGGACAGAGAAAAATTATTTTTCTCTGTCCATTCTTTTCACTTCCTATTTCTGGCGCGACGTATGCAGTTGAAAACACTATTTTTTCTCGTTGAAAATAAAAAAATAAAATAAAAAAGCGAAGGGGTCTCGCTTCGTGCGACCCAAGTTTTTCCGACTTGAATATTTAACAAAATAAGTTGAAGACAAAAGATAAACCCAAAATCTGGACCTTTTCTCCACCCCGCTGAGAAATCCGGACCTTATGCCATGGCTGTCCAAAAATGTGGACCTTCTGTTCGTTCGTGGTCCACAAAAATTTAACTGGATAACCTTCTTATAGTAGTTAATATGCAGCAAAAATGTCATGAGTGATATCGTTCTAGTTTTAGAGATATGGAGCCTGGAAGTTGGCTGAAAAATAGCATTTATTTTGATGCCAAAAAATCGTCACATAATGCAAAATTTATTATTCTCATAATATTAAATGAGTCTTTTGTGATATAAACTAACCCTTTCGCAAAAATATATAATATTTAAATTTACTTTCCATTCACAAAAAGAGATAATTTAGATATGTATTGTGCTTTTATAAATGCTTTTTTTCTACGTGTTAGTCATAAAAACAAGATTTTCCATTTTAAAGCTGGGTTTTCACGGTCTTTATATACCTTCTGAGCAAAGAACAATTATAGTTTTAATCTAACCTACAACTTTTCGTTCATTTTTAAAAGTTTAAAATGTTAAAACCCCCCTACAGCACCAAAAAGTCGCTCAAAGGCTGAATTTAAGCTCTACATCAGTGGTTCCCAACCTGGGGGCGATCGCCGCAAAAGGGGCGGTAAATTATTAAGGGGCGATAGGGGGCGATGGGTATTTAGAAGGGAAAATAGCAGTAAAAAAGGGTAACGAAAAGCGAAATTGTAAACATGTACGAAACCGTTTGTTTAAGGTTCAGACAATTAATCACACGTTACGAAAGAAACTAATTAAAGTTCAAGCGCTTCCTCTTTGCACCTCGGATGAACCTTACGGAGTATTTTATCATTCATTATCAATTTTATGAATTTTCAGATTTTCAATTTATTTTCCTTCCAATTTTTAGTTTCAATGATTTTAACTACCCAGATTCCAGCCTAGAAAAGGAAATAATTTCTTGAAAAATGTGCTTCTGTGTTTTGAAAAGTACGTCAATGATCTTAGTTAAATGTTTCCCTTCAAATGCTTATATCAGTTCGCTTTGTGAAAGAAAAAAAAAAGGTATTTTTTTTATTAATTAATATTTTTAGTTTAAAAGTGATTAGTCGTAATATCTTTACTGCGTACTACAATTTACTTCATATTAAAGTTTAGGTACTTATATTTTTAATATTATAGATGTTCACTTGCTCCAACTTATGTTTTTTTCGAGGAAGAAAAAAAAGGGGGGGGGGTCGATAGGTGTCAGTCAGCATCTTGAAGGGGGCGATGAGCTTGAAAAGGTTGAGAAACACCGCTCTAGATCCTACCCTTTTCCGCGAGAATATGTCCGCCATTTTCTGCTGTTATACAGACGCAGCCTCACGGAAAATGGTAGGATCTAGAGCTAAAATTCGGATTTTGAGCGACTTTTTAGTGCTGTAGGGGGGTTTTAGCGCTTTAAACTTTTAAAAATGAACGAAAAGTTGTAGGTTAGATAAAAACTATAATTGTTTTTTACTCAGAAGGTGTATAAAGACCGTAAAAACCCAGCTTTAAAGTGGAAAATCATGTTTTTATGACTAACACGTAGAAAAAAAGCTTTTATAAAAGCATAATATCTAAATTATCTCTTTCTGTAAATGGAAAGTAGGGGAAGACCGCCTATATTGGACCACTGCTTAAATTGGACCTCGGGCCTAAAATCTAGTACAGAGATCTATGATACACTTTAACGGTAGAAATATAAAGTTTTAGGAATAAAATCAATGTGTATGAAGTTTCACCAGTCTGCGAACTGCGTAGCGTGAGTTACGGCATGATTTATGTTGAAAACGTGTAAAATCTTATTTTGCGGACTTGTACTTAGTAAGATAGTACTAAAACTTGTAAGCTGAGATAAACTGCTGTTATAGCATTATAATCTGTGTTTAATAAGGATTACATCTATGTATTTACATGCGCGATTGTGATATTTTTTGACAGAGAAATAAGCTGAAGAATAAAAAATGGCACGTTTTCCTTTATTGAACCGAAAAAATTTTCCTATATTGGACCAGTGGTCCAATTTAAGAATATGATTTTAAGCAAGACTTTTTGTTAAGTTTAACATAAAGTAAGTGACTCATCTGATTTAATAGCGTAGTTTAGATTATTTTAAGCATACTTTAACACCTATTCACGATATTCATTTTTTATCAAGCACATTTTCGAGTAGCAGCTAATTTTAAAAATGTATGTTTTTTTTTTCTCTTTTTCCATTAGACTGCAGTTTCAGGTTGTTAAACATAGCTATTAGTTTAAGTAAAATTTATGCTGGTTTACCGAAAAAGAAAATATGAAATTCTTCGATTTGTTCAAAAAGATTTTTAAAAGAAACAATTGAAGGGTCAGGGGGAAAAACCACGGTAGTCCACTTTTTGTTGAATTTAAACTGATGCTACCACCTGTTAGAAAAATAAGTGTAATTTCGTTTAGTATATGCAATATTCGTGAAAAAACACTGTAGTACATGTATTATTGTCATTTTAGAACAAGTATACTGGGGAAGTTTATGAGTTCGTAAAGTTTAAATTTCGCTTTTCTCAAAATCAATCAAACGTGACTACCGTGGTTTTTCCCCCTGACCCTTCAATTTATATGCTACTAAAATGTTCAACGTAGATGAAGCCGGTCTTTTCACTAACTAAAAGCCTCAAAATATATTGACGTAGAAAAGTAAACACCAGTTTGGAGCAGTAAGTATACATAGATGAGAGAACATCCAATGAGATCCATTTCCCAATATCGAACAGGACTCTTATGAATAAACCGCAGTCAAGGCCAGGGCAAATGCTGTAAGTAGATTCTAAAGAACAGGAGTTTGGCCTGTTAATTGACATATGTTTAATGTCATTGAATTGGCTGCATCAGAGTTAGCAGTAAGTTGTCTAGATAAAAATACTCAAAGTGAAGAGGCTACATAATCGGTGTAAGTTGTACTATTGTACACTATGTACAAGAATTAGCCACGACTGAAATTAGTACAAGCTCTGCAGAATCAGCGGATAGTTCTCATCAAAGCATGATTGTCAACTCCAACTATGGTTTTGTAAAGCCCCGGCTTACATATCATCTTACCTAAAAAATAGAAAGAACAAAAAGGAAGGCTATCTCAGCAATCATTCTAACGCCGTATGAAAGAAGCATAGAACAGAAAAAGTCACAAGAAGAAGCAAGAAACAGCACAGTTATTGCAATATTCGCCATAGAAATAAAGTGCAAAACATGATTAAGTGCATGAAATGCCATCGGTGAGTTTATCAACACTGCCTAAGTGAGACCGAAGCAAAAGAAATTCTATTGCAAATCCTGGAAAAAAGCTATATAGTTCAAATACAAATTATTCTATGATTTCCTTGCACGGTCCAATTTAGGAAGCGCATGGTTCAATATAGGCGCATATATTCCTAAATCGGACTTTTGCAACTTTTTGTAAGATAATTTTTTAAAAAGTAATTTCCATATTTTTAGAAAATATAAGCTCCTAGGGCGGTTCCTGATTAAATTTAGCTCACGATGCCCTATTTTGTATTTTTGTTTTGCTTCACATTGAGCGACACAGGCCTCCTGTTCTTAGGGGGTCCAATATAGGCGGTCTTCCCCTAAATTTTAATACTATATATTTTTGTAAAAGGGTTAGTTTATACCACAAAAAACTCATTTAATATTATGAGAATAATAAATTTTGCATTATGTGATGATTTCTTGGCGTCAAAATAAATGCGATTTTTCAGCCAACTTCGAGGCTCCATATCTCTAAAACTAGAACATCACTCATGACATTTTTGCTGCATATTAACTGCTATAAGAAGGTTATCTAGGTAAATTTTTGTATATTTTCATTCAGTCCCTTTTCAGATATTAAATCTCAAAGTCAGCATTTTTTCTCCAAAATGCCAAGTTTGACTAATTGTATAAAATAAATGACTGTCTTCAAATGCTTCATACTACTTCTGGGAATAATCCTATGAGATATCTATTCAAGTGAAAAAAAGTAAGGGCGAGTCTTAATTCCTTCTACTAATATTTTTATGCCAAAAATTTAAAATTTCACACAAAAAATCTTATTTTTAAGCCAATTTTACAAATTTGTTAATAATTATTAGAAAAATAACTAGTATAGAAATTTAGATCATTTTCTGCTCAATCACGTGGTTTTTAAATCATTTTTATATAGTCAAAAAATAAAAAAACTTTTTTATTTATGAATATATAAAAAAGATTTTATTTATTGATGATGATTTTATGAATATATAAGCATCTTCAAAAAGTACTCTTTTCATGAAAAGTCGCCTCCGTAGCTACTGAAAAGTGACTTCCAAATAAAATTCTGAAGGTTTAAAAATTCTTGAACCATTGTTTCAAGCTCCCAATATAACAGTTAAATAACAGGCAAAACATTTAAAAAATCAAAAATAGTGAGCAACATTGTTTTGTTTTTCTGTATGATTTCGCATGGATTGACACCTAACTGTAACTAAAAGAGAAACGAACCAATTAAAATTGCTTTCGCCAATGACTGAAATTGTTAAGTTGACTAGATGGAACCCAGTAACGAGTTTGGAGGGAAGGCAGCCCCCCCGCTCCCCCACACACACAAAAGATAGATTTTTTTTTTCACTGTGTATAAAGTTTTTTTTTCGATTTTTGTATCAGACGCTAAATTTTCTCTTGTTCGCTAAGAACAAGCTAATACCAAAACATTGGAGAAAATTTAGAATAGCAGATTTTACCAAAAAAAAAAAAAAACATATTTGGCTCATTTAATTACCTTAATTCTAACATTCTTAGGCGAAGGATATCACATTCATCCATTGATACTTTTTTATAGTATTAAGAATAAACGCAAAAAATGCAGGCTATATTTTATTTGTGTGTGAATGTGTGTGTGTTTTTCCTCAAAATTTCTACAATCGACGAAGCCCCATTGCAATGAGGGTATAAGAATCTCATCCCTTTTTTCGGGAACGAAAAAAGAAGGTCACCAAATGGAATTTTCCCGCGAGGTGTTTTAACGCAGCTAACCAGAAGAACTTACTCTCCTGTCCCCTTGTCGTCAGAACAAAGACCAGAATGCTCCTACTGTGGTCTGCTAGTCTTGTAGACTACATGTACACGACCTTCAGCAAACAGAAGTGACCTTCACTCATAAGCATTTTGCACTCTCGAAATTGAAATCAACGAAGGGATAGGGACCGTTGCGCGCCCCCTCTTCTCTGAGGATAAAAAGGGAGAAAGATTCGTCGCTTGCCATGAGAGAAAAATTCTAGGAAAAGCAAGTGTAGCAGCTGATTAGCCTAAGGGTTTTTTTTATCCGGATGTGTTCAAGATGACCAATCCCTCAAACCAAGAAGGGTGTAACATGAAAACATGAAGTACTATCCTAGGGTGCAGCATTTTCCGACTTTTTTCCCGTTCAGAGAGCCGTTTTGGCACGATCTATTTGGTTTAAAGATGAACGAATTACCGGGTCCGTTTGCTCTACATTTAAAGATACTTTATATATACATTTTTTTCAAAGTTTTGATACTTTTCTATTTTCTGCATATAACTACTACCATGGATAAGTATATTATTCGGAAAAAGAGAAACTACAATCAACTATTAAGGTATGTTTTATTTAATAGCCTGTTTTATACGCCAGAATTCTCAACCGTTGGTTCGGCGCACTTTCATTCGGTTCGAGGAAAATTTCGACCGGTCCGCAGATTTTTACCTGTCATGGAGAAAAAATCCGATTGAAAAAGGAGAAAAAAATAAGGTAAAATTTTATGCAATATTTTTTACGGCAATGCCGTAGTATTAATAATGCGAAAACATTTTGTTTTCTTTGATTGTAGGCGGTATCTGATTGTGATCATATTTTGCAATTGTTGCGCCCAATGAATTGAGAGCACTGGATGCGTCTCCAAATTATGTAAAAAAAAAAGTTTTATTTTAGCTTTGTTTTAGAAGTTTTAATAATCTGTTTTTTCTTCAAAGATTTTTGAACGAATTTATAATATGAAAAATGATTGTGTATTGTTTATCTTTACATTTAAAAATTGTTGTACATAAAAGGTGGTAAAAAGGCTACTGTGGACGGTCTTAAAATTTTTTTTAACGCTTAAACAGTTTTAAATAAACTAAAAACAAACACCGGTCCTTAAAAAAAATTTTACCAATATTTTCGGTCCGTGTCCCGTCGCCAAAAGAGGTTGAGAAATACTGGAGTCTTTTTTCAACTACTGTCCGTATTTTAATAATACAGAGCTCGTTTGTTTAATATTTTATATACTTTCTAATTTTGTTTGTATTTCCCTGATATTTTTGAGACTGTCCTGTATCCTACTGGTTTTTTTTTTTTTTTCATGCATTTTTAGTATTTTTATAAAGTACCTAGTATGGGAGTGCGGGGCTAAGGGAAATAGTTATGATACTTACTGTACAGTTTAAAATGAATAAATTGGATTTTTTTTAAAACTACATTACACGACAAAGAACAATGTCTTTTTCTCACAAAACTTGCATTGAAATATTATTTTGTGTTCTGACTCTTGTGTAAATTTGTACCTTTAAAAAACAACAGTGGAAATGTTCGCTTATTTTTTTATAGGATAAAAGGAAATTTACAATATTTTTCAATTTAAATGCTTTCTATTAAATTATCAAAGTATTTTTGATCAAATGAATGAGTGAATAAAAGAATTAATGAGTATCTGTATGTTTTATGAAAATATAAAGGAATTAATAAATAAATTAATTGACTAAAATATGAGAAAATGTAAATGAGTGTATTAACTAGTGAATGAATTAGACAATCGGTTAGATCAGTCGTTCTCAACGGGGCCGATACCGGCCTCCCGGTGGGCAGTGGGAAGATGTTGAGTTGAGGGACGGTGAACATATTTTGGGCGGCAGGGGAGCGGTGGATATATTTTGGGCGGTAAGGGGCGGTGATTATATTTTGAAATGTGTTTGAAAAGAATATGTTTCGGGCATGGGAGGCAAGAAATATTCTGCTTTTATGTCGCCAAAGGATAGCTTTAACATTTATTTTCTTGAGTTATCTCCCGAATCTTGATCTTTCCCCCTAATGTCATGAAGGACAACCTAAAATTTGCCCATAGCACTTGAATTTCAAAAATTGTTTTTGAGGTGGGTGCTCCCTTTCATAGCGTAACTACCTAAAATAGCCAAAAAATGTGTTTTGTTGATATCCGTTTGAAAAATTTTCGATGAAGGGAGCGAATCTCGAACTACTCGCCTTTTCAATCGTGACCAAACAGAGCCTAAAATTGCGTTTTTACGCGTTCAGTTTCTAAAAATGTCTAGATGAGAGCTACCTGACTTTACAGACTCTTTGTGCCGTTAAAGCATCACCCTAGCGATACCAAAGATATACTAACAATCGCATTCTTCAGAGTTTAAGTTTGCGCTTTTTGTACTTCAATTTCAGAGAACGCTGGAAATAGCTCTGACTCCGTAACGTTGTTAAATTTAGCCTTAAAGTGACTTCAATTTTGAAAAATCATTAAGAGAGACCTTTTTTTCCCTAGTTAACGTTAACAAAAATTGCCTAAAATTTCGTCAGTTGTAAATATTTCACCTGGGGCGGAATCTGAACCCAATTCTCAACCCACGAGACATAAGATTAAAGAAACTGAATTTTTAAGACTTCGTTCTCCAAACTAATTTCGGGGGATACCCTCAATATCTCACCGCCATCTTTACTCTGATGTAGCCAAAGGTATACTTATAATTCTTGTTATCTTATATAACCTTCACAGCAATAAATTACTCAAAAAGAATTTCTTCGAAATGAACTTAAACTTGTAATTTGTAAATTCACCTTATTTCGTTTTTTCTTTTTTTTTAAATTAAATCTTGATTTATAATCTCTTTAAGGGTGACAGGTATGGGTCATAGTTTCAAGTCTTTGTCCTCCTGGGAAAATTATAAGGTCCGTCTTTGTTATTGTCCTTCCACAGAAAATGCTACATCCGTACGTAATGAATAGGGGATGTGTCTTGTATAGTTGCAAGTAAATAAGAACTACACTGTACACAATGTTTGGAATCGGACTAGTCAAGGAACTATTTGACCGTATTGTATTTTTCAAAATTAATTTGCTTTCAAATAAAATGTTGAAGACGGTGCATTTTATTTCAAACCGTTTACCTTAAAAATGTTTCACTCATTTAATGGTCCCATTCTAGGCACTTGATTTTCACTCTGACACAGCTTTTCAGAGAAACAAAAAATGTTCGGTAAAAAAAATATATATATATATATATATTTATATATATAAATATATAAAGAAAAAAAATATCAAGCATAAGTTTTTCTGCTCTATAGTCATTTTCGGAACAATCTGTTTGAGCAAAATTATATAGTTAAACCGGTCCAGAAACATGCTTTACCTCCCCTCCCCCTTTCAGTTTTAAACCCGTTCTCAAAGGGGGCGTGGAAACAATTTTCAATCCTAAAGGGGCGGTAGCTGTAAAAAGGTTGAGAACCATGGGTTATATAAAAGAATGAAAAAGTGAATTACTTATGGAAGAAATGTAACTGAAGTAAGTACCAAACATGATTAAGTAAGTGGTTTAATAACTTATTGGATTGCAAATAAACTGAATTATTTCACTTTGCCCCACAAGTACTAAAACTGCACAAAACATTAAAATAAAAATAAGTTATATAGCTATAAGTTTAATAGTAATAAAAATAACTATTAAAAAAATATTGCACCAAATGTTAGTGGCTCTCACTTAATGTTTAAAACGTCAATAACAAGAACTTTATTATTTTATTGAAACATTTTTTTTTACTTTCAACAAAATCATAATTTGACTATCAAAATTTAAAAATTATCCTGAATTATCATATCCTCGCTAAAATATTTCTAGATAGTTGGCGCTAAAAACAGAGTAAATATTACGCCGGTTCGCTTATCAAGAGCAGTACTTTTCTTCGTCCTAACCAAAATTAAGAGCTCTTTAGCACTTAAGAACGCTCACAAAGACTGACAAAATGTGTCACATAAACATGTTTAAGCAAAATTTTTAAGAGGAGAACCACTTTTAACTCATCTCCTCATGAATTCATTCTTGTAACCACCCGTGGGGAGAACCACTTTTTATTCATTGCCCCCTCCCAGAAATTATTCCTATATCAGCCCCCCCCCCCCCTGGTGTTGGGGGTTGGTCTCAAGCCGCCTCTTCCAATCCCAACTTGCTGGACACTTGCTCTTTCAAACCCGAAATTTTCCGAAATCAACACGAAAATCAAAGCCAGAATATCATTTACAGTTATTTTCATTTATTTCTTCTATGTAGAATACCCAGATGTCTGGGGGAGGGGGGAACGTGGGAATACCAGTCCTCCGTCAAAAATCTCAATGTTTGAGACCTGAATGTTTCCAGTATTATGACGAAAATCGTCAAATAGATAGATTACTTCCGTTTATGTTACCCACAGCCAGAATTACCGTCCAGAAGTGTTTTGCAAAGAACTCTTAGAGTTGCCAATAATGTTGTATGCAAGGTCTCTGGGGATGTTCTTCCCCTCTCTATGCCAGATTTTATCTTGACCTTCTCCATGTTTGTTGCGTTACTAAAGTGATAATTTTAATTGCGTCAGGGCTCGTACAATCCGGCAAAACTCCTCCAGCACTCCTTCATTTAAGTTTTTTTTTTTGAAGGGCCCTTCAAACTCATGCTTTTTGGAACTAAATCCTTCAAAACTCCTTCATTTTTCATTTAAAACTATATTTTCTTCCTCTGTGAAAGTTGTTTTAGACAAATCATTTTTTTTTTTTACTTTTTCAATTACGGAAATGTTATTCTCAATTTTCCACATCGTAAGCAAAGCAGTGATTTATCACCAAACCCTTCGCACTGAAACAGTGTAATATGAATAAAATTTAGAATAAAACAGTATTTGTTTGCAGTTTCATAATTTATTAATTTATTTCATAGCTCATCAAAATAATGTGGCAAAAATCAAATAAATCAAGATATTCAAAGTAATTAAAACTATCCCAAAATGTGTGTAATTATCTCATATTATATGCTTTTATCTCAAACACTTTTTAAAATTTTGGGTTGGTTCGAGTTGGGTCACTGGGGTAAGTGGGCCACACCTCCCCTTCAAACTGAAATACGCATATAATTTTTGCTTATGTGCCGATGTGAATAGCGCAATAAACCAACTATTTTTATCAGAGATAAACACGGCTTTATGAGATAACTGGAATACGTTTGTTTCATCGAGAGAAATGAAACGTTTGAGTTTCCTTTTTCATTCCATGTCATCATGCCATTGTGTCAAAGCAAAAATTAATTATTTTTAAGAAATATTTTTTTAAATAATGCTATTTATTGATTTAAAAATATATTAGCTTAATATTTTCGTAAATTTTTAGATTATTTATTTTTAATAACGAATTGATTAGTCCATGCAATTAATAATACAGTTAATTTTTCAATCATGACGTGTTTTAATAATTAATTATGTTTCTTGAAATTGATTAAATAATTAATTATGTTTCTTGAAATTAATTAAGTAATTAATTATGTTTCTTGAAATTAATTAAGTAATTAATTATGTTTCTTGAAATTAATTAAATAATTAATTATGTTTCTTGAAATTAATTAAATAATTACTTATGTTTCTTGAAATTAATTACATAATAATGTTTCTTGTAATTAATTAAATAATTAATTATGTTACTTGTAATTAATTAAATAATTAATTAATAAAGAATATAAATTTTAATTAATGTAATTGGAGAGGCGCCGGTTTTCTTTGGAGGCCCGCGCCGAATTTCAGTCCCAGTCCGACCCTGCATGTGGATGTTGATGATTTCCTCAGGGACGTCATTTCAAGTTTTTCCAGAGGGGGGGGGGGGGGCAAAGGGTGAAAACACAATGCAATTTCATCGAAAAACAGCAAAAACGACGTCCACTTATATGTAAATACATTGATTTCTCAAAGCCAGGGGAGGGGGGCAATTGACCCCCTTGCCCCCCCCCCCCCTAAATGACGGGCCTGTATTTCCTTATACGCCCAGTAAAGAATCGATTGCTTTTTAAAAACACAAAAAATAGGTGCGTGTACTCATGAAAGCGAACTAGAAATAATATCTACTACTTTAATGCATTTTTTCTCTATTTCTCTTTCTCTCTCTCTTAAATACAGTGTCTTTAAACAGCAAAAATAATTGGTTAACTTGTCTTGCCTGAGACAAGGGAAATATGATATATACTATGTATTTTCAGTAATGCGAAATCGGGTGAACCAAAGTTCGATTTTCGGAATAAATAGTACTGAATTGAGTGTTGTTATTTTCTCTTCGGTAACGTAATGCAAGATTTTTTCTTTTTCTTTTTTAGAAAATAGCTTAATTCTTTTCGGTGAAATTCTTTACATTTGCATTGGGAAACGTTTCCTGACCTTACGGGTCCCGTAACTATTGATCGGTATCCCCACCCAAACGGCGGCCCTGATCTCATCAGTTAAATTTTAAGTTTAATTCACACTTACGGTGATATAGATACGGTGTATCTTTTCCTCTAAAAGTCATTTTGGAAGAACCTGCCTAACAAAATCACTGCTTCGTGCCCTTCAAGCATGAAGAAATTCAAAGCTGATCCCTGTTCATCAGCCCCCCCCCCCCTCTTCCGGCCTTTTGACCATTTTGTCCTCATCTTCATTGTCCGAGTCCTTACTCCCCTACTGAGTGCAAGTGGTAAACAAATCTTTTTTGAGGAGGTTTTCCTAGAAAACTCGTTCTTTACCATACCTTCCATTCCCCTTGAATCGTAGACAATGAAAGTGATCTATCGAGGGAGATTAGTTTTGTTTGCAACTTCTGCTCTGTTAATGAGACCAACCATTGTTCAAGTGCAGAAGTAACAATATCGCCTGAATTTCTGATGTAGGGGTTCTAGGAAAAATGAGCATTTTCCTTTCGAGATAAAACACGAGAAGAGAAAATGCATTAAATTTAGGTTTGAAATGCAAGAGGGGGGGGGGGCGAAGGAATTTCTAGAGATAAACTGTTTTGACTGTATCACAGCTATTGTCCCTGTAACAGCCTAGCTCCCTTGCCCCACGAGTAGTAGTGCTTGTAGAAAATTGTAGACAAAAGGGTGTTGGCAAAGCTGCAGAAGAAAATAAATGGGGTGGTCGGAATTTCGCCTGTCGCATTGCTTGGAGGATTAACTACTTATCCCATACATCGGGAGCAGAGCCATCTATCTACTCCAGAGTCCTTCATATGGAGGGGGAGAAATTTTTAATTCCAATGCATTCCGAGACATAGTTACTTGAACGATTGGACAACTAGAGCATTGTTATACGAATAAAATATACATATACGAATGCATATACGTTGAATTCATATGCCCGTTCAATCGAATAATAGTTCCTGGAACTGACAGTATTCGTTTAAGCGGGGCTGACAGTACACCATTTTATTGATTGTGTTTTGTGGTCGGTTTGAAAACTTATGGTGTAGCATATTTTATTAGTGTATTTTCCATTCTAAAGTGTTATGGACTGTTACATCATTTTGCTATGTGTTACTCATAGGTTTTATTTCTGATTCTTTCTAGACTGCTGAATGAAGAATATGTACTATGTTGGATACCTGTGCCCAAACAATCTGCATGCATGATTCTAAAAACTTCAACGCGCTACCAAACTTCATGAGGTAGCATGGAACTGCCATGGCGCTTAATACTCCCGCTGTTGATCTCTCCACTTCAGGCGAAAGCGGGATAAAGATAAAGAAAGAAAAGGAAGATGACGATCCAGACGTGAAAGAGAGCAAGCCTCCCAAAATAAAGAATCAGCAGCTGTCTGATTTGCTTTCTCGCAACGTAACTATCACAAGTGCTAATGCTTCCCGAGGAGAGAAATCGACTCCTTATAAGAAAGCAGCAGTTCCAGCTCCATCTCCAGCAAAGCCAACTACTACAGACCCTCCAGTCAAGCCCGATCCTCCCCCAATAGATTACCCCAGTATATGCGGTGCATTCGGCTGGACCTCGATCGGTTCAGTCCACTTGCCTTTCATAATGCGCGGAGAAGATAGGTTCGTCTCTGTGCGCATGGTCGAGTGCAAAATTATTAGCAATTATGCAAATGTTCTTCCATGGACGGTGTTCACGTGCACTAACATTAAAAGCTATTACATCACGGAAAACGAGGCGAAGTTGCTCAATGAAATTAATAGTTTCCATTGTGAATTCCAGTTTGGTTATCAGAATTTTACAACTAAGGATGTGGTGGTGCGCCTCAAAGACACTATCAAGTTTTACGAGTTCCTTGAAACTTGTAAAGCGAAGCTTAATGTTCAAGGATCAAGTCCCGTGTTTGGTGACCAATGTGGATATTTTCTTATAAATTATGCTCCAGTACCTTTTGTAAGGAGAGGATTAAAAAAGTGCGTTCCTCTGAACATGGTTTACTCAGAAGCTTCCTCTCCTATCACCAATACAGAAACTGCAACTGAGTGGGAGTTAGCTTATTTGAGGTTTCTGTGCGGGCATGCGAATTTGGATAAAAAGAAACTGAAGCCCGACACGCAGTTATGTAGCACTGAGGATCTTCAGAACATTCTTGGTGGTATTCAGTTTGAAGAATGGTCTCCAAATACAAATTACTCTTCCATACATGAAGGGTCTCACCTTTCATCTTCCAATGGCGTTTTGCCTAAATGGGGAGAAGCTGTACAAGGTATTCATTCTGCTTCTGTAACTGCTGATGATGATAAACTCAGGGAAAAGATCAATGAAATCCAAGACAAAGATAGCCTGTTAAATTCATTTTTGGGTTTGAACAAATATTTGGATTCTTCTGTTTCAAACTCTGCTCACGTCAATAGAAATCCTCATGAACAGTCTAATTTATTAAATTCTATTCAAAGTAGTGAAAGAACAAACATATATTCATCTTCACTGGAAAACTTTTTGGCAACTTCTTCATCTTGTAATTACCCTTATCCAATGGATTATCATAATCAGTACACTGGACAAATGCAAACGTCAATATCTGAGTTTGACAGGTGTAGGAAGTCTGATGCGAGCTTGCCGTCACTTGCATCCAGCAGACCTAAAACATTTCCACCTCCTCCACCTCTGGTAAGGTTGGGGAATTCTCGTGTTGGCTCGATTCTGGGTGACCCTGGAATGGTGCCAAAAGCCTCACCATCATTGTATCCTTATTTACCAACTGCCCCATCTTCGAACACATCTTGTCCTCCTTGGCTAGCGAGAATCTTAGAACCGGACTGGTTGCGCGAAGACGACAACAGATCAGTATTACAATCAAACGACGCTCCAGAAAACTTGTCTCGGAGACTGACTGAACACGAATCGTGGTGTCCAACGTCTTTGCCATCAAATGTGAATATGAACGGAGCTGGCTCCTCAAGTACTTTGCGAAGCAATAGCAATACTGCGGGTGTGATAAGAGAAAACTTTGATTTGTCGCACGGTTCGTTACATTCTCACGGAAGCAGTCCAAGGATACTAACTGGTCCTGGCCCACCTCCCCACTATCCAACACCCCCACAATCATCGCCTCTCCAACCTCTATCATTTCTTGACTGTGCCGCTGTGTTGGGTATGGAGATTTATGGTGGTACGAGGTCGACGCCGAACGGCCTGACAGATCTATGCAGTCCCCCTCCTTCGCCCGAAATGCGAACAGCTCTATCCAACAGCCCAAGGGGCACGCACGTGCCCAGCTACGGCTACCAGCCTCATATTACCCGCCTGGTGCAGGTTGATTCTCGATATGTGCTTGCAATCAATGTCGAGCCGCTGAAATACAATTCCCTACTGGCGGTTCCTATATCAGACGTGGTTAATAAGTTCCTTCGAGGCACTTCTGTACAGTCCTGCCAGATTGTGTTAGAAACTGTATTTGGACTACGCCTTTATGAATGTACCAGGTAAGAAATAGCATTTTATTATTGTTATTACTATTGAAAATGATTCAATTTATTGTGGATAAATTTACCGATGAGTATTTTAGCATTCATCGCAGTTTTTTTGCATTACTTCTGAAAATATTTTCAGGTTTCGTGAGATTTATTTATCATTAAATGTTTGAAGTTTGCTTACAATTTTTCTGCATTGTTATGGTTGTATGTACTATAAGGCGTCGATAAGACCTTCTGAATGTTTGTTTCTTTGTAAATTCAATAAAACCAATATCTTCGTTTTTCTACATCTACAAACTATCGTTACAATTATCTCCCCCCACCCCACCCCTCGAAGAAAAATAAATTTTAATTAAAAATCGCAGTACTGAGACCAGTTACAGTGAATAAGGAGAAAGGGCTTCGTGCATCTTGATTCGTAGCTTGACCATAAACGAGCTACCCCTTGGTGATAAACCACGTTAACCCATTTATGCCCAAGTTTTTATAAACAATTTTTTTTAATTTTTATCTGCTTAAAACTCTTACTCGGAATGGTTTACATACATTTTAGGCATAAAATAGTTCGCCGTTGCCTATTTAACGTCGTGTTTATGGGATATTTTGCAGATATGTGAGCAAAATACGACCTTACTTAAATTTCCTTTGCAAAGTAACATTGTAGAAGGCATCTGTGATCAATTTTAAGCAAATCATTTTAAAATAGTTCCATTTTATGAAAAATAAGTTCGCAAAAAAACTTATTTTCTTTGGCTATCCATGCTGGATCGTTGCTTGACTGATTCGTCTGAGAATAGCTGTCTATAAATAAACTCTGATGTCCAAATAGTGGCTCAAACTGGTTTTCTCAAGAAGAAGGACTATTTAACTTGTGAAAAACAGCTTTAGTAAAATGATATAACCATTACGGGTTTTTGTATGCAGTACAAGCGTCCCGTTTTTAGGCTACTGGGCATAAATGGGTTAAGTGTAAAATGAGAGACAACGGTTTATCTTATTTGTGCTTTTAAACGTTGTTTCTCATTTTACCACTTTAAGTGGTGGTCCTTTAATCTAGGTTCAGGATGAACTAACGTGGAATTAGCTGCCCATCAGAAATGCGTCCTTGCTTACTCCTAAATCCCCCTAAATGGCTTAAAAATCTTAAAGTTTTGCAATAAAATGGTTGTGGTACAACTCAAATGCCATGTTTTTCTCTTAAGACCGTCACCAGCGTGGAAAAGTTTTTTTAGATTGAATCCAGTGCCGAATCTATGGAAGAGTAAGATGATTTTCTTGAACAAAGCAGCAATTTCTGGGAGGGGAGTTGGGATGAATTTCCTATTTCTGTGTTTTTTTCGTTGAAATTTGAGGTAAAAGTTAATTTAGATCGGGGCCGGCAGTGTCAAGCAAAAATCGAAGATCCGGCACTGACTCTGTCGTTTTAAGTTAAGCAAGACATTTTTTATCAAAACAACTGCTTTCCCCCCATATGAAGTTGTAATAATAAGATTCTTTGCGACTTTAATTACCAAAAAGAAATGAAAGCATAAATTTACGATACAGTTGCTCAAATGTCTAATTGTAATCGTGTTGCCAGAGATTGTTTATTTGCAATTAGGCAAGTGGAAGACAAAATACTCAACGGAGTTATTGACATTGAAAAAACATTGCTGATCAGAATTCGTAAACTTAGATAACGAAGCTTCATTAAGAAAGCAGTGACAACCTCTTAAGAGCCATTATTTTGAAAATCGAACAAAAAAGGGAAATTTTGGCAGTGACCATTTTTGATTTTCCTGATTTTTTTATATGTCAAAGTAGGTCATGAGAAATGAACTTTCTGAAGTTTGCAGCCCCCCAAAAAATTTTGTTCGCTCGGTAAAAATTCCCAAAGTTTGATGTTATGCAGCGCTGTTTTGGTAAAACGGCTGAAAGACGCATTTCAGTGCGCTGTAGTTTTTTACAGAAACGCCACCCCATAGTTATGTTTACATTTATTGATTGTACAATGTGTAGTTATAAGGACCCCATAGTTATTCGGGTTGGGGTGTGTTTCTTTCTTCAGTTAAGGGGCCGCATAGTATGGTTTTTAGACCATTTTCGCTCAACTTTGAACTGCGTTATTTCCCCCCTAAAAGCAACCCCCCGAAATTTTTTTAACATATACTGAAAATTTATACTATGAAGAGAATATGTGGTACGAAAATTGTTTATTATTTCATTGCTTTAAAGAGAAAAAGACTTAGACATTTTTCAAATTTTCAAAATTTGCGGTTTTTTGATCGCATTTAACTCAAAACAGCAACTCGAGGAAGAAAAGGCTTTTATGGATTATGAAACCTACAGATGTGTAGAATAACGTAAAAAAGAAAGTTGCGTGGGGTCTCGTCTCGTTTTCAAGAAAATAATTTTTTTTTGTAGCTCATTTTAATGCTTTTTTTCTCATAGTAAAATGTGTCCATCAAGTAGGTCAAATCTGCTGAAACTCTAAGTATATAGTAATGATATATTTAAATTTGTATAGAGAAAGAGAAAAAGGCTAAAAACACTTAATTTTGTCTAAATTTTTTTTTAATTTTTAGTTTTTTAATTGTGCAATTGACTCAAAAAACGTGAAATCCTGAGACTATTATTTAATGCACATATTACTAGCTTTGAAATATTGGAAAAAGTAAATTCGGTGAGGTCTCTTCAGATGTATTCTAGTGGGAGGTCACAGTGACTTCCCGAAAAATTTCATGATCGAAAAATTTTGCTGACGATTCGGCAAATTTGGAAACTATTGCAACATTGAGATTTTTTAATGACACATTTTTGTCACGTGTGCTTGATCGTATTCTGTAAAAATTTAAGTTCAAGTGCCCATGAGTATCTTATACTTCTCAAGAAGATGTTCTTAATTTGCCAAAGGAATTTCCCAGTTTTTCCGAATGATAAAATACGATCAAGCCCACATGTAAAAAAAAATGAATAAATAGAAAATTTCTATGTTGCAGTATTGTTTCTAAAGTTGCCGAATCTTCATAAAAATTTTCCGAATATGAAATTTTTCTGGAGGTCACAGTGACCTCCTTTGACTTCCCATTGGGGAGCCTCTAAAAATACCTCACAGTATTTACTTTCTCGAATATTTCCAGTCATTGCCAGCTAGTAATATGTAAACTCAATAATTCCCTCAGTAACGATTTATCGTTTTTTAATAGAATTGCAATAAGAAACTAAAAGTTCTAAAAATTTAGACACAATTGGGTGCTGTGATTCTTTTTCACTATAACTATACACTCAAATATAAAACACACATATATAAATTATCATCATGTATTTTAAATTTTAGCAGATCTGACCTACATACTGGACACATTTTACTACGGGAGAACGCATTAAAATCTGCTACATTTTTTTTATCTGTAAAACTAGAAGAGAACCCTGGCCGCGTTATTTTGTACGTCGTTTTACACATATGTAGGTATCATATAATATAAAAAAATAATCATAACATGTAAAAAATAAATAAATAGAAAAGTTCAATGTTGCAGTATTGATTCCAACTTTGCCGAATCATCAGCAAAATTTTTCGATCATGAAATTTTTCGGGAGGTCATTGTGACCTCCCACTAGAATACATCTGAAGAGACCTCACCGAATTTACTTTTTCCAATATTTCAAAGCCAGTAATATGTGCATTCAATAATAGTCTCAGGATTTCACGTTTTTTGAGTTAATTGCAATTAAAAAACTAAAACTTATGAAAAAATTTGACAAAATTAAGTGTTTTTAGTCTTTTTCTCTTTCCTTATACAAATTTAAATATATATTTACTATATACTTGGAGTTTCAGCAGATTTGACCTACTTGATGGACACATTTTACTATGAGAAAAAAGCATTAAAATGAGCCACAAAAAAAATTATTTTCTTGAAAACGAAACGAGACCCCACGCAACTTTCTTTTCTACGTTATTCTACACATCTGTAGGTTCCATAATCCATAAAAGCTTTTTCTTCCGAGAGTTGCTGTTTTGAGTTAAATGCGATCAAAAAACCGCAAATTTTGAAAAATTGAAAAATGTCTAAGTCTCTTTCTCTTTAGAGCAATGAAATAATAAACAATTTTCGCACCACATATTCTCTTCATAGTATAAATTTTCAGTATATGTTAAAAAAATTTCGGGAGGTTGCTTTTAGGGGGGAAATAACGCAGTTCAAAGTCGAGCGAAAATGGTCTAAAAACCATACTTTGCGGCCCCTTAACTGAAGAAAGAAACACACCCCAACCCAAATAACTATGGGGTCCTCATAACTACACATTGTACAATCAATAAATGTAAACATAACTATGGGGTGGCGTTTCTGTAAAAAACTACAGTGCACTGAAATGCGTCTTTCAGCCGTTTTACCAAAACAGCGCTGCATAACATCAAACTTTGGGAATTTTTACCGAGCGAACAAAATTTTTTGGAGGGCTGCAAACTTCAGAATGTTCATTTCTCATGACCTACTTTGACATATAAAAAAATGAGGAAAATCAAAAATGGTCACTGCCACACCTTGTCTGAATTTCAAAATAATGGCTCTTAAGTACTGAAAACTAGTTGTACTTCAAATGAAGTTAGCCCGGAGAAAGGCATTTCAAATTTTTTAGCTATTTTTTTTTTTCTTTTCATAAAAATATTTGATAGCTTTTTTTCTTACGTCTCAAATTAAAAAAATTTTTTTTCATTGCTTTTTCATCTTCAAATATCAGAATTCCAAAATGGCGTTATCAGTTGAACTTTTCTCTTTAATTGATTACCTCACCAAATCCTTTCTTTTGTTTACACTTCCTCGGTCATTTAATTACGCCCTTCTAATGCCAACGCTGGTCGTTACTAACGCTCGAGCTAGGATCTTCTTATCTTCCAATAGTTAGCATAAATTATTAAAGAATAGCACTATAATGAGGGCGACACGCGTTGTAGTAGTGAATTGGCGAATTGCCAGGTCACCGAATGAGGCAGCAGCATGAACGTGCGTTTGTCTGCTTTTATTATAGTGCTAGTTTTTTCCTGACAAACTGAAGTTAACCTAATCTTATTAAATGCCTTCTACTGAAAACATAAGCGTTGGAGTAATTTAAATTTAGAAAAAAAAAATAACTCATTAAAATAGCTAAAATATTTAGATCTGTATCGCAAATATGTTTTGAAAAAACTTGAACATTTGCATGCATTCGTGGAAAAAAAAAAAAAAAATCCGCCATCAAATGTTTCAGAGAATGGGGGGGGGGGGAGAGAGTTATCCCCGTGCGAGGACTGTTGTTGAAGATAAAGGAAAAGAGGGAGTTTCAATTAATAAATGACGTTTCAAGGGCGCCCCGAATTAAAATTTTTGGGAGGGAGAAACTTTCAATTTGCGTAATGGAACAAAGAAATTGGCAACAAAATAGGGTTTATTTACAAAAGTAACTACTTTTTAAAAATATTTTTTATTCAAATTGGCCGAATAAAGAAATTTTTGACAGATCACACTGACCCCCCGTGACTTTCCAACGGGGCGCCCTCAAGCTTCACGGCCTGATTTGCCAGTTTTTCCCTCTTATACGAAAAATGTAATTTGCTTTTCTTACTAAGTGCTGATAAATTTCAAATGGGCAAGAAGGGCGCATTAAGAAAGGCGAAAAAGAGGACAAGCCAGGGTGCATCGAAGATAGCTTTTAAAGACTGATTTCGTCAGAACTAGATGTAACTCCTGTCCATTTTTACCAGGCTTATCAAAAAAGAAACCCAAATCTGGAAGGGATGAAGTGCATTTCTTTCTCTTCTGCTGAACTGAAGCCTCTTCTTCAAAATGTTCACTTACGTGGCACTCTTCAAAGTTTTCATTTCTTTTTAGCCTACTTTCCCGTTAAAAATAAAAGAAAGACGAAAAAAGTATTAAAAGTAGCTTAATGCATCTAAAAAATATCGCCAAGTTAAAAAAATAAAAAGGAAAAATGAATATCGAAAAATTTATAAATTTTAAAGTAGGGCATTGAGATGGGGAATTTGTGTGTCGGTCGGTCGGTCGGTCTGTCTGTCTGTCCCCCCCCCCTAATAACTTTTGAATGAACATTCCGATTTGGACAAACTTTTTTTTGTTGGAAAGATCTCGACGAGTACAGCTCATTCCCATATTTGATTTTTCGATTTGAACAATTTTTGGTTCAACTTTGAACCGTTCAAACAACCTGTCCCGCGATGCTAACTTTTGAGTGAACAGTCCGATTTGAACAAACTTTTTTTTGTTCGAAAGATCTTTTCAAGGATACTTCATTCCCGTATCTACATTTTCGATTTGAACAATTTTTCGTTCAACATTGAACCGTTCAAACAAGCTGTCACCCCTAATAACTTTTGAATGAACAGTCCGATTTAAACAAACTTTTTTTTTGTTCGAAGCATCTCGGCAAGGATACTTTATTACCGCATTTAAATTTTCAATTTGAACATTTTTCGTTCAACATTGAACCGTTCAAGCAACCTTTCCCCACCTAATAACTTTTGAGTGAACCGTCCGAATGGAATAAACTTTTTTTGTTTGAAAGATCTCGGAGAGGCTTTCCCATACATTCCCATATTTCGCTTTTTGATTTGAACCATTTTTCGTTCAATATTGAACCGTTCAGAAAAAAAATTAACATTAGCGTCTACGGGGAATTTAAGTTGAATGTTGATCCTGAACTTAAAGTCGGATTTCCTTCAAACTAACTTTGTAAGAAAATGGTTTTGATAAATAATGTTTGTAAAGTACTTTTCTGAGTAATCTTCTGTGAGGACTCTGATTCCGACTCCGACTCCGCAAACATGGCGGAAATGCAGGCTCAGAAAAAAAATGATTGACTGTGCAGACGATTTTTTGTTTATTTATTCATTTGTTTTATTTTATTTATTATTATTATTATTATTATTTATTTATTTTTTTGGCAGACGATTTTTTGTAACAAAAATTTTTCATTCACGAGAACATTTTATTCTTTATTTATATTTAACAACTGGCAACGGATTAAAAGTGAAATTCGAGACATTTTATTAACGGACGAGTTTTTTTTCTTTTTTATTTTTTCTTTCTTGGATAAAATGTGTTTTGATGCTCTTTGTACTTTTATTTATTTATTTATTTTATTATTATTATTTTTTTTTTTTTGAAAACGATGGAGGATTTTTTCTACGGAGGAACTATAACAGTTACACTCTTTGAAAGGTGCGACAAAACTTTATTTATTCGTTAATTACTTTTTACGTGTCTATTTCATCTGATGAGAGGGGTATATTTTGCTTTTTGAAATCAGCTCTAAGTGCTAAAAAGGTATGTTTGACATAATTTTCAGTCTCAGATAATCAAGAGACAGAAGCGAGAATGCCGATGTCGATGTACGGGAAAGTAGGCTCGTTTAGTTCTTGACAGAACTTCTTGTTCTTTCTTCAGCCTCTTGTGACTTTTGTACTCTTATACCTCAAGCTGCAAGATTTATGCCACTTATCCCTCTTTTCATTAAATGTTTCCGATAAAAATAATTTTTCAAATTTAAATCTTCCTACATTTACGAAGTCTGATAATTGCCTAATTTTTTGCCAGTTTTGACAGATTTTCGAACATTGTTTTAGAACCTCAGTACAGGACTGATACATTTAAAGTTGCTGCTGGGCACAATAGATTTTTTGGAGTTAATTTCTCACAGAAAATAAATTTAATCCAGTAAATATCTGTTGTAATAATTTTGGTAAAAACAACATTTCCTGGGATACTTTCCATTTAAACTTTTAAACTTTAACACTTAAACGAAATTAAAATAAATGCATTTAAAACAATACTTTTGAACATGTAAAACCATAAGACTATGAGAAACTGTAACTTGTAAAAATATGAACATCTTTCCTAATCTCGATCCATATAAATAGCATTTACGGGAACATATGAGCAATGACACATGTTACCAATGATAAACACACTGGAAAATATTCGTCATCTAATGAACTACCATATTTGAAGGAAAAAAAATCAACAACGGCAACAGTAATGAAAATAAGAGGAAAAATAAAATTTAAAACTAAAACTTTTGTTTAATTTAACTTTGTTAAAACTTAAATTTCTGAAATTGAAACTTAAAATACCATTTTGTTAGAATTATGCTATCTTGACATTAACTTTTCCCTCAAGTTCTTATGCTTCTGTACCCGTGGGGAACATTTTCGATGATGTGTGCTTATTCATAAAAATGAGAGGTATCATGACCGGATAATTGGACAGTTTGTTCAATTAGGATCCGGATAACCGGCACCCTACTTTGTTTTAACACTAATTTAATGTATATTTACATTCTTAAACCATTAATGCATTTATGGGGGGAGGGAATTCACTTCCACGAATTTATTCTTAAAAAATATCGATTTGCCAAAAAAAAAGCACTTTTTAGGTGGTTATTTTTTAAAGTAGTCTCTAAGTGGAGCTTTAAACGATAAAAAATACAATAAACGCCTATGTTATGACATAGCCAATGATTTAAGAAGAAAATAATAATAATAATTACAAACTAGCTGTCGTGGCCGTCACGAAACTTTCTTCTATGTCTATCTTATGAATTCCAGTTACAAAATAAAATACGTACTCGCCCGAATAATTGGAAACAGCTCCAATTTCCCAATTATCGTAATAACCCTGCAAATGCAGAATCAATGAGCGAAATTGGAAATCATTACAAAAGCCTTGTTTAGATTAATTGCAAACATTTTATTTGTTAGTAAAAAGAAATTGGCAACAGTTAAAAATTTCAAATCATTGAAAGTTTTCAGCTGTTTTGATAATTAAATAGCGTGAAAGCGATTTTTTAATGAATTAATTTTTCGCATTGTTGACTAAGCGCAAAAATCACCCCACCCTCCCCCTGGGGCGATTGGCGCCAAAATTTAATCGATGCTTGCTTCCATATTGGGTTAGTGTTATTCCAAATTTCATTCAAATCTCAGCAATATTTCTCGAGATACAGTAGGTGCAATGACAAAATAAGCACTTTTGATTGCTCCACCCCCCTTTGAGATATTGACACACAAATTAAATCAGCACTTGTACTCAATAGGGTCTACCTATGGACCAATTTTCGTTTGATTCCGCCGGTTACTTCCTGAGATATAGCAATCACCCCCGCGCAGAACACGTGCGATTGCTCCACCCCCCTTCTAGATATTGACACGCATATTGAATCAGCACCTGTACTCTATAGGGTCTACCTATGGACCAATTTTCGTTTGATTCCGCCGGTTACTTCCTGAGATATAGCACTCACCCCCCGCGCAGAACACGTGCGATTGCTCCACCCCCTTCAAGATATTGACACGCAAATTAAATCAGCAACTGTACTCAGTAGGGTCTACCTATGGACTAATTTTCGTTTAATTCCGCCGGTTACTTCCTGAGATATAGCAATCACCCCCACGCAGAACACGTGCGATTGCTCCACCCCCCTTCCAGATATTGACACGCAAATTGAATCAGCACCTGTACTCAGTAGGGTCTATCTATGGACCAATTTTCGTTTGATTCCGCCGGTTACTTCCTGAGATATAGCAATCACCTACGCGCAGAACACGTGCGATTGCTCCACCCCCCTTGGAGGAATTCGCTAAACAAAGTCAGATGCACCAGTTCACATGGTGGTACATATGTGCAAAAATTTTTGTTCGTTTTCATGCAGTAGTTTTTGCTCTAGCGCGGCCACAAAAACTGGTCACACACATACAGACTCACGCACAGAGACACACAGACAGACATTTTCCAACTAGCTGTCGTGGCCGTCACGAAACTTTCTTTTATATCTATCTTATGAATTCCGGTTACAAAATAAAATACGTACTCGCCCGAGTAATTGGAGACAGCTCCAATTTCCCAATTATCGTAATAACCCTGCAAATGCAGAATCAATGAGCGAAATTGGAAATCATTGCAAAAGTCTTGTTTAGATAAATTGCAAACATTTTATTTGTTAGTAAAAAGAAATTGGCAACAGTTAAAAATTTCAAATCATTGAAAGTTTTCAGCTGTTTTGATAATTAAATAGCGTGAAAGCGATTTTTTAATGAATTAATTTTTCGCATTGTTGACTAAGCGCAAAAATCACCCCACCCTCCCCCTGGGGCGATTGGCGCCAAAATTTAATCGATGCTTGCTTCCATATTGGGTTAGTGTTATTCCAAATTTCATTCAAATCGCAGCAATATTTCCCGAGATACAGTAGGTGCAATGACAAAATAAGCACTTTTGATTGCTCCACCCCCCTTTGAGATATTGACACACAAATTGAATCAGCACCTGTACTCAATAGGGTCTACCTATGGACCAATTTTCGTTTGATTCCGCCGGTTACTTCCTGAGATATAGCAGTCACCCCCTGCGCAGAACATCGTGCGATTGCTCCACCCCCCTCTTGGAGATATTGACAAACAAATTGAATCAGCACCTGTACTCAGTAGGGTCTACCTATGGACCAATTTTCGTTTGATTCCGCCGGTTACTTCCTGAGATATAGCAATCACCCCCGCGCAGAACACGTGCGATTGCTCCACCCCCCTTGGAGGAATTCGCTAAAAAAAGTCAGGTGCACCAGTTCACATGGTGGTACATATGTGCAAAAATTTTTGTTCGATTTCATTCAGTAGTTTTTGCTCTAGCGCGGCCACAAAAACTGGTCACACACATACAGACTCACACACAGACACACAGACAGACACACAGACAGACATTTTCCAAAAATGGTCGAAATGGACTCAGCGCACCTCAAAACGTGCAAATCCGTCAAAATTCGACATTCGAAAATTTTCACGAAACCAATACTTTCTTCTATATATTAGACTAGCAGAACCCGGCAGACGTTGTTCTGCCTAAATGTATATTTCGTCTCCACATGGTGTTTTGGATGTAAAAATTTATAAAGCGTTGTTGAAAATAGGCATGAAAGATTTTAAAAATTCTAAATCAAGCAAAGTTATCTTCTGATAAAGTTATTCAATTTTCAGAAACTCTATTCAATAAAAAATTTCATTTTCCTTTAAAACTATAAAACTATGTTCTGTAGAGTTGGAAAACACAGATGCCCACTTCTTAAAAAGTTAATAAAGTCACTTAGATGGCTAAACTAAACTTAACAACAATGGCAGACGTGTTGAAATTTTGCAATGTAACGATGCAAATGATACTTAAACTTGACAGTACTTGAAGAAACTTCTTAAAACAGAAAAGTAACAAATCCTTTTGAATAAGAAAAAAAGCATGGAGGAATGGTTGTACTTTAGTAATTTGATGGCATAAGCTATTGGGAAATACTCGTCCATACGCACAACCATTTGAAAATTAAGTAACAACATATCTAATGTGAAGAAATGAGTTCCATAAGTTTTGCACGTGTGGCACAATTTGAGCAAGCATGAATATATTATTCGCAAGGCTGAAAACAATTTTAATGACCTATTTGGTGCTCAATACCCACCATTCCGTACGTCGTTAATAATTTTTAACATTGCGGTTAATGACAAATATTACGAACATGAAAAAGCAAACACCTTAAAAAATATGGTAGCATTTGAGTACTGTCACGCAATAATATGTTTGTCTGAGAAGGAAACATATTTAATCAGGTATTTATCATACACAAATAATTTTTTCTACTCTCGAAAACAAAAATAGTTGCGTAGCAACGCGCCATGGAAAATTTCAATTATTGGAGGTTCTTGGCGCTATTTAAAAAATTCGCCAATTTGGTAGCTAATTTGGGATACCTTGGATAATTCTGAACCCCTATCCCTTCCATAAATAAAGAAACTTACGTATTATCACTTTTGTGAAAGAGAAATTGTATCCAATTGTTGAGGTATTCTCTATGAAGCTGATTACTTTTTGTCAATCTGAAATCAATTTGAATATTATATTTGGCGCTAAATGTACACCATTCCGTAAGGCGTTAAAATAATTTCCGACATTGCGGTATATTGAAAACGAACTATTGATTGGATGTTTGGCGAGAAAATATAGTAACATACTTTGATTGAAAACAGCAATAGGTATAATGAACAAAATAGTGTTCGTCTGGAAAATAATGCATGACTTCTAAGCCTCTACAAATCTAAAGAAGTTCCGAAATATGAAACGGAATCGCATTTGTTTTTAAAAAAAGATTAATCTGTTAATCAAATACCTTTTTTATCCTTTATACTTGAGATAGTTATTGGGAAAACTTCCATTATTGAGGGCTCATGGCGCGATTCAAAAGATAGTCAAATTTACGGTAGCAAGCAATTCCAACTATCTGCCACAGAGTTGAGTTGATACACTAAATACTCGATTGGATTGATGAAAGCCTTCGAAAATGGCGTTTTAAATTGAAATTACAAAGACAGAATCAGGTCTAAAATTGAAATAAAAAAATAACTACCCATCGGATTTTGTTGAAACTGGTCTCTAAACCTTCCCAGTACCAAAAGGAACAAACGGTGAAAATTTCTGCCAAATCTCCCTGGTAGTTTCTGAGATCTTAGGGAACACACACACACACACCAACATTCATTTTTATATATATAGATATAGAAGAAAGTAAAAATGGTCGAAATGGACTCAGCGCACCTCAAAACGTGCAAATCCGTCAAAATTCGACATTCGAAAAATTTCACGAAACCAACTTTCTTCTATATATTAGACTAGCAGAACCCGCACGGCGATGCCCGTGCAATAAATGTAAAGGAAGTTAACCAAATAAAGTTTAACTCACTCTTAAGACTTTTCTTCTTTTCGTGTGTGTGTGACTGACTTATTTATTTTTAGTGAAATTTTTACGTTTCAATGGAACTTTTGACACAACTGTAGAGCCAAGATTTTCGAAAACTCTCAACGACCACAGCAATATTGCCATAGGGCATTATATACATAGGGAACCGATTGTATCAGGTAGATCAGCCACAACCATTCTTCCATGATTTTAATGTGAACATTAAAAGGAAAGAAATATAATGTCTTTCGTACCATCTCTTTGAAGTGATTACAATCTAACAGTGACCCTCAAATAATCAAGATTTCACTGGCCGGGAAGTTTGGAAAATTTCCCGGTTAACTGAACAGCGGTGTTACAGAAAATGTCAGAATGGAACTATTATTATTAAAAATTTAGTGATGGCGGCATTAAATACATGTTTTAAACATGCAATAAAATACGCTTTAAACTGCAAACAACTACTGTTCCTTCCCAGACCGTTTTATTTTTCTTTGAGTTGGAGAAAGTAGTGTTTCACTGGCTGGGAGGTTTGGTAAATTTCCTGATTGTCGCCAAACTTTACGCCGCCAAATGCGAAGAGGAACTGAATAGACATCCCTAAATTTTTAACAATGATAGTTCCATTGTGACATTTTCGGGAACCCCGAATTTTGAGGAAGTCAACTTAATAAATTTAAATTCACTTTAACCTCCTCTGAAGAAAAAATATTATATCCTTTAGTTCAAATGCGCTCCACAACCTTTTAAATTCCACTTAAAGTCATGTTAAAGTTTAAATCAATTCGCCAAATAAATATAAGAGACAGAAAGTTAAGTAAGTAACAGGAGATATTAATTAATCAAATTGAATAAATTTTCAAGGCTTAAATCTATACGCAAATTTAAACCACAAAGTAACTTCAGGGACAAAAGAGCAACTGATCAGGAAAATGGCTCTAGTGTTTCAGTTCTGCGTAGAGTTAGGCCTTGAAAATTGACTAAATTTGATTAATTAATATCTCCTGTCCTAATTAACGGACAGAAACGTGCTAAAACTTTTCTTTTTCAGAAAAAAAACCCTTTCCAACGATATATAATGTTTTGGGGTGGGGGAAGGTTTTCCCCCCTCAATTATGGCGGATACACCAAAAATGAGACTAATTAATTAATTTAAAAATAACTAATTCGAAATTAAAAATTTGGGCTTCGAGGTGCACGAGGGCGGGGTACGTTCGAATTTTTGAGCCAAGTTTCAGGTCTGTAGGTGTTGTGGGGGCTTCTGGCCAGCGGTTACAAACGTACAAACGACAAACGAACACCGTCATCTTTATATATCTCCACTAGCAGTACCCGCACGGCGATGCCCGTGCAACAAATATAAAGGAAGTTAACTAAAGAAAGTTTAATTCACTCTAACCCTCTAAAGTAAAATTATTATATTTGATTCAAATGTGCTCCCCAACCTTTTGAATACCACTAAAAGTCATATTAAAGTTTAAATCAATTCGCCAAATAAACGTTTCAATGGAACTTTTGAGATAACTGTAGTGGCAAGATTTTCGAAAACTCTCAACGAACACAGCAATTTTGCCCTTGAAGTTTAACATAATCCACCGATTTAACCGTAATTTCAATGTAAAATTGGTCGCCAATTTTAAATTTATTAACATAGGGAACCGATTGTGTCAGGTAGCTCAGCCTCAACCATTCTTCCATGATTTTAATTTGAACATTAAAAGGCAAGAAATATAATGTTATTCGCAACATCTCTTTGAAGTGATTACAATCTATAACAGTAACCCTCAAATAAGCAAGATTTCCCTGGCTGGGAGGTTTGGTAAATTTCCAGATTGTTGCCAAACTTTACGACGCCAAATACGAAGAGTAACTTCATAGCGGTGTTACCGAAAATGTCAGAATGGAACTATTAAAAATTTAGGTTTGGCGACATTATATACATGTTTTAAACATGCAATAAAATACTTTTTAGACTGCAAACAACTACTGTTCCTTCACAGAGCGTTTTCTTTTTCTTTAATTTGGAGAAAGAAGTGTTTCACTGGCTGGGAGGTTTGGTAAATATCCCTATTGTTGCCAAACTTTACCACGCCAAATATGAAGAGTAGCTGATAGCCATCGCTATTTTTTTAACAATAATAGTTTCATTCTGACATTTTTGGTAACACCAAATTTTGAGGAATTCAACTGAATAAATTTAAATTCCCTCCGACCCCTCTGAACTAAAATTATTATATCCTTTAGTTCAAATGCGCTCCATCTTTTAAACTGCACTTAAAAAGTCATGTTAAAGTTTAAATCAATTCGCCAAATAAATCAAAAAGACAGAAAATTAAGAAAGAAATAAGATATATTAAGCATTCAAATTGAATAAATTTTCAAGGCTTAAATCTATACGCACAATTTTAACCACAAAGTAACTTCAAGGACAAAAGAGCAGCTGATCAGGAAAATGGACCTAGTACCATAGTTGAGCGTACATAGTTAAGCCTTGAAAATTGACTAAATTTGATTAATTAATATCTCCTGTCCTAATTAACGGACAGAAACGTGCTAAAACTTTTCTTTTTCAGAAAAAAAAAACCCTTTCCAACGATATATAATGTTTTGGGGTGGGGGGAGGTTTTCCCCCCTCAATTATGGCGGATACACCAAAAATGAGACTAATTAATTAATTTAAAAATAACTAATTCGAAATTAAAAATTTGGCGTTCGAGGTGCACGAGGGCGGGGTACGTTCGAATTTTTGAGCCAAGTTTCAGGTCCGTAGGTGCTGTGGGGGCTTCTGGCCAGCGGTTACAAACGAACAAACAAACGAACAAACACCGTCATCTTTATATATATAGATAGATATAGAAAGAAAGTAAAAAGGGCTATTTCTAGTTTTGGACCGAAAATGGCCGCTAAGAGGGGTTTGGGAGGGATTTCCGATTGACTCCCCTTCTAAAAATGTTTTTTTATACATAGTCTACAAACCTACCAAGTTTCATGATTTTATCACAAAATGCAGTTTTTTTTCCCGTAGCCCCCTGACTATTCGGAAAACACTAACGTGCGTAGCAAGCGTAGAGCAGAGAAATATGCAATTGAGAAACTTTAGAAATTCGTTTCAAGACAATGAATGGTCTACGTTCCATAGTTCATTTACGCTCTTACAGGCAAGGATGGAAGACTATTCGCGAAATTCACCATTTTCCGTTCCACCATAAACAACAGAGGGACGCAGACTGATTACGACGGGAGGTAATTTGTAGAAAAGAAGTTCTAAAGCCCTGATATGGCCATCAGACAGGTGTTTCATCGAGTAGTGTAGCTTGGTAATGAAGCAGAAGCGAAGAACTGGCTTTTATTCCAGGGGGGGGGGGGCTACCCAACCCTGGCTTTATATTGTGTAGCTCTGGTAAGTTTGGCCATGACCTTCACAATGTTTACCTAATTTTGGGGAGTAAAGTAGAAAAGGGAGGTAGGTGTTGTTACCGCGAATGTAAGATGAAATAATTCTGCAGAACAACTACGCAAGCCGCCCAACTGAACCAAGCGCCAATTACCAGTGTAGACTTGTGTGCGCCATGTATCTTGTTTTTCTTTTAAAACTAAAGAATGAGGGGCCAAAATTCAGGGATCGTTCGTAGCAATATGTGCCAAAATTATGTGTGCTAAAATTTTGAGATGTTAGACTGAATTGTAGACAGAAAATTGCTGCCCCAGAAGCAATTTGAAACTTCGATCCTGGCCTGAAAATTATTTCAATCAAAACAAAAGCAATATATTTCCAGTTCTATATTATTTGTTGTACCAATGCCAGGGTTGTCCAGCCTCCTTAAGAGCAATGGCAGCCTCCCCCCTCTCCCCAAAGAATACTAAGAACCTCCCCTATCAAATTTCAGTGGCGCGCATCCTGGATTGGAAAGGTGTAAAGAGAAAGAAGTCGTTGCACGGCCGACATTCGGCTGATAGGGTCATGCGCTAACAGGGATCCCCTACAAAACAAAACAAAAGTAATAAAAACAATCCCGCTTGTGATAAATATGAAAAAAAAAAGTTAAAATGTTATACATTCAACTGATGTTTAATCCGGGTCGATAAAAAACGACGAAATTAAAAAATATATATAAAAATATGTCGTAATCTAATGGGGGAGTTTCCTTCAGTCCAAAGTACTACTTTTTGTTACTGAAATTGATAGAATGATATAAAAAAATAACATGGGCCCGGAAAATACGTTAATTTTCCCAACAGTTTATTTTTTATTAATTTTTTAAATTACCCTACCTTGAAAACGGGGCGTGGTTTTTGTGACATCAGTGGTGCACTAACAGCTCTCAAATTCGTTTACTAACACCATTTTGCTTGACTTGAGTTGTCCAATCGCAGGAATCGGTGACGTCACGACCTTCGTCATTTCACTACAACCAATTAGATCTCGCGCTTATGTGCACCTCTGCGCAGATGTTTTTTTTTCCGGAATAGCATCTGCGCACCGGTTAAAATAATTCATAAAAAATATATAACTGTGTCAAAAAAAAAAAAAAAAAAAGGTCAATTCCTATGTTTTGAAGCATGCTCTTTCAGAAAAAAATACTTTTCAAATTTTGGAAACTCCCCCATTATCGACGAATTATGCGGATAAAAAGGCATACAGTTTTAGGGACCCGTCGCAAAGCGCGTTTGGGGGCCTTTTTGTCTACCACGGACTATGTGAAACATTTATCATTTGCATTTTTGAATCCCGAGCGGCCCCCATTGCTCGTGGAGCCCCCTCGTAATTGCGATATGGTAAGTTAACCATTGGCCAGGAATGTTTGTGGGTGTGCATGTTTGCTTGGGGAGAGGAGGTGTGGTTACTTTAACAAAACTTTAAAACACGTTGAAAAATGACTTTATTTTTTACAAATTAAACACAATAATTCTTCAAATACCCCCATCAGAACTCTTAAATCGTACCCAGCATTTGCTACCGCCGGCCCTGATTCTTGGTGCTGAAAAGTAAAAATTGAAAGCAACGTTTAAAAAGCACAAAATTTGCAAACACGTGTTTTGGGGAATGAATCAATACCTTTGTGTTAAAAAGTATTTTATAGTGTGGCTCTGATAAGTTGAGCAGCGACCTTGACAATGGTTACCTCTTTTTCATATAATAAAGATGAAGCACTGAGTTGGATTAGGTTACTTTAGTAATAGTTTTACGCAAATAATCCGGCTCAAATCGGCGCCAATATTCATTAAAACCCCAATCAAGGTTATTGCTCAACTTATCTGAGCCACGCTAGAAACAAAGTTAAAAATGCATTAATTAAAATCTGAAAAAAATGTAGTAGCCTGTTTTGATGTTACTTTTGTTGGACTTCTTTTCATACACGAGTTCACATCATTTTAGTTCAACAGAGGAGTTCCTCCTAAACACGTGTCTGCATTTTTTTTTTTTTAAATTTGCGAATTTTAAATTACAAGAAAAATTTTTGACAATGTAAAATGATGTGAGCGTATGGAATAAATTGCAAAAATGGTATTGGAGAACTTTTTATGGTGGATATAACAAATGTGGTAATTTTTGTTTTTTGAATTGAAAGAGTTCTTGTGACCTTGAAACTCGCGTAGTTAATTTTTGTATATTAACTCCATTTTCCTTTAATCAATAAGCAGCTGTTGATTCTATATTTACAAATGATTAATTTTTCATTTTTTCAACGCCAGAAGTAAATGCCCGTAATGCGTTATTGTTATTTAAAAAACTTCATTTATTTGAATTTTAACCAATTTTTCCATTAAAGTGTCTTTAATACTTTAAATTAAATGTATAACTTAGATTGGAAATGCGATTATCTCTATGCTAATAATAAAGCTGAAGGTGGGTCTGTCTTTCTTTCCTTCTCTCTTTCTGTCTGTCTATCTGTCATGCTCATAGCGCCAAAACCGTTTGGTCGATTTTCATAAAACTTTGGCACAACATTAGTTTTTAGCATGGGGTTGTGCACTACGAAGCGTTTTTTCGAAAATTCTATTTCGTTCTTTTTCTATTCCAATTCTTAGCTCATTTTTCATACAAATTCGATAAAATGGGGAAGAAATATTTCATACACATTTTCAAGTTTTACGTCATTCGAAAGCTTGAAACTTTCTGCTTAAAATGATGTCAATTTGAAGTTTCTACGAGCATTAGAAGAGCTGTAATAATTGTTTTTAGAATCCCGGAAATTCAAGGCTTACTTTGATCAGAGCAACCCAAACGATTCTAAAATGGTTAAGCTTGAGAATAAAATTTGAAAATAAAGATGAAATTAATTATTTTATCAACGGAAATCAACTTTTCATGTTACCATGGTTACGTTTTTATTTCCTTTATTTATTTCGTTCTTTTTCACTTAATAATTCTTAAAATGTATTTGTTTTTGTAGTAATCCAACACCAAGCCTTATTGAAATTAGTTAAATGAACTATTTTAACTGTTGTGAAAAAAATCGTCTGCTTTTCTTTTTCCAGTTTTTAAGGAATTAAAACTCGGTAAATTATAAAAATATTGTATAAATTGCGGTATTGCAACGTTCTTTCCAAAATGTTTCATTTCGAAAACTGTATTATTTTGTTTTTAAAGATAGGAAAGAAAATTTCCTTCTTCTTTTAAACTTTGGTAAGATTTCTGTTGGTTTCTGTAAGCAACAAAATTGTTCTTATTGTCTCTTTTGGCTTATTTTTATATCATACTTTTAAGGAATTACAATTGGATTATAACTAAAATTGAGTATTCTTTGTGCGATATCAATTTATTACCAAATGACCTTTTAATTTTATACCACGGGCAAAGACGTGCGGGTACCGGTAGTGTATAATAAATCGATTAATTTAATCACCTGTATACTAGTAAGGTGCAGTAGCGTATATAAGACTTTGCTGTGCCCCCTGCAAGATTTGTAAGTTCGCCCCCACCTCCTATTAAACTGTTAAAAAAAATTCCCCAGTGTTTTTTTTTTTCAGTATTGTGCGCCCTCAAACCTCGTGCCCCCCTCCCCGCGCAGACGTGTTTGGGGGGGGGGGGCACAAAGGGGAGGCGGGGTTGCTTTTTTTTTAATTTTAAGAAGCGGCGGCGATGACTACCAAATGTTGCAGTTCTGTAATGAATAACTTTGAATTTTTTTTATTTTACCCTTCATATTTAAAGGATTTTCCATAAAATTAACTTATGTGACAAACTGATAGTTAAAACTATAATGACTTTAAAATATTAAACAATAGTATACTTAACAATTTATTTGAGGTTTATTTATTTTTGTTTTTTCTCAAAACACTATTCACAAAGCCAAACAAATGCATTTAATGGTTGCGTCGGAGATAGTTCGTCCATATTTACTTAGGGTGACATAAAACAAATCTTATTTTTATACCGTTTACGGTGAAAGCCGCGTTCCGATTTCAAAACTAAACGCAATTCATGAATACAAACCTAACAGAATCTGAAAAGAAAGAAATGAATGTAGAGATTTTCTGCCTTGAAATACAGGCGCCATCTACCGAATTTCATGACAATCAATCGCTATGTTTGCTAAAATTGGTGGGACTCAGCCTAATGTCCGTAAAATGTTTTCCCGTAAGTTGTTCCATTGATTGGATGTAAAAAGCTTAGCATGAAATTTAATTGGGAAAAACTAAATTTTGAACTTTTGCCTTGCCAAATATGAGACGCGCAAAAAAAAAAAAAAAAAATATATATATTTTTTTATTTTTAAATCAAGGGCATATTTTGAATTAATACTTGAATTAATTCATACTTGAATTAATGTTATGAATAACTTTCATAACATTAAAATTTTCCCACTTAATCATCATTAGTAACTATTTGTGAAAAAATTCCACTCATTACTCGTTAGAAACATTTCTTATAACCTTTTTTATTGACTTAAATATATTCCCAATATGTTTTCCCCGAATTCCAAAAAACAATTTAGCTTTTTTCCTCTTTTCCTTCCTTTTTTTTTAAATTAAGACTTTTACTATGCTTAATTTGTAATGAAACAAATCACACAAAAAAAAAAAAAAAAAATGTAAGGACATTTTTTGTGTCAGAATAAGACAAAATATGGGAATTGGACTTGATGACATTCAATATTTTAGCAATTGAAATCGAAATTATCGTAATTAATAAGTGCAATTAAGAACTCGCAAAATATAAGTGTCGAAGAGTCTCACAAGAGTGTCAAACATACCTAGCAATTATCTTTACGTATAAAGATAGCTCGAAGGCAGAATTCTAAATTTCGAATATAGTTATTTTTAAATTAATTAATTAGTTTTATTTTTTGTATATTTCACAAAATTGAGAGGGGAAAACTTCCCTCACCCCTAAAGATACATCGCTGGATTTTTTTTTTCTGAAAAAGAAAAGTTTTGGCATGTTTTTTTCCTTTAATTGGAACAGAAGATATTAATTACTCAAATTTAGTCAATTTTCTAGGCTTGACTCTATACGTAAAACTGAAACACTAGGTTCATTTTCCAGACAAACTGCTCTTTCATCCATGAAGTTACATAGTGGTTTAAATTTGATGGTCGAAAAACATCAACGATCAATGGAAATTGCGCACAATTACGTTTTACTAGACAGAGTTTTGAGAATAATGTGTAAAATAATGGTGAAGTTTTTTCCATTATATCAATTCAAATATTTTGCATTTTGTCTGTCAACAACGTGTTGTACGGTTGCAGTTAAATTAGTTATTTTTAAATTAATTAGTCTCTTTTTTGGTGTATTTTGCCAAATTTAGGGAGGGAAATTCCCCACCCCAACATTGTATATTGTTGAAAAGCGTTTCTTTTTCTCAAAAAGAAAAGTTTACACTAGTCACGTTCCTCTCCATTAATTTGAACAGGAGATATTAATTATTCAAATTTTGTCAATTTTCAAGGCTTAACTCCATACACAAAACTGAAACACTGGGTCCATTTACTAGACAAAATGCTTTTTCGCCATTAAAGTTACACTTTTTGTGGAATTTAAAACTTTTTGGAGCACATTTGACTCAAAGAATATAAAAATTTTACTCTTTCAGAGTGTTAGAGTGAATTTAAATTTATTCAGTTGACTTCCTTTACATTTATTGCATGGGCATCGCCATGCGGGTACTGCTAGTGACTGCTAATTTATACATCTGAAATCTGGCCCTCAGCTGTGAGCCAGTTTTCATATGCTCACAGGACATTTTTGGTCCAAGGGCCATAGTTTGGAGACCCCTGTTGTAGATGATGAGCAAGTTACTGCCCTTGAGAAATGTTGCAGCCCATTTACAAATTTTATACAGAACGCCATAGATTTTAAAAGTGGTAGATTTTTACTTTTTTTTTTTTACTTCATTAAAACTTCAAGTTTATACTTCAAAGGGGTACTCAAATTTATATCGAGACCTCCTCCTAGCTTTAATTGCAGTATTATGTGAGAGTATGTTTGATGTTTTCAAAACAAATTATGTATTGTTACTTAGTGCAGAGGTAGTTTTTGTAAACTTCACCTGGGGAGGGAGGACTACTAATGCCGGTATTGAAGAGAGGTCCGAATTTCTTTGGGGGAAAAACTATTCGCAGCAGATATTGAGAATTCAATTTCCAAATTTTGATTTATTAATATTGATTTTCTTTTAAACTTAATTGTTAGTGCTTCGGTTTGAGAAAGCATATTGAAAAATTTGCGGGGGGGGGGGGGGGGGGGTTGTGATTTTTTATAGAGTATTCTCCATAGATAAGCAACAGGTGTGTCATTTAGGGGGATCAACTACCCCCTCCTCCCAATGCATTTGAAAAATCAATATTGTTACATATTAGTGGGTGTGGTTTTGTGTTTTTCGATAAAATTTGGAAAGAATCAAAATGAGTTATAAACAAACTCCCTGACAATTAGAAAAAAAAAAGGGTCTGGTGGGTTGTAATGGGTGTAACAATGTGGATTAATTTACATGAATGTTTAAGTATTTGTTTTGTAAAATCTTTAGTGTATGCGAAATTGCAAAATTAGAACGACATGTATTTTTTGTTAAATTTAGACAGCAAAGTAAAAATGCTACTTTATAGTAATTACTGTGTACCTAGTATAAAATTACCAGGATTAGTGGTAGTTACTGAATAGGTCAACTAGGCTGTGGTCTAGGGCCCCAGCTTTTTGAGTCCCAAAGTGGCTAAGAAACTTTCAGCCAGTTGCTAACATTGAAAGGCTGGATTACAGGGAGGCCCCAAAAATAATTGGCCCAGGACCGAGAAATATCTGAGGATGGGGGGGGGGGGGGATGAATGTTTAATTTCAATTATTTTCTGTAGCCAAACAAAGAATCGTTGCAGTTTAGAAACTCAAGCACAATTAAATGCTAAAACCATTTAGTTATTTATTTTTTTTTTTTACACATTTCTTCTCTTCCGAATATTTGTTTTGTCAACTGCTTCTTTCCTACAAACTCTTGTTGACCTAGAAAAAAAGGATGAATGAAAACAAAAATATTAAGACAATAGAAAAAATAAGGAAGGGGGTGGGAGCTGGTAAAAACTGGGAAAAAACTAGAAAATTAGTTTAATTATGTATGTCAAAAAAAAGAAGAAAGAAAGAAAATAATCCTAATTTTGTATGTAGTACAATTGAGATAAAAATCAGGTCACTAAGTATTTTATTATTATTTTGATTGTAAAAACAATCAAAATACTCTCTTTCAAAAAAAATACTACTCGGAAAAGGTTTGGACTACAATAGATACAGATAATGTTTTAAAACTTTCTTTTTGTGATTTAATATTGAAAAAAAGGGGGAAAAAAGAAAATCGGAAAATCCGATGGGTTTTGAATAATTATTTTCTGTCTGAACAGAAAACCAATGTCTATGAGTAATTTAACTGTTATTTATTTTCCCTTTTCTCATATACTTTATTTATAGTATTAACTATAAATGTATTTCACTAAAACAGTACAAACTTATTACCTTGTTTCTTCGAAAATAAGCCACAGTCTGATGCTAATTTTTGTAGTGAAAAAAAAAAAAAAAAAAGATTAGCTAAGGCTTAGTTTCAATGTTTAAAAAATTTTTTTATGCTGCATACTTTTCGGTTCAAGACCGTCAACTTAAGTGATTTCGCCCTGTTTTCAAATTTTTTTTCTAGTTTATAGTTCGACAACTTTCTATTTGGTTTAGGCTGAGAAATAACTTTTGAATGAAAGGTATAGGACAATTCCACAGTAACAGACAGATCAGTTTTTCACACAATAACTTATAAAGACTAGAAATATGTTAGCTCTCTGTTTTGTTGCATGAGTTTTATGAAAAACATGGACTCTACTTCTATATAATTGCAGTTAAATTTCAAAAATTTCTAGAAAAAATACATAAATAATATTTTCTCTGTAATGGACTTATCTCGTAAGGTACGTCTGTTATGGATCCAAAAACCATCATATTTATACTGTTTTTGAAAATCTTCAAAATTTAACTCTTTTATAGAAGTAGAGTCCATGTTCTTAATAAAATTCATGCAACAAAATAAGATTCTAACATATTTGGAGTCTTCGTAAGCTTTTTTGTGGAGCAATTGGTGCTTTTTATTAAAATGGAATCTCCATGCAGTCGAACCTCAAACGAATTACTGCTGAAAAGAACTACAGTTCCGAACCCCATTCTCCTGTTAGTTTATTTGTTCAATAAGAAAGGACTACTGTTAAAACAAATTGATTTTTAAGGTCCCTTGGAGCTCTTTTTATGAGATTCGACTGTATTTTAATTATGGTTTAAAAAATATAAAGGATTAAAAAAATAATGAATCACATATTACTTTAATTTAAAAGCAACTGAAAACTATTATTTATTTTGTTTTCCCCAATTCTTAAAACACCATTCTTTTGCTGTTATACTTGCAATCGCAAATGTAAACTGTTCATTTTCATATTTGTTAAAAATTTCTTTCTTGAGTAAAATGTTCATTTGATTGGAAATTTGAGACTTCAAAAATTGTCATCTTGAACCCAATTTGAAAACAAGAGAGTTGGAAAAAATGGGACAAGGAGCCGGGGAATACCCATTTACTTAAGGGCAATTCCACGTCAAATCAATGAAAAAAAAAATACATTTTTGACTGCGACATCTCAAATTTTAACAAAATTTAGTGGGACATATCTGTACCTCAGAACCAGACTAACGTAAGTCCATTTTCGTTATTTTTCGGTAGAGGGGAAAAACGATTGTCGAATACATCGTTTTTCCCCTCTACCGAAAAATGACGAAAATGGACTTACGTTAGTCTGGTTCTGAGGTACAGATATATGATGAGATACTGTAAAATCCTGAAAATAACCCCCCCTATTTTCAAAACTAAGCTGATAAATTTCAGGTGGGGGGTTTATAATCGAGATTTTTTATACAGTATATTCAGGATAAGAGAAATTTCACTGTTTTCCAAAAAAGGGGAGGGGGGTTATAATCGATGGGGGGGTTACTTTCGGGATTTTACGGTAAGTAATCCTGCCAACGAACGGATTGCGAGTTTACTTTCGGCTTAGTATTAAGGGGTATCACACATGAGAAAATTTATTCAACCCAACTCCCAACTCAACCGCAACGTCTACCCTCCAGTCAACTTCAATCAGAAAACACCAGTATGTTATACTATTTCTGGCAGGGAGTTGAATGAAAAGTTGAAATTGCGGCTAAACTAGGAGTTGGCTTTAAACAGATTTTCCTATGTGTGATACACACTTTAAAGCTCGATGGTTGGTATATGCTGGTAGTACTGTCTGATCTTCTTAGGTAAAACCTTCCGCGCATTTACGCATGCGTCAGGCCTTCTCTGATCTTACCAAAATAAGGGGTGCTAAGTAAGACAACAATAAGGGGAAGAATAATGAAAAGCATTTTGAGCCTTATCAAACAACTTGGAACGATGCCAATTTCAAATACTTAGTTTAGTTGAATAGGTCAAAAGGATATCTGTGGCTTGGTTATAAAAGGGCCGAAGTCAAAAATGTTAGTTTTAAGAAAAAGGCGATGATAGATATTTGAGTTTTTTTAGAATGCTATAACTTTCTTGTATTAAGATTCCCATTATTATTTTTTGATATTTGTTTATTGTTAGTGTAAAAAAACATCATTTCATCATATGAAATTTTTTATACATTATATAAATTATATATTATATATATAAATATATAATAATTTATATATGTATTATTATATATTATATAGACTTTGGCCTTTGCAGAATTAGAGTTTTACTAAATTGGAAACTTTTGATGTAAATAACACAGAATGTGAAGAAATTCACATTGGCCCTTTTAGAACCAAGTCACAGATATGTAAGTTTTAAATTGAAAACTTCGGAAAGTGATCCCCCACAACCTATCTACCCTTTTTTAAGTGGGACTGTTCGCGAGTGCCAGGCACGGCTTTCACGGACAGACAGTATACACATGTGACTTAATTTTTAACGATATTTGTAATGGAGTACTCATTTCTGATAATTCATTCCTTTTTTATCTTTCCAGTTTGCAGCAAGAAGCATTCGCCAAGCATAACCTGCAGATCATGCCTGGCAGCAAGCTCGTTTCACTGTCAGACCTCAAGAGTTGTTTGTACCAGCTGAAGTTTCTACTCGTGGAGAAGGAGAAGATGAAGGAAAAGCACTGCGACATCGGAGCTACGGAGTTACCTTTATCAAAACGGTGGTGTGGTAATGCTCGCGAGTGCTGAGCATTGCATCATTCCTTAGCCACTGGCAGTCGACCTCCTCTCTGATTTTCCGTGTACGCTAGAGCAACCAAAAGTCTGCCGAATCTCAGTTTTCCTCCAGTTTTCCGTTTCTTCTCTTCCCCGTCATTGGCCTCCTCTTCCATTTTTCTGTTTGTAGTCTTCGTTCGTTGCTGTCAGTGGCAGATTTGTGTGTGCGTGAATCCCACCTTATTTTAGACTCCATGTGTGCAAATTTTAATCTATTTTTTCATGTTATCTATTATGTTAAGACTGCATTTATTGTACATAGATGTGTTAGTGTTAATGATGCAGAAAGACGAAAGTAAATTAAATATGTTGTGATTAAATACTGTGTGTGTTTGTTTCATTTCTAAGGAATCATGTGTCCAGTTCAGGTTCTGGTATCTTGAGGCCAGACTTTGAGAGGGTTTATTTCATTTTAGGACATTCAGTGTTATCGGCATTGAGTCGAGTTCAGTTACCTTCATTTTGGTACTGAAACAGCAGTCCAACTGTGCTGATTACATTTTAATTACCAAATCAATATCGATGAAATTTTGAAATTAATATTCTGATTTGACAAAATGATGCATAGTTTTTTAGTTTTTGATAACCAGGCATTTATTCCTATTTTTTGCAAAAGCCCTGCAAAAATACCATTTTGCCGGCAAAATGCCCAACCCTATAAATAAGTGATTTAATAAAGGAATGAATAACTTAACCAAAATGAACTATGTCAATATGCTCCGTGTTACCCGACACATAGTATTAAATACTTAAAATCAAAACGTCTCATATTAACTAAATGAGTACTGCATTTGACAGCTCAGTAGATCTCAATAATTACTTAAAATGTTAAATTACAAAAACTCGATCACTTTCTAACAACAAAAATTTTTCATAAACCATAAATTATAACAATACCTGCATCTAATTTTGGAAATGACACTGATCTTTAAAGCAATTCATTTTTGACTAGAATCAACTATATGTTTAAGAACACAGATAAAAAAATGTTGACACATAGGTGGCACTGCAAACCATTTCACTCTGCCCCACATTCCCCTGTATTGTAACAAAATAAAAAATGAGGATGTATACTTACATAAACTAAGTAGATGAAGGTCATCTCCCTGTTATGACAGGTCCATACTTGCTTGCTAATCTTTCATACTCTTCAATTTGTTTTCTTGTGATGGAGGGTTGAGAGTTTTTCAAAGCTTCTTCAAAGTTTTCTTTGGTAATAAGCTCAGCGTTCATGTTATTCCTGAGAGCATTCATAGCAGCCTACAAATTATTAGCAATTACTTTAACACATATTATTAAAATGATTGTTAAAAAATACAAAACTTCACAGACATGTTTCGGGGTTGCAAGGAATCCTTTTACAATGTAAAAGAAATCAGCATATGGAAAAGTGACGGGATTACAATGTTGTAATTGCGAGAAGCACCCAAGTGGAATCCAAAAAGACAAATAAAAAATGTTTTATGTTATTCGGTTCCTGTATACGGGCCCAAATGCATTGTGATGGCCTCATAAATTCGTTAATTCACCACTGCATAGGTTCATTTGTTTAGAATGCTGGTGCCCAACCTTTTTTTTTTTTTTTTTGCCTGAGGGCCGCACCTCATCTTAAACTCATTCTCTTAGGACTGAACAGGTGTAAAATTTCAAAATATTTTATCACAAGCTTTAAATTCATAAAAAAAAGCTGAAAATTCAAAAATTATATCTGGAATTTCAAAGATTTTTCTTTCTAGAAAAGCCAGGGCATTTTATTTTTGAAAGTTAGTGGGAACTCGCTACAATAAGACTACATGTTTGCAGTCAAATGAAACACTGTTTTTAGGTGATGGAACAGGGGTTGCTTGGATTCCTGGTCTATATTAAAAACACCGAGCTGCAAAGGGAGCTGTGTTCAAACTCGGCTTACTCACAGCAATAGACTTACTTCAGTGCTTTCACTTTCTATGTCCGAACTGTATGATTATCCTGTGCCCTTATCATAACATGTAACTTAGAGGGTGGTATGGTGAAAATGAGAGTATGATAAAATGTAAATACTTTTGCATCTTAAATAATGGATAATCCACAGCTTAAAATAAAGGAAACAAAAAGTGGCCCCAGCTTATATAACTCAAGTTTGTTTTAAACAGTTTTGATTCAATAAAGATGAATATTGTTCTGTTTTTGGCCATTTAGTTCACTAAAGTGGCTGATTCAATTAACCTGAGTCCACTGTATTTTGTAAATGGATTTCCTTTAGATATTTCCTGAATATGAATTATAAAAAACAGAGCATTCACAGCATTCTAAACAAAATAAAAATGGTCGTATCACTATGTTCCAAACTCTAAAAACAGACCCTTCACAAAATTTGAACCCTAAAACAGCACCTTTCTCAAAATTCCTAATTCTAAAACAAGACAATTCACAAACTACTGGCGACAAAAAAAGTCCGACTCAAACTTCTGATTACCAAAAAAGAAAAAGGAATAGCAATATCCATCAACCAAAATATGCTAGTTTGTTAACACATTTTAATTCAATTTACTGTCTAACATTTTTTCGCGAAACCGCCGTCGAATCTGCGCACGCGCGAAGTCTCTTCTGACTTTCTCAAAATAGGGGGGAAATGCAACATAGCAAGCGAACAAAAACTGAAGGCAATGGGAGGTGCGCATCCTAAACCTATCTCTCCTTTTTTGTTGTCGAACTAATACTTTAATACAAGCAGGAGAAACCATGGGCATAAATAAAGACAGCTTAATTAAAAAACTTTCCTTTTATTAGCCAGTAAAAGACTTCATTTATAACCAGGGTAACCGCTCAGACATAGAGAACAATGAAGTAACACAACAGATGAAAGCAGCAGAAGAACTAACCACCGCTATCGATGATAGTAAACATTCTTATAAGATGAGAAGAATGACGTCATGTGCAATGACTGAAAACAAGTTTTAATACGCATTGCACATGGCGCCATCTATCAGGATTTACTGTTATTAAATGCAAAATAATGTATTACCTTTCTTAAAAGGGCAAGACCAAACAGGAGGGAAAATTTATACATAAATTATACAACAAGGCCCCCCCTCTTGTCACTTTGAAGAATTATACATACAAAATAACAGACTAAAACAGTTACAAAAATGGGTCTACCCTGGATACATTTAACTACATATAAAAGGTTTTTCATCAGTAAAAAAATAACATAAGTATAGATATTTTTTTCATAAACTGTAAAAAAATTGATATAAAACAGTGACTAGTTAACCTGTTAACCAGTATATAAAAAATATGTTACTAGCAACCAGTATAAAATACAGTAACAATTTCAAATTCATCCATGGTAAAAAAATTCCAAGTAACAATAATAGAACATCAACAATAAAAAAATTCATATGGATAAAAAGTTACCAATTTATCTGTAGAAAGCTAAGATAAGCTCTTTATCCAATTTATAAGTAGAAAGACTATTATATATATCATACATCACAGTTGAATGATCTATTTGTATAAACATATTGATACTATAACAATTTCAAAAAAAGATTCAGAGCCATTATCAGCCAAGGTTAAACCGGGAACTAGTGACATTGCCAAAATTCATAATAAGGACTAACAGAATTAAAAATATAACATGCCCGCGCAAGGCTTTCATGTAACTCTCATGCACGGATAATCTACCCCCCAGTGACTTTCTGACATTTCAATTTCAACACTTCTACGAGACGTATCACGAAGCTGTTCAAGCCACAAGGAATAGACCAAACTGAGCACGGTTGAAACAATCAAGCGGGAAATTAAATTGGTTTACCCAGCATCAAATTGGATGAAAAATACAAAAAACATATGGATCATCACTTCGATACAAAAATTAGGTATTAATGCACTGAAGCGAAATTCATACAAAAAATACTGATACTAATTCAAATATTCCAAAAAATACTTCTCAAAAATTTGTGTAAATCAGTTTTGGTAAGAGGCTTGGTAAAGGCATCAGCAAGATTGCATTTACTTCTTACATACTGTATAGAAAATTTTTTTTCATAATACCATTCACGTATAAAGAAAAGTTGGACGTCTATGTGCTTAGTACGATGATTCTCTATGGGAGATTTTACAAAATCAATAGCAGCTATGTTGTCTACATATAGGCATGATTGTACTTTATGGTCGGTTATAATTTTTACACTAATACTTTCATTTAATATACGATCAAACCATAACAGTTCTTTTACAGCATCTGTCATTGAAACAAATTCCGACTCCATTGTAGACAAGCAAACGCTCTTTTGTTTAGCAGTTCTCCACATTATAGGAGCTTTATCTAGTAATACGAGTTGTCCTCCCATAGATGTACGATCGTCACGATTAGACGCAAAGTCAGCATCACTATATGTGACTACATGAATATTGGTACAAGTTAAATTTAATTTCAGAATTTTGGTATAGTAAACATAACCTAATAATTTTAATAAACCTGACCAGTGATACAAGCCGGGGTTATTCTGGAAATGACTGAAAACGTTTACGGCATATGAAATGTCTGGTCTAGTACGGCTTGCCAAAAAAGATAAACAGCCCAAAAGGTTTCTGTAAGGATAATTGTGCATTTCATTTATTTCATCTTGTGATTGAGGGGATTGTGATTTAGAAAAAACAGAGCCTTTAGCAATAGGTAAAGAAGAGATAGGAGGATTATACACTTTAAATTTATCATACATCTCATCTATATAATTTGATTGATGGATTAAAACAGTATTATCTTCTTCCTCGAATTCAATTCCCAATAATTTCTTTGTTCTACCAAGTACTTTTAGGTCAAGATGTTTTTCTAATAAATCTAATACCATTTTGATATATCCCTCAGATCGACCAAATAATACAATGTCATCTACATAAAGTAATAATACAATATTTGATTTAAATGCATATACACAATTACACCACTTATACTTTACAAAACCTAAATGAATTAAAATTCTATTAATTTCAAAATACCAGACCCTACCAGATTGGTGAAGACCATACAATGCCTTTTTTAATTTGTAAACATAATCTTCTTTTCCATTTATACAAAAACCGGGTGGTTGATTTAAGTAAATTTCTTCAGATAATGGGGCATACAGATAAGCAGATTTCACATCACATTGAAGATGAGACCATCTTTTACAAGACACAAGTAGAGAGAAAAAAAAGCGAATTACACCTATATTTACAACGGGGCTAAAGCAATCTTGATAAGATTCACCTTTTACTTGTTTGAACCCCTGAGCACAAAGTCTCGCTTTATATCGAGCAATCTCTCCTTGGTTATTTCTTTTAACGGTATAAACCCATCTGCAGCCCAATGGATTTGCATTTTCAGGTAGTTTCACCAGCTCCCAGACTCGTCTATTGTCTATAATTTTTAATTCATCTTTCATTGACTGTTCCCATTTATCTTTTTGAGGTGATTTCATTGCCTGTTTATATGTTCTGGGAACAATGATCTCCTCTAGTCATGTAGAACTACAAGTAATGAAAGAATCTGAACTAGGCGCAGTCAAATCACTATCATAATCTGAATTGTCTGAGTGACAATAGCTAGTCTGAGAACTTGAGACAATACCCTGATATGTATTACTCCCACTGAAATCAAAAAGTCCTTTCTCATACAAAATATTATTTTTCTTACAATATGACTCCACATCTTTATGTGATCTTAATCTATCCTTTTTACCGAGTTCGTAATAATATATATCAGTACGTGTCCCATCTGATCGAGGTTTTGCTTCTCTCTCCCAAATAACAGTCTTTAAACTTTGACTAGGAATTTCAATATCACTAGGTTCTGACTCTAGAAAATCATCCGAAGATGGTTCAGTATACTTAGGAGGAGATTTAATATAATACCTGTCTGTACATTCTACCTCTGAACTGTCACTAGAATCATAATCTGATTCACCGTTATCTTTGGGATCCAGCACTGCTCTACTATTACTCTGCCCGCCAGGAAAAGATTCTCTAAAAGATACATTTATGGACTCTACTATTTTGTTTTCACTAGGAAGCCATATACGATAACCTCTGGTTCTAAACGCGTACCCCACAAACACACCCTTCTTTGCTTTTGCATCAAGTTTACTTCGGCGTTGTCTTGGAATTGACAAAAATACAGATTCTCCGAATGCTCTCATATGTTTTGCAGATGGGGAATTTCCACTATACAATTCAAAAGGTGTTTTCTTTTGGTTTTTGTGGCATAACCTGTTCCAAGTATAAGAAAAATACAATGCTGCCTCAGGCCAAAAAGTCTTATCTAAACCACTATCTTTAAGAATTGTACAAATACCATTCCGTATAGTCTGGTTAAAACGTTCTGCGATTGAATTTTGTTCCGGAGTATATGTGTTTGTGAATTCGGGTTTAACTCCCATTTCTCTACAAAATCTTTTAAACTCGTCTTTATCAAACTCCTTACCATTATCACTTTTAATTCTTTTTACTTTCTTATTTAGAAACCTTTCTGCTCTTGCTATGTGTTGTCTAAAAATTCTATATACATCACTTTTTCTCTGAATGGGATACACTGCTACTTTACGGGAAAAATCGTCGATGATACTCAAAAAATATCTTTCCCCATTCTTGCCTTCAGGCTTAGTAGGTCCCCAAACATCCATAACCAAGAGTTCTAGAGGTTCTTTAGTAGAAATATGACCTAAAGATTTAAATGACACTCTTCTTTGTTTACAAATTTTACAAGTTTCACAAAAAAAATTTTTACCATGAAGTTTAGGCAGGCCTCTAACACATTCATTTTTACTTGTGTTTACAATTAATTCAGGACAAACATGAGAAAAACGCCTATGCCATTTAAGCATCTCAACGTTTTCGGCATTTGAAGCTTCAAAATGAACCTTTTTAGGAACTTTGTTAGGGATTTTTGCATTGACGTAATAAACCCCATTATCCAATTTTGCTGAAAAAAGATATTGACCCTTTCTGAACACTTTCACTAAACCTCCTCCACCTGAGAACTCAGCCCCTTTAACATCAAGTTGAGGACCGGATATTAAATTTTTACGGAGTTTAGGACAATACATAACATTTGTGAACTTAAAAATTTGATGACTAATTTTTAATTTTACTGTTCCTTTACCCTCAATTGGATAAGTAATACCCTTTACAGCCACAGACATTTCTTCCTTTACAGGTTGGAATTCAGTAAACATAGATTTATCTCTTACAAAATGATGAGAAGCTGCAGAATCAAACACAAAAACATTTTTCCCCTGCTTGCTGCTAGTGTAGCTCGCCTGAGTGAAAAGTGAAAAAGTACCTGATCTTTGTGAAGAACAGTTGGAGTCGGATTGTTCACTTGATGAATCTTTAGACTTCTTTCCTTTCCGTCTGTTGCGGTTAGGCTTCCGGTCCCTCTTAGATGAGTTATCTGTGTCTGTAGACGAGGAGTCATCTTTTTTGTTTTTTCTTGGAGCAGTGCACTTTCGTTGAGTATGTCCCCATTTTGAACAGTTGTGGCACTTGATCCTCTTCTTTGTATATTGGACCTCGGGAAGGATGTAAGCAGCTCTATCTTGCTCCCTAAGAGCTAGGCGAGATTCCTCTGCAATTAGTTCCAGCAGCACCTTTCTGTACGTAAAGTCCTCGTCGCTCCACCTTAGGATTGCTTGAACAATCGCGTCCATCTCGTCCGGAAGGTATCTAAGAAGTTGGAACGTCATGTATATTTCTGGAATCGGATGCTTTATGGCCTTCATCTGTTCTGCGATGTGGCAAAGCCTTGATGAAAAAAGGTCTATCTTCTGTCCAGGTTGTAGTCGACACGCCAGCAGCTCAGAAAAAAGTTGCATGTGGCGCGATCGGTTGTCAGGCTGGTGATGTTCTTTGAGCAGCGTCCAGGCTTCTTTCGCTGTTTGGCAAGTGTCAATTATTGCTCCATATTCAGAAGAAATGCTCAAGTAAATAAGAGCTAGTGCTGTTTGGGATTTCGCAGTAAAGTCTTTCACGTCCTTCTCTGTTATGTTTTTCGCAGTGTCCACTTCTGGTGGGTCCTCAATTGTTGTTTCAAAAACTCCTCTTTCAATCAACATAAATTTACAACTTCTGGACCAGCTTGAGTAATTTTTGGAATTCAACTTTTCAATGGAGAGATGTGGGACTGCCATAATTACCAAAAAAAAAAATGTCAAACACTGTCCAAAAAAGATTCCTTTTTTTTGAATGAAGTCAGAAAAAGTCTAAGTCAAATTTTCTTCGAAAAAATTAAAATAGGTAAACGTTCCAAAATTTTCCTCTTTTTTTTCAAATTCTTCTCTCTAGCGGAAATAATTCAAAAATGTTCAAAAAACGCGAAAAATGTTCGCTTTTCAAAAAGCATTGCTAAGTTAAAAAGCTTCTATTTTTGTCCTGAAGTAATTGAAACATCGATAAAAAATGTCCAATATGGCCCCCCCATCTTCCAGCATGGGGTTCCTTCTTCATCGAATACGGCGGCCATTTTTTTTATCTGCCGTTCTCCATGTCCGAGCGGACCTAGACTACGCAGTAGAAGTTGAACTTCAAACAATTTCAGTAGCAAAACGAAAAAAAGACTCACTTCTTAATACTTTGCAAAAATGATGAGTTCAGGGCGCCCATAACCCTTGTTGTCGAACTAATACTTTAATACAAGCAGGAGAAACCATGGGCATAAATAAAGACAGCTTAATTAAAAAACTTTCCTTTTATTAGCCAGTAAAAGACTTCATTTATAACCAGGGTAACCGCTCAGACATAGAGAACAATGAAGTAACACAACAGATGAAAGCAGCAGAACTAACCACCGCTATCGATGATAGTAAACATTCTTATAAGATGAGAAGAATGACGTCATGTGCAATGACTGAAAACAAGTTTTAATACGCATTGCACATGGCGCCATCTATCAGGATTTACTGTTATTAAATGCAAAATAATGTATTACCTTTCTTAAAAGGGCAAGACCAAATCAGGAGGGAAAATTTATACATAAATTATACAACATTTTTCAAATGGAAACGTTCGTGGCTGCCAGGCGCACAATATGCACACATAGAGTACTTACAATTATTATATTTTACATATTAGTTACATTTTCTTACGAAAAAAATGGACCCATGAAAAATATAAATAATTTTACCGGGAGTATCCCTTGTATATGAGTTTCCAACAAGGCTAAACTCACCTTATTGCATAGATTTTTCAAATCTGCCCCAGAGAAGAGCTCAGTCTCTTGAGCTAGTTTTCTGAAATCCACTTCTGTAATTGGCATTTTATTAGTCAGAGCACGTAGAATGGACTCTCTTTCCTGCAGGGGAAAAATGCATAATAAAAAGGATTTATCCATATATTTAAAACTGGATTTTGTATCCACAATATCAAATAAAAAAACAATAATAAAAATCTCACTTAGTGATAGTAATGAAACAATGAAGAAGGAATAATAGAGGGTGCCGCCACAGCTAATCAAGCTATTCAAAGCATTTTTTTTCTTTCAATCTTTTTTTTTTTACAAATGCCGATCAAGAAACAAATTTGCAGAATATGTTAGTATGAAACACGTTATAAATAAAACTATCTATAAATAAGACACAAGTAATGATCACACATTTTTCCTACAAGTCCTTTGGATAAGTGCTAATTTTAAAAATCAGCTTAGATTATTTAATCCAACCCTGATTTTAGGTTTTTTCGTAAAAGGCCGTAGTAGCCTGATCGGTAAAGCATTGAACTCATAACCAGAGGGTCCCGGATTCAATCCTAGCCAAAGATCCACTGTCATCACTAATGGTGGTTGAGCGACGTTAAATAAGGGTCGTGGTCATAAAGTCCTCCAAGAAAAACGATACTTCTGGGGGTACTGGACCAGGGGTTTGCTGGGCGCTTAGTCTAGATTAAAAGAACAAAGCACTCTGAGCTAAATCAGGCTTCCACCTTAATGGTGCTCTTAAAAATGGAAGCTGTACTTATAACGCGTTAAATCGGGCAGATGTGTCTACTCCGGCTTAGGTTCCCCAGTGGTTTCAGAAACAACAACAAACAGGTTTTCCCATTTGGTACATTTTTTATCCCTGGTCTGACATAAAAGATAGAATCAGTGTTCTACTCTATATATTTTTAAAAACTTAGAAAATAAATAAAACAAACTGTTACCTCAAGATTTGGGGCAGGAACGTATAAAACTGCATCAAAACGTCCAGGCCTCAACAAGGCGTCATCAATTAAATCTGGTCTGTTCGTGGCTGCTACTACAATTACTTGATCACTCTGAGGCTGTTTTAAATGAAACAGAACTTTTATATGATCTGCAAATGATTCAAAAAATGGAAATGTTTGGATGGTCTTACAGTAAAAGTGTGTCTTACATTAACAATGTGGTAGATGCTATCTGAACTATTGTTTGACAGCTTGACATAAACCTGAAGTTTTCAAACTCGGCAAAAAAAAAATTGTTGCAAAAAATACATGGGAATATTAAAAATACACGGGAAAGATTAGTTTAAAAAAAAAGAAAAAAAAATACGGATCACTTTTTCCTGAAATTAAAATGAATTTATTGCAGAAACAAGACTACTAAAACGGGTTCTTTCAAAAGTAGATATTCGGTTCAAGTAAGCGCGAAAAAAAAACTAAAAAAACCCCCCTATTAACAATTTTTTCAAAGGTGTATATAGGGGGGGGGGGGCAGAGGGACTTGCCCTCCAATCCCCCTAAAAAATTAGGATTTTTTTTCAGTAAAAGTTGTTATCATTCGGTTTAAGTTTGCTCATAAATTATTGACATACTTTTAGCTTGAAATACATGAATAAATAAATAATAATTGATAATAATAATAATTCGTTAGATGGCACCAGGCAGTGGTGTAACCCAAGAGGGTCAGGGAGCCCTTGCGCTTTACTCAAGAGAAAAAAAGAATGTGTCTTGGGAAAATGAAGATATTTCAATTAGAAAAAGCTTATCATTTTGAGAAAAAATCCTAATCATCTTAAATAGAAATCTTTAAATGAAAAACATTCAACAGATGCAGATTATTAGTCAGCAAATTACCATTTCTCTCTTTCTTCTCATTCCCCCTTATTTTCTAGTCAGATAGGAAATAAGAGTCTTTAAATTAATAATGACACAATCAATAAATTGAAACAAAGTGTAATCATTTTCGCTTTTAGTTTTTTCACAAATAGTTTCCAAGCTTTCAGCTATACAAAAAAAATCGAAAGGAGGTAGAAGCCCAAGCCGGATCCGGCTGAGCTAGAAGGGACACATAACTTTCAATCTCTTTACCGGTGGTGAAATAAAAGACTGGAGTGCCTCTCAGTGCTGGATTTAGGGTGGAAAGTTGAGGCCTGTGTATCGACCAAGTATGAATTCAAAGAAGGCTCATGACCCCCCTTGAACAGTCCAAAGAGATCTTAAAATTTCGCATTTAGAACGTGAAATTTAATTGCAGTTTCAAGACTTCCATATACTAAAATTTTCGGCAGAGAGGTTATTTCCCGCTTCCTCTTCAGTACCTTGGTCAAACATTGCCTCGAATGGCATTTTAGAGATTTAAAATTCTAACAGTTTATGGTAGTTGATATCTCCCATACTGTTCTATAGTCTTTAGCTCTAAAATGTGTTTTTAGAAAAGAGAGCTCCCGAATTTCAGTCTCTACACCCAAAAATGTTCGGGAGAGTCCCTAAATCCTTTTATTAACCTAAATGTTGTCAGACAAAGCCCAAAAGCAGATATTCCCATCAAGAATCATGGCAGCACTATTGAATTATTTTTAAGACGCATTTTCAAAAGTTTTTGTTTTTTTTTCTTTCGCGTGTAGCTCTCGTTTTTAAAGAGATCTTCATGGAATTTGAGGATGGTAAGCCTTTGCTCTTGGGGCATCACTGCTAAAAGTAAATTTTTGAACCCTCAGTTTAAAAAAAAAAGAGCTTAAGATTGCATTCTTGAAAGTTCGATGCCGCAAAATTTTGGGGCACAGCACCCGAATCCTGCCTCTTTTCTTAACGGTATTAAAGATAACCTAAATGAAAAGTCCTTGCTAACATTACTACCAAAGATGGTTTAAGGTTTCTATTTTGAAAATTTTCGGAGGAAGACTCCTATCCGCAGCTTGTCTTTTAACGTCTCCAAAGAGAACGCGAAATTGTGTTTCTATCTTTCGAAAATCTTTCAGGGGAGGGTCTTTGAACTTTTCCTTCCCAAAGATAAAATAAATAAGACTTCAGTTAAAAAAAAAAAAAAAAAACTCATCTTCTTTTATTTTACTCTATCATGAAAAAAACATATCCTGAGTTGTGCTTTAGTGTCAAAATATTTCAGGAGAGACACCTAGAGTCTTTCCAATTCTTTTAACGTCACCAAAGATAGCCTGAAATTGCGTGTTTAGTTTCAGTTTTGAAAAAAGTTTCGGAGGGAATCTAAAAGTCCCTAATTTTCTTTCTTTTCCAAAAATTACAATATTTTAATTCAATTTGAAAATTTCTTCATGTCTTTCAGTAATACCAAAGAAAAAAGAAAGAAAGTTTGGGGGGGGGGGGGTATATGGCCCCCTTCAAAATAAAAACCTATTTACGCCACTGTACAGTGGTGGCCAAAAAACCGCCTTACCTAGAAAAACAAACATTATGTAACGTTAACTCATGATTTATTGTACATAAAATTCTCTTAGTTGCTGGAATGCAACATACAGTCCAGTCTCCATATAACGAAGTCGCAAGGGACCATTGAAAAGGTTCGTTATATAGAAACTTCGCTATAAAGAAAATAGTAAATTTCTATGCTTAATTTTTCAATAGGGGCTATACATGAGTAAGTAGAACATTAGGTTAATTCTCACTTTACTATTTTTGGAATAAATGCATTTTAGCAAGGAATAAATACTGTGCATATGTTGAAGTTATAAATGTAACGCAGTGAATAAATTAAGAAATAAAACTAATTAAATTAATTTATTAACCTATTAAATTGTATCAGGAATGCTACTTGCATCTGTAGTATAATTGGTGAATTTTTGCAAATTTTTACATTCATAAATTAAAAGAACCAAACCTGAACTTGGTCGACGACACTAGTTTTACTTTGAAAATAGTCCGTGATTTTTTGCTGCACTTTGAAACACGTTGCTCATAAACTTCTTCACATGTGTGAAGAAGTTTATGAGCAACTTCTTTACAAGTGATTCTTCACATGTGTGAAGTAAGCCTTCACAAAAGCAGTAGAAGAAAGACTTCTATCTTCCAGAACATTGACACTTTCTCCCATAAAAACTTCGCAATAGAGAAATTGGGCCATTTGATATTCGTTAAAGGGAGACAAATTTACATGCTTTTTTACTGAAACTTTCTGTGTCGCAGAACATGCTTCGTTATATAGAGAACTTCGCTAAATAGAGTGTTCGTTATATGGAGACTCGACTGTATGTATGAAGTAATTTCACATCCTGATTGCATTATGCATTGCTTCCAGCGTATTGCAACATCTGAAAGATATGCATAGCTCGCCAAAGGTGAGGAAAAGTGTCTTTGGGTTGTGGTGAAAGCATGCCTCTTATGTCTCCGTACGCGCAATTGACGATAAGAAAAAATAACGGTTGCAGATGCTTCAGCTAAAGAAACATATTCTACACGTGTGATGAAACTGACTTTCGAGTTCATTTGTATCTTACATTATACATAATTAATTAATGTTTTGTCCTTAAAAAGACCTTAAAATAAATAATAGAAGAAAATAAATATAAAGCATAAAAGCTCACTACTACCCTTTAGGTTATAGCTACCCCTTAGAAAAGCTAATTTTTACACATTAACGGAAACAAATCGAAAAGCAACAGCTAATGTGCAGTGCTGTTGCCAGCTATTTATGCACTTATTACAAATTAAGTATAAATTAGAAAAATACAGTTAAAAGTTTCATTTTAGGCTTTTTTTGGAAGCTTTTCCATAGAATAAACCCCCCTCCCTCCCCAAGCAAACTGAGTTCAGAATCATAAAAAATGATACTTTCAACTTCAGTTAAACTTTTATCGGGAGTGTTATGACAATGTTATAGCTCTATTAATTATACTGAGATGCTAAGCACAAAAATCGTATACTGTTGCTATTAATTATACTGCGATGCTAAGCACAAAAATCGTATACTGTTGGCCCCGCTTAAACGAATACTGTCGGTTCCAAGAAATATTATTCGATTAAACGGGGTATTCGATTAAGGGGGATCTTTAATATTACGTCTATAGCATCGGTTCCGAGATATTTTATTCGTATAAGCGGGGTATTCGTTTATCCGTTACCTGATTAAGCGGGGGACGACAGTATCTTCAATCTTCATTAAAATTGCGTTATTGTCATGAAGTGTTTCTTTATAACATATTTTTCCTACTTACAATGGTTTCTGCTCGTTTATGAATAAAAAATATTTTTTAAAAAAATTCTGAAAAAGTGGAATCTGGTTCAAATGTATGGAGGCGTAAAACTTAAATGGCAGTTTCTCATTTTCAGATCAGTTGCATCCCTGGCAAGGATTGAATTCAATCAGCTCATGAAAATCCCCCCTAGCCATTCCTGGTACTTTGCCAGAAGTCCAGGTGAGACTTTCAACATTACTCCAAGACCATATCAAACTGCCTTTTCCCGCATTCTGAGTGGGCACATGAGAGGACTCACCTTTCAACAGGGGAAAAAGACTTTTCCAAATTGTCCTTGGTGTTGCGCCGACGTGGCTTCCCCCGGACATATCTTGACTTGTTTGAATTTTACAAAAGACGAAGTCCTTAGGGACCCTATACTTTTTTTTAGATGTTTTAGAATTTTTTGGTTTTATGGGGGTTGTCTAGCCCAGCTAGACAACCTGAGATAAGTAGGAAGGAAGGAAGGAAGATCAGTTGCAGATACAGCTTTTGCACTTAGCACGACAGTATAGCACATGAAACTTTTTTTGTATGTAACTCTCTTCGGAAAAAAAATCTCACATGCTAAATGAGAGGGATGGAATCTCTTATGATGCTCGTAACCTGATCTCTATCTGCAGCAAATACATATACCATAGCAAAATTATACTTTTTTATTGGCCTCAAAACGACTTAAGCAGAAGTTTCAAGCGTAATACAAAACAGGTCGTAAAATTTAAGGAATATCTTGTTTTGTTATTGCTTTTTAGAATTCATATAATTCATCTTGTATTTTATTAAAAAAACCATTTGTTTATGAAAGAATAAATTTCAAATCAACCTTACCACTTCCTCTTCTAAGTCTTGATCACAATTCAGCAATGTCTGCCATTTCAAATTCTTTTGAAATTCTGTTCTTGTGCCTGTAAAAAAGGATAAAAATAAAATTTATATAGTGGACTCCCATTTAACTGGCCCAAATAGGACCATGGCTTATCCAGTTAAGGGAAAAATTGGTCAAAGTGGAGAAGAAATAAAAATATCATTCGATTGATGAAAATGCAAAATTTAAACTTGTATTTTTAAACAGCTAAACAACATTGAATTACAATAAAAAGATAAGCAATTATTTAAAAATGCATTTATTATGTGACTAAATTTAATTAAGATTTTATATTCTATTTACTAAAAGCATTGCTCATACTCAAAACGAAGGAATGCAGTTTGTCATGGAAGGTGTTGTTGCTAATTTAACATTTTGTATCCGGGATGTTCATATAGAAAATTTTCTTTCGATCCAGGTAGTACGACAGTTGAACCACAGATTTCTTTTTCATTAAAAAGAGAAGGTATAAACTGTCGTACCAGACGTATGAAACCTTGAAAAAATCCCCAGCTCCAAAGGGTTTGAGTGAAAATTTCAACCCCGTCCTCAAAAAAAAAATTCTTATGGTACAACATGTGTACCGCCCTGTTCCTAAAGTTTAAATCCAAGCATCATGTCGCCTGAGATGTACCGTATTTTCGGGTAGATAAGCCGCGGTTTATACGTGTTTAAAACCTGAATTTTAACTTCTGCTGCTTATACGCCATGGCGGCTATACAATGTAATTTTTTTTTTTTTAAGTACATGATATGTTTATTTATTACCTAAAACCAAGCAAATCAGAGTGACATCAAAAGCCACAACTGCAATGCCCTTGAACAGTTCTATTTTAAAAAGGGTGACAGCATTTCGGCTTATGCAGATGTTATTTTATTTTCCTAGATCCCATAAGGAAGGGGAATAAATTAAGAAAAAAAAACACCATCAACAAAAACCAACATATCAAAAAACGAATCCAAGTGAAAAACAAATAAAAAATCAAAATCACCAGGGATAAAAAAGGGGAATAAATTAAGAAAAAAAAAAATCAACAATAACTCCAAATGGGAAAACAAATCGCCTGCCGTTGCTGAGGGAATGGGAAGTAAGGTTGCCGTAGAAACTACCAGAGTAGGACAGGGTTACTATAAGTTGCAGTTATCGCCAAAATGTTGCAACGTTTTAATTATCTATGATATTAAAACACTGTTTTCAAATCAATGTTACAAATTCTTTGTCATTGTTTTTTAACGATGTCAATACGAGTATACTGCATCATAGGTTCTTGCAGATTAAATTTTTAACTAAGTTTTATGCGGCGTATCTGATGAAACACATTTTTTTCTCCCGAATTTTGCGAAGTGAAGTGCGGCGTATACAGTGGTGCGGCTTATCTACCCGAAAACACGGTATTATAGGCATCAAAGTGAAAAACTATTGTCAACAATAGCTGAACCAATCGAAATAGGACCCCTGAGGTGGGCGATGTCCTGAAGTCATATGAGACTAATGTGATTCTTTTGGAAATTAGTTCGCACTTAAATTGATCAATTGCTTAGAAGTCTCGGTTTTACATTAATTGATCGGACATGCATGGGTGCAAGTTAGGCCATGCTTCCAAGACGGAAAATATTTGAGACCCCCCCCCCCCCCCATGAATACCCAAGAAAAAAAAAACATACATTGTTCATTAAATTGTCTAAACTGGCTTAATTTTACTTTTAGCAGCAAGATCATAGTTTTAAGTATAGTAATCGAGGGGGGGGGGGGATTTGTCGAGTCTTTAGTTCAAAAAACCTATTTTTAGACGATGTTTAGTGATATTAGGATAAGGTGGGGCAATTTTTGACAACGTTAGAGGAGGAGGCACAGAAAATGAAATCCTAAAAACGAAATTGTAAGTCATATTTAATGAAGTTAAGGGAAGTGAATGGATGGGGTCAAAGAGAATCAACACTGACAAAGGAATTATGCCATTGCAGTTCGTTTATTCAGAAAGAGAAAGAAAGGCTTCGATACAAATAGTTTTGGATTGGAATAATGATTAAATTGTACTTTTAAGAAATCTGATTTTATGTTTCCTTCAGTTTTGTTTTCTTTGGAAGTAAATATTGAAGGAATGAGATCGATTTTTTTTCCGTCCCATGGTCCGTCTTGGCGATTTTGTCAAGACGGAAATCCTTCCGTCCTGAGACGGAAGGTCTTGCATCCATGCGGACATGTAGTTATTGATCTGGAGGGTTGCCAAACGTCCCAGATTTCCAGGGACAGTTCCGTACTTTGAAAAACTGTCCTGCCTACCATGGAACCTAGATACGGGATGGTTAGTGTCCTGGTATTCCAGCTGAAGAGCGGCACTTCGTAAAACGAGACATTATTTTCAGTTCAAAATAAAGTACAACAAAAAATGAAATAAAGAGTGATAAGAAAATCATGTGGCAGCAAACACAAAAATTGTTTGAATCAAAATGTTCTGAAGTGTAATGATAGTGTTACAGTGGCGTATATATGCTTGAATTTTGGAGGGGGCTGATGTAACCAAGCATAGCCAAGCTTATTTCAGACTTTAGGGAAAAAATGGTGTTTCGGGATGGAAATGTTATAAAATTGATGTCCTGAAAATCCATCTGAGGCTATCTAAAATGACATTCATTAAAAAAGAAGTACGGATTCAGAAGCTACAGCCACAAATTCTGTGACATTGAAGTTTTAAATTCGCAATTTTTTGCAAAAATTCGTTGAAAGAAAACAAGGTGGTATGGTGCTCTCTCTCAGAAAATTTCCGAAATTTAACAAACAGAAAAGGGGTTTGAGGGCTCTCCTGGAAATTTTTTGTGGTTGAGGCTCTTAACTGCAAGTTTAAATTATCTTTGTTGATGTTTGGCAAAAAGGGGGGAAATTCGGGACCTTTATTTTTTGAAAACACATTTTAAAATTATTTCGGGACAATTTTCTTTCATTTTGGGAGTAGGTCCGGGACTCCTGAGCTCACCCCTTATATATTATATAATGTTCAGGTAGAGCAGAGAAATCATTGTGAGAATCATTTCAACAAATGCAAATTGTTTTACGACAACTTAAAGATGCATCAAAACTTGACAAGCATTTTTACAGCACTAAAATCAAGTTGCATGTACAATTCATTCAAAAAAGAGGATTGGTCGACATTATAGTACAATAATTATTACATAAAAATAATGAAAAACTCGTAGTTTTTATTTTGAAAGATTGAATTTTCGTTTGTGTACTGATAAATTCTTTTAGTTAAATAGCAAAGTTTAATTCTATGCATGCTCAATTGTAAAGTCAAAATGCTTGTTAATAGTCAATTCAAAATTATTTTACAGCTATTCAAACTTCTCCATGGAAAAATTAAGCCAACTCTGACTGAATTTTTCAAGAGCAAGTAAATGGTGTAATTTGCAATGAGTCTTGAATTGTCGCTTACACCAGCAATTCTTATACCAGCTTCTACTATGCTCGGTATTAGCTTAATACACTGAAATTCAATGACGTGCGGTCTGCCCAAGCAAACCAAGCAGTGCATGGGCACCAAAAAAAAAAAACTCATTAATATGCTCATAAGTAAAGACAGGAAATATGAATGTATATTGTCTCTTGTCTTTCTTTTCTCCTGAAATGAAGTTTCAAAGTCATTAAAAAGTCCCTTCACGACGTTCTCACAATCGCTTAAAGAAGACCATCATCCCTGCTACGAGTCGAACGTCGAACCAAAGCACAAGGAGGTTTGAAGGGGTGTTGCCATGCCAACACATGTCACTGTGGCTCCTATCCAATGATAGGAGACCTCCGAAGAAGTTCCTGCGGTGCCAGAAGCTCCTTCGAAACCAAGCAGGCAGTTCCATGCTTGGTGGGATTTCTAAAAGTTGCTATTTTTCGGGTGAAAGTAAAATGTTTTAAACGAAGTATTTTTTGTTTTTGTTGCTGGATTTCAAGATGTCGGATATCGTCGCCGATTTGATTAAAATACCCTTTTCTAGAAGATCATTTGAAGAAAAGAAAAGATTGATTTCTGAAGGAAGACTAGTACCTACACTGCCAAATTTAATTCAGCAGCAAAAGACTGTAACTCGTCATTTTCAGACTGCGAATTATGCAAAGTGTGAGTGACTTACTGGCAGTGTGTCACACAACAAACTCTACTGCTGGAATTGTTTGCTCCTTTGTACTGACAGGAACTCTTCTTGGACAGCTAACGGATATGATAAGTTAAGCAATTAAACTAAAGCAATAAGGGACCACGATGTATCTGTTGCTCATATTCGTGCTTCAATCTTTCTAGCTACTTTCGGAAGTGTTCGCATTGAGACTGAGTTGATTGTTTATATATTTTCTTAATAAGTGTTTAATTTGCATTTTTAATAGATCAGTATTATTGTGTGTGTCATTTATGTTTGCTATATAAAGAATATTCTTTTCAAACTGACTGTTATTAGAATTAACACACATAGCTCAAAAAACTTATACTACTAACAAATATTACGAAATACAAGTACTACTATGAAAAAAAAAATTGTCATTGAAGTTGCTTGGGCACTCTCTTGGGTCACCGCACGTGCCTGCTGAAATTAGGTCTTAGTTTTTAAAATATGAGCATTGGTTATCGGTTGAAATATTCTTCTTAATAAAGTTATGTTAATTTATTAAAAAGAAAAAAAACTATCGTACTTGAGTTTATCCCGTAATTAATAACTTACCAAACCCATCCATTTCATTCAACAAAGTCGAGAGGACCTTCTCTCCAATGCCCTGAGATTTGGTTTCGAATTTACGCTTCACAACCAAACAGTCTAACTCGTCAAGAAATATGATGCTTGGTGCGCACAATCTAGCTTGATAGAATAACTAGAAGAAAAGAAAGAAAAAGCATAACACAGGACATGATTTATGATACTGTGTATTGTATAAATATATTGGTACAATACCAGCTTATTACCCGGCCTTGCACAGGTGCTAATTCATGGGTGATTGTGTTCCGGTATTTTCATGATCGATTCTGGTATTTTCATGTTCGAAAATACTGGAAATAAAATTTTTAATTATGCTTTTATCTTCCCACCTTCGGATTTTTTCTCTTTTTTCTTTTTCGAATTTTCGATGATTATAGCGATAGTTATTAATAATATTCATCAAATAGAAATGTTAAGATGAAAATTCTAATCGTTTTTTACCTTACTAAATTATTTTATTTGCATCCGATAAATTTTTCTCACTTTTGAACTTTTGATGCTTATTTACCCTTAGTTAGGAGACAAATAAATGTAAATGCAAAAAAATGTAACAAATGCAACTTTCATTACTTTATAAATGCTTTCGCACAACAAACAGTAATTCTGTTAGACTTTTGCTTTCTCCTTAAAATATTTTTTTGGAGATAATTGCTCATCACCAGCTCAAAAGTAACTTTATTACTCATTTACAATTTAATTAAATGCATGTACAATATTTTGACTGAAAACTATTTGAATGTATGAAATGTATTAGTTTATGAAAGGAAATTAATTATTATGTATGTATAGTTATAAAATTACGTGTGCTTAAGTAATAGGGGCCTTGGTTTAAAAAAAATCCTCCACTTTTTCTTAAAAACTTTCAGGTATTTTTTTATGAACTTACAATCACCCCTGTGCTACTTTTAGCTCCATTATAATTGTTTTTAACTTATTTCACGCTAAAATGAAATAGGTCAGCCTTAAATTGATAATTCATTGTTAATCGTAATCTTTGTTGGAAAATACTCATATTTAAATGTGTCAAATTTTATCAATTTGTATGCTTTAGGGCTTCTCTATTACTTTATCTATTCAAAATTGAAAGAAAATGGCCATTTTGAGACAAAATATTTGAATTTTGAGCTTTTTGAATTTTTTTAAATTTCAAAACCCTGCCTATGTGAATACTAGTGCATCAAGGAACCTCTGTGTCAAGTTTGATGAAATGCCGACGAAAACTAGATTTGTATAAGGAACAAATATGCAAACAAATATATGTATATACATCCATTTTTAAATATATAGATAGCCATGTATAGCAATCACTATTCAAATAAATATGCATTCTTCATAGTCATTTTTCTGGCTAAAACTAGAAAAAACTGGTAAAAATGGCCAAAAACTGGAAAATCAGCTGAATTTTAATATTGTACAAAATAACGATGTACTTTGAAGCCACACATAATTTAAAGCCAAATATTTAGATATTAGTGTCAGAAAACATGCATGAAAAAAAAAAGCATCAAGTATGATAATAACAATTAATCATTTGTCATTTTCTTTTCTGTTTTTCAAAGTTAATAACATGCAAAAAAGAAAATAATGGAAAAAAATGAAGTAGAAAAAAAGGAATATAATACATAGTAAGTCATTGTCTTAGTATACTTTCTTCCAATGAAATGACTTGAGAGAATTGTACAAATTTTACTTAAAACTCAAATTATATTTATAGATTGTAATCATTTATAAAGACTTGAAGAAATACATGATTACATACAGGGTGTCCACTCCAATCGTGGACCAATAGCTAATTTCTAAACCGTTAGAGATAAGCATATAGTTTATTTAGGAAAAAATATCCAAATTACGAAAGGAATTTTGGGTCTATTCAATGTTTTTCAAAAAATCAAATTTTGAAAGAGTTACGAAATTTAAATTTTTATACAGCCCCCCAGTCCTATCAATCATATTTAGTAAAACATTCTTGACACTGTAACGTTTAAAACTAAAAAAAAATCACTCTTCTACCATAAAAATTGACCGAGTTATGACGTTTTGAAAAATCAAGATTTTGAATGATTTCGCACACGGTCCATTAAGCAATCTCTCGATGACGTCATGAAGCAATGCAAAATCTTGATTTTTCAAAACGTCATAACTCGGTCAATTTTTGTGGTAGAACAGTGTTTTTTTTTTTAGTTTTAAACGTTACAGTGTCAAGAATGTTTTACTAAATATGAATGATAGGACTGGGGGGCTGTATAAAAATTTAAATTTTGTAACTCTTTCAAAATTTGATTTTTTGAAAAACATTGAATAGACCCAAAATTCCTTTCGTAATTTGGAGATTTTTTTCTAAATAAACTATATGTTTATCTCTAACGGTTTAGAAATTAGCTATTGGTCCACGATTGGAGTGGACACCCTGTATAAAGCAAAATTATAGCTTTTTTTAAAAATCAACGACTTATAGAGAGTAGGGACTATTGTCCCCACACTTCAATAGGTTTGTACGTATCTTAGAGGATAACTAAAATATAAACACTTATGTTTATGTTAGTGGTATACTGAGTACTTGGTAAATACTTAGTACTTCGCCAAATTTTGATCAAGTGCTTGGCCAATGCTGAGAAGTTGTAAAAATTGAATGTTTTTCATGATAACAAATTTTTTCAGAAATTTACAATAGCTTTATTCACAAAATACAACTGTGTTCTATGCATGAGTTTAAAAAAAAAATCTCCACTTATAAAATCAATGCATGGTAAAAGTTAGCTATTGCATATGTCTTTTTTACATTGCAAATTCATGAATGTATATTTGTGGTCTTTTTCGTATCATATATTAGTAGTAGTTAATTCACCGATGGCCATGAACAGTTCAATGTGATCCATGAGATAAATATTCATAGACTGATAATAAGACACCTTTAAATCATATGCTAATTTATTTTGAATTATTTAAAAACTTAGATTATGAATTTTTGAAACCATGATTTTGCAGATTTAAGTTTTTGATATAGTGATAATACATACGAGTGAAATTAAGTCATTTTCCTATTCATAAGGTAAAGGTTGAGACCATTTTGAGACAAAAATACTTTGGACAAAACAAAAAAAAAAATGATATGGAAATATTTTGAAAATTAAAGTCATTGTATTTTAAACTGGAGTGCAACAAGTATCATAACCGAGTACTCGATCGAGTAGTGAAAGGCCGAGTACTCGGTATTCGGCCAAAGTGCCACTTGGTTAAGCCTCTAGTTTATGTTTGGGGAAAATTTTAGAAACACTCAATATTATTTTTAACAGTGCACTGGAAATGAGGATTGTTAACTTTTCTGCAATATAAGTCTACTTCTATTGACAATTAACAATATAAAACTCTTTCCAATGTGACAGATTTTGCAATAACTCATTAATAATAAAGCTTTCATCCTTAACTGAACACATGTTCACATTTGTAAAAAATATTTTCAGTTCAAATATAAAACATCTACATAGAAGAAACATTGACCCTAAAACATTGAAGTTTCTAAGACATCGACATCAATGTCAAACTATTAGGTTGGTGAGTATGAAATGTCAGATTCTCTTTACATGCGGACGTTTGTCTCCCTGTTTTCGTTATACTTTTGTCTTTGGCATAACCTCATTCATAGTCGTATTGTCCATTGCCAGAGACTTATTTCAGCAAAATAAGTTTTCTCGAAGGTCTTCCCTTTTGTCATTTCTTTTGAGTTTATTGCCGATATGAATTCTGCCGACATTCGCGTCATTTTCTTATATGAGTACAAACTTGGTAATAGTGCTGCAAAAGCTGCATGCAACATAAACCAAGCGTTTGGAGAGAATACGGTTAATGATCGGAAAGTGCAGCGTTGGTTCGAAAAAATTTCGGACTGGCGATTTTTCACTGCAAAATGAGCCGCGCGGAAGACCCAAAACGTCTGTGAAGAATGATGACCTGAAGGCTCTAGTGGAAGCGGATCCAGCCGCATCCACGAGGGAACTTGCTATCAGGATGAAAGTTGACCATACAACGATATTGAGACACCTTTCTGAGATTGGCAAGGTTAAGAAGATGGACAAGTGGGTACCGCACGCACTGACAGAGCGAAATAAGCTGGATCGGTTAAACGTATGCTCATCATTGCTAACCCGATTTCATTGGAATATGAAGTTTTGCAGCATCCACCATATTTACCGGATCTCTCGCCGACCGATTTTCATTTTTTTAAGCATTTAGAGCTGTTTTTAAGGAGCAAACACTATGAAAATGTAGACAGTCTAAAAAACTCGATATCAGAGTTTATTAATTCTAAAGACCAAAATTTTTTTAAGACAGGCATCTACGCTTTAAAATCTTGTTGGGAGAAGTGTATTGAAGCGAATGGAGCATACTTTGATTGAATAAACAGCTTTTGAAGAAAGATATGCAGTTTTATACATTCACTTAAGAATCCGACATTTCATACGCACCAACCTAATACTATTACGTATGCTATACACCGCCAACTCGGCTATTTCGATCCATGGACTGCGATTTCGTGCTAATAATGCACTCATCAGCATGGAATGCGAAATAGTCCGTGGGACAGTAAGGCATATTGTTTCGTTTGGAAAAAAAAATTTTGACACACAAGAAAACAACGGAAGTGTACGAAAAAAATGTTTAATGTGAAGAATATTAAAAGTTCTGGAATAAAACGCTGCTCTCAAGTACAAAAAAGTGCCATTAAATAACGAACTATTTCACAAACGCGTAGGTGATATTACAGCGAATTTTCTTCCGATGAGCCAATAGGAAGCGCCGAAAACGTAAACAAACATTCGATCGTAATACGCAGTGTTTATTTTATGTAGCTTCTGTTAAGTGCAAGAGCAAAGCGTTGTGTAGTAACTGTTTTGGCTTGTCATATGCAGGAATATTTGTTTTATTCTTCATACTTTGTTACTAAAACGAATTTTTGTTCTAATAGAATGTCAAATTTAATAATAATTTGGCATCACAGCTTCGTATTCTAACGTTTGGCAACAAATGTTTACACCGTTATGTCTGAGTTATGTGCACTGCGTCGTTTGTGTTTTTTCGTTTTGTTTTTGCAATGCTATCGTGTTTTTGAACATACATCATTGGAGTTCTGCATGGATCAAGATTCATTCTTATCACAATAATTTCCAAATATTCTCAAAAATGTGTTGAACTGTGCGGCGGAACTTTCATCGCAGAAAGCAGAAGTATCAACTCCGTCACAGAACATCACAGTAATCACGGCATTTAAAACCGATTTGAATCAACTCAAGATATTTTCTAGAAACACGATCCTCTTACGTTCTTCTAAATGTCTTGAAAAATGATTATGTGCTACAGATTTTATTATTTTCATGTTTAATTTCGTTCACACAGGTTAGTATTCAGACTTACTTCTCAAAGGATTTACTGCAAAAAGACCCCCCGAGTAGAACTCAGTATAAACGGGGGCGAAGCACATTACAATTAAAGCCAAAACTTTTTCAAAATATCAAAGAACCTGCTTCGAATAAATTTCCGAAATGATAACTAATATATGAGAGCAAGCAGCTGCCATAGAGCAGAGGAATTTACTTTATTTTTCCCCCAAGGACTTAACATCCTATTTTGTATAAAGCATCCTATTTCGTGTTCATCGAGAAACCGTAACAAATGTATTTATCCTGTAGAATATTTACAATGAACAGAAATTTACTTCTTTTAATATTTCCGTTTTCACTATTCAGTGTGAATAAAAATCTTTTCTATACAATCTTATCATAAAACCTTACAGGAATAAAATTAAGCATACATTTATTGAGAAATTGTTGTGTTTTCAAACTGTAATAATAATTTTGTTTTCAACATCTTTTTTCAATATAAGGTAGTATTTAGTTGTACTTTATAAACACAGTTTTTCACATTTTCTGCCTTACAAACTGAATAGAAAATCAATAATCCATATTTCTGATATACAAGACAAGTTATTCACAAAAAAAAGAAAGAAAAATTGCACCAACCCTAGGTTTATTGAAGCTATAGAAAAAAGTTTTCTGCGAAACTTTGTTCCACAATGAAGGAGCAACTGGTCAAATTTTTATTTCCGTGTGGTTTTTGTGATACAATTATTAGAGTTAGTTTTTCTGAAAGGTATTTGCACCAGGAGCACGAATTTGGATGTTGTCACCCCCAAAAATAGTGCAGGGGGCTACTAAAGTTACAACAAATGGCTTCGCTAAAATTCCCATATCTTCATTATTTCTTGATTTATAACCGGTTTTCAAACCTTAAAATGATTAAATCCACCTTATAAAAATTTGAGGCATAAAAGTCTCAATTCAAATTGTTGACACGTGTTTCTAAGCTATTAAGAGCTCTTTTTTTCAATGTAAAAGATGAAAGTTTATGAACGTAGAGTCTACCGGCTAAGGATGTTTTTTTTCATTGAACAGGTGCTCCTTGTAATTAATTCCGTCATTTGGCCAATCGGGTGGGGGTCCCCTCCCCCTAAGTTTGGAAACAAAATGTGAATGCAAATTTGTGTGTATTTACCTTTTTCACAATATGTATTGAATTTGTCCCTTTGCCCTGACCCATCGTTTAGAGGGGGTTAAACTGCCCCCCGTCCACCCCATTTCTTTGAACAATTTTGTTGTTTTTTGTCGCTCCCACTTATATGTAAAAAACATTTTTACGTATAAGTGTGTTCTTTGTTGTTTTCCTATCAAATTTACTTTGAGTATAAAACATTTTGTGCCCTCCTCTATACTTTCTTGAATAGGGGCGCCTTGAACAAGGGGGGTGAATACACCTGTTAGTCCAGTCACCGCACCTGAAACGGATCCAAAAATTACGAAAATTATTTAACACAAGACTTTTTTGTAAGCTACAAATTAAATGTAAGTGTCATCGAAAAGGTAAGGAAACTTTTACTAATAATGTAAAATACTAGTAAATACATATATTTAAAATGAAGAATAGATGACAGAAACCTATGAGCGTCTGACAATAGTTATGTCAAAAAAAAAAAAGCTCTTTATTTTCGAGCTTTAAATTTTTCTGTCATTTTGTAAAAAAAAAAAAAAAATCGGTTGAGAATACACACCCTGATGTTAATAAAGCAAACCGTAAATTGAAAATCATTAAATAAAGAAGGAAATATGTGCAGGTGGTAAACCATACGGTGGGGGGAGGGGGGGTAGCCGTGTTTGCTTCAACCAAAATTTCTGTGCACACTCTTGCTCCTGAAAATAATTCGGAATAAAGGGCTTCCCCCCCCCCCCGGTGGAAAAAAAATTGAAATGACAGGACGGGTTCAACTAGTGGCATAATAAATGAAGGATTTTTTACAGTTTGGAAAAAAATATAATAATTAATTCTTGCGAGGGCTAAATTTACCAAAATATATAGATATATTTTTACCTCCCCCCCCTAAACTATAGGCTTGGGCAAAAAGTAAATTAAATGCACAATATAGGTAAAAAGATAATTACGTTCAGAAAATGTGCATTCACATTTTTTTGTCCAAACTTGGTGGTGGTGGGGGGAGGGGGGGGACCCACATGATTGTCCAAATGACGGACTTGATTAGAAGTAGCCATTATTCAATGAAAAAAACATCCTGAGTCGGATGACTTTTCATTCATAAACTCTCCTCTTTTACATTGAGAAAAGAGTTCTTAACAGCTTCGAAACACTTGTCAACAATTTGAATAGAGTCGTTTATGCTTCAAAATGTTGTTATCCGTTGGATTCCATCATTTTAAGCCGTGAGAACCGATTTCAAATCAATTGAATGAATTGAAGAAATAATGAAGATATGGGTATTTTAGTGAATCCATTTTTTGTAACTTTAGCGCCCCCCTGCAGTATTTTTGGGAGTGGTTACATCCAGGGGTGCCCACAGGGGGGGGGGTTTAAACTCATTTATTTGTTTATTTAAATTATTAGAAATTTATTTTTCAATTTAAATTACACTGTTTTTTTTCAAATGAAAATTATTCATTAATTTATTTTTTCAATTTAAATTATGTTCTTAATTTGATTGTTACTTTTATTTATTTATTTATTTATTTGTTGTGTGTGTGTGTATGCGATTGGAATGTCTGGAAGGGAAAAAAAGCGATTCTATTTTGCCCATAATTTGAGCTTTTAAAAAAGTAATAATATATAAAAAATATAATAGTTATAATTTTAATAAATATATAAATAACGATAAAAAATAAATAATATTAAAAAATAAATAAATAAAATTTAAAAAATAAATAAATAATATTAAAAAAATAAATAAGATTTTAAAAAATAATAAAAAAAGGGTAAAAAAATATAATAAAAAGCATAAGGGGATTGTGAAAAATTTTGGGGGGGGAATTTGCGCCATTGAGCTTGGGGGGTGTTGGACACCCCTGGTTACATCTGAATTCGTACTCCTGGTGCCAATACCTTTCAGAAAAAGTAACTCTCATAATTATATTACAAAATTCTTATGGAGAACCAGTTGCTCCCAGACTACCAGCTGAAGTTTTACAGCCGTTCAAGAAAACCACGAGTGAGCACGGCTCGGCGTCGAAAAAAATGTCGCCAAGCCGAAAAGTAGCCAACCAGAATATACTGAAACCGTTCCGTAATATATTTTCCGGAGCTGCAGTTCAATTTATTCTAGTGTTCAGCGTAAAATAAAATTGTCGACCATGTTTCGTCCGTTATTTTATGAAATTCGCCCTCTAAATTACCGTCTATAATGAATTTTACAACTCATCAAACCCATATTTACCGCAGCAAAACCATTGCTTTTACGTGGAAAATCGAGTAGACGAGATTATAGCGGAGCAACATGTTTACATTTTCCTTGTCTATGATTGGTTCCGAGTTGCTGGACGATGCAACGATAAAAGAAGCATGATACAGTTCCTCATTTAATTTCAATTTTCGAACTTAATTGCAGCGGTTTGTTCCAGAACTTTTTTTCTCGTAATTTCTAAGCATAATTTTGCAAAAAAGTGGTATTTTCTTTCGTGTCAAAATTTTTGCTACGAAACTTGATTTCTAGCAATAATTCCGGAGCTGAACCACGGACTAAAAGTAGCCAAGTTGAAGGCAAAAATCCTCTTATAGAGCAAAAAGAGCCAAAAAAAAAAAACTGGTAGCCAATACTCGGCTATTTTAATCCATAACTGCAGTCCATGGATCGAAATAGCCGAGTTGGCGGTGAATTGCGTGTTCCTGCCTTAGCCCTTGCTTAGAGGCGGTTACTCACTGCTTTATACCCGAGCTCTTCCTTAAAATTTACGAGTTGTACCGTACCAAGTGCGGTCGCTTGCTGGTATTCTAATTTCACATTAGCTACCAGTTTTTTCGGCTCTCTTTGCTCTATAAGAGGTTTTTTACCTCCAACTCGGCTACTTTCGCATTCTATGCTGATGAGTGCATAATAAGCACGAAACTGCAGTCCATGGATCGAAATAGCCGAGTTGGCGGTGTATCGCATGTTCCTGCATTAGGGGCGGTTACTCATTGCTTTACACTATTACATAGTAACATAGTCATGAGATATTACACAAACTTACTTCTGTGATGTTTTTTTCTGATTCACCCACAAAGGGCGAATATATCTGAGCTGGATTCGCTGCAAAAAAGTTTGCATCACACGCAGTGGCAAGTCCTCGAGCCAAAGTGGTTTTGCAGCATCCTGGTGGACCAAACAAGAGAATGCCACGCGGACAAGGCAAGTTCACCTTCTTAAATATTTTTGGTTTGCGTAGAGGCCATTCTATGCACTGAGAAATATTGAGAAAATAAATTCTTTCATACATAAAAATGCATTACAACAAAAATTAAGTAACTGGAAATATCAGAATATTACACCAGAAACAGAATTTTTGCTTTACATTTAAGATCAACTGAAAGTGAGAAAATGGTCAATACACTTTTCAATAAAATGAAGACATAAAACCCAGTGTTAGAAATAGGAGTTTAAATTCAGGCATCATGATGACTCCAATTATAAGATTTTAGGAGTTATATTGGACAACCTAGTTGTCATTTTTAATGAACTAAACATATAATATGCACCTGAACACAAAGAAAAAAATAAATTAGAAATGCTACACATTGCTGGTAAAATATTTAAAAAGATCTAAAATACATTGGAGAAAATGAGTTTTGAAAGATAAAATTGTTTTCATATCAAAATTACTTATACAAATTTATCCTTCAGATCAGGGCCGTAACCAGACCTTAAGTTTCCGGGAGGGTTTTATCAAACCTTATTTCTCATGAAATCTCTAAAGTCAATGAAATTTGATTTCATGTTCTATATTCTGTTGATTTTTGTTACAATAGGTAAATGTTGTAAAAAAAAAAAAAAAAACGGGATTGATGAGCTTACTCACAGACGCGCATTCTAAGGAATACTTTTGAAATTTCTATCTTATAACACTTATAAGATGTGTTAAATATAGAGTTTGGTACTTACAAATTTGAAGAATTTTGGTGTTTTCTTTAGTGGTATTAAAAATCCAAATGGAAAGGTGCATTGTTAAAAAATTATATTTGCAATAAATACAATAAAAATAAATACTGCAGAAAAAACTTATTTTGTACAATTACTCAACAATGATTATTTCATTTTTCAAATGGAGTTTCAAGGAAAATTAAAATAAAATAGCAATAATAACTTTTTCGGTGAGAAACTATAAAAAGCATTTTTGTAATAAATTGAGAAATTTCGGAGCGGGTTTTTGTTGAACCGTGAAAACCAGGCATGTGCTGTGAACGAACGCCCAGGGTAGGCAGATGAGATAATTTGTGGAATAATAATACATATGTTGAAAAAAAGCCTATGCTGTTAACCGTAATAAAACTGTATGAATATGAATGATATTGGTGAATGATACAAATATGAATGATATGTGGTCCCTAGCATAAACATACATGCAAAGATTTTCATCTGATTCTATAGAAAATCCATTCTTCTTTCTTTCGTTGTGGTGAAAATATCTATGACTTTCACAAAATTAGAAGTGGGATCTTATTTCATTTTGTTCACTTTCTTTTTCTATGGATATCAAAACAAGAAATGAAAGTTGTTAATTGTCATTATATTCCTTTTGTTGCTTTTAATTCTTTTTATGGCTGAAATTATTCACTCCACAAAAACAATTGTGGTTGGTATAGTAAAAATTAACAACAATATCAGTTTCTGGAAACAGTTGGCTCAATTCACTTTTCAAAAATAAAATCAAGCACATTTTTTATACTTTTGTCCTAAAAAATTTGTTCCCACAAATATTTTCTAAATCTGCTATCCGTCTTATAATGTCAAAAAAGTTTCTGTACTTTTTTTCTAGACTGCTTAGTTTTGAAATTTATTTCCATGTACTAATGACGTGAATCTTTCATTATTTTGTCGCTTTTCTTCGCGAGTCTTTTTTTTTTTTTCTTTTTTTCAAAAAGTTTAAACGGAACAACTATCCTGTGGTTTTAAATTAAACACGGGGAAAAATGACAAATGAAAAAACGATACATTTGAAAATCACAGAAATATTTCGTAATAGAAAACAAAACACCACATAAAAAACGAATCGAGATACCAAAACCATTGAGAATTTCCCTAAAGCTCACCGCTCTGCACATGACGCTCGAAATTTTCTGCGGAGAATCGAGGAGCGGCAGAGACCGAATGTAGCCTACGAGTGTAGCTCGTCAGCTACGCTCAGGCTCATAGGCTGATTTTATTCTGCCTCCGCCGTCGGTTTGGCTGACGCGAAGGGAGAAAAAGGCAAGGCACGGGGGTGTCCCAATACTAAGCGTTGCATAGATACGGAGGACGAAAAGCAGCGTCGATCGCTGCTTTTCGACCTCCGTATATAGTGTACAAAAATGGGATAATTCCTCTTTTTTCCTTTTGGCTGTTCTTTCTGTGTGATACGTAAATATTTTTTTCCAATCAACGTATTAAATGTCATTGAATGAAGTGGTGAGGTTGGTATGTTTTCTTCGTGGGTAGGCACTGCCTACCTTGCCTACCCAGACGGCACGTCCCTGGTGAAAACCCACCCCTTAAATACGGCCTTGCTTCAGATCACAGAAAGTCACTGGGAATCAGGAAAAAGAAATGCTTCAGTATGGTCCAAAACAAAAGGGTCTAGGGTTAGCTTTTCAGGCATCCAATAAAAAATTTTAGTCCCAAAATGCGACTAATGACCGCTGTTTTCTAACACTCCTAGTTCCCAATCTTTGATTTTTTTGAGATGGGATAAATTGTGAAACTACCATCTCCAGAGTAATTTTCTTCCTTTCAAAGCTTTTCAATCAAACTTCAATGCAAAAAAAAAAAAAAAAAAAAACACAGTCTAAGTCAGTAGCCCAAGTATTTTAATTGAAGCAAATAAAAACTCCGTAGTTTTACAAAAACATCACTAAGTAAAATAGAAAAAATATTTATGAATTAATAACAAGAGTTTAATAAATCAAACCATTCACAGAAGTAATAAACAAATACCATTTGTAGTCTTTCTTTTATGTCTTTCATTCCACCAATGTCCTTCCAATATATAGGTTTAACTTTCATGTTCCAATTTGAGGATTTTAAAAGAAAGGGGGTGAATGATGACAGAACTTTTTCAAAATCTTCAGTAATCAGGTTGGGTGTTCTACTATCCTGTAAATTAAAATAATAAGTCACTTAATAAAACACTTAAGAACGAAGCATTTTTCTTGTTTCAGATACAAACAAATAAAAACAAGATATCATTTGAAGCTTAGGAAAGGCTATTGTCCCCCCCTACCCCCACTGTTGGAAATAATGTATTTATGCATACAATATGTAGTGGGCAATGCTACTGTGCTAAGCCTAAAAGTCTTTTTACACTTTTTAACAAAATTGAGTTATTGTCAACAGGTGGTCCTTTGTCACTTATTTTACCTACCGTAAAATCCCGAAAGTACCCCCCCCCCCATCGATTATAGCCGTCCTCCCCTTTTTTGAAAAAAAGTGAAATTTCTCTTATCCTGAATATACTGTATAAAAAATCTCGATTATAACCCCCCACCTGAAATTTATCAGTTTAGTTTTGAAAATAAGGGGGGGGGGGTATTTTCAGGATTTTACAGTAAATACGAAGTTTTATGGTTAGTTAAGATCAAGAAATATTTTCAAAAGTCTTTGGAAAAAGTATCATTTGCGTCAAATACATGGTAGCGCAAAAGTTTGAAAAGTAACACTGTCGCCCCTGCTTATACGAATAAAATATCTCGCAACTGATGCCATAGACATAATGTTAAAGATCCCTGCTTAGTTGAATACTCCGTTTAATCGAATAATATTTCCTGAAACCGACAGTATTCGTTTAAGCGGGGCCGATAGTATCTCAGTTTGAACTCGACTGCAGATACCACTTTTGCGCTTAGCACGGCAGAATGGTGGCCTGATCTGTAACATTTTTGTTTTGTCCAGGAGGGCTCCTGGTTTGATGTTGGCTGATCACAGATCCTCCATGCTTGCTAATGGTGACTGGGGTGCGTTAAGTATATTGTGGTCACATAGTCATTCAAGTTCCCATTCTGAATCGATGCCACTAGGGGTGCTGAACCAAGAGTTGTTAGGATCAAAATTATCAAACTGTTGATGGTGCTTCTACCTATTGTGTGCCGTCTCAGTGGTGGTAGGTACGGGGACTCTGGAGAGCAGTGGCGCACTTACGAGGGGAACTAAGTGGCTTAAGCCCCTTCTAGGAACATGACACAAACCTACTTGACAAGATCAAAGAAGCCTTTTCGGGAGAGCAATTCACTTTGGGAAAATTCTCCAGCGTGGGCTTGTCCCCCCCCCCCCTCTACCCCCATGTTACCTTGTAGACCATAAAATTTCCTCTCAAAGATTTCAATTTAGAAAAATTTTCGGGGCAGTTCTCCCTAATCGCCCTCCTATTTTCTATTCTGACACGCCAAACACTCCCTAAATTTACATGTTTGGAATTTCTAATGCATTGCATACTTGTAAATTTTTTGGGAGCGACGGAGGGGGGGTGGCCCTCTGAAACGTCGTTAATGTTTCCTTTCACTTCACTTGCTGGAATTCCAGCCCCTCCCAGGAAACATTCTTGGGTGTGCCACTGCTGGAGAGTGAAGTCAGGTGTGTGCAGTCTCAGCTGAGGTAAACTTCCACCTCAGTGGTACTCCACAAAACAAAGCCATACCTTTCTGCTTTAAATTGGGTATAATTTTCTCAGGCTCGGATACCCGATTGGTTTGAGCAGCAACAACATACGTAGTAAGCATAGTTTTGCTTTAAAAGTTTGGACTCTGATGGACAAGAAAGTAACCAATCCATTTGTCAAAATTGAAGTAGCTAACAGGGCTGATAAGAGGCCATGTCAACTAATCAGAAAATTCACATACTCCAGGGTTAACCGTACCTACCACAACTCGTAGTTTAACCGGGATAGGGCCCTGAAGAGCGTTCTGTTCTTTTTGAACCCGAACCAAGGGTCGAGCAAACCCTTGGCCCAGCACCCCCAGAGGTATCGTTTCAGTTGGAGGACTTTGTGACCACGACATTTTTAACGTCACCCAGCCACCATTAATCAAGACGGTGGATCTTTGATCGGCTGGGATCGAACCCGGGCCCCTCCGGTCACGAGTCCGACGCCTTACTGCTCAGGCTACCACGGCTCTCAAATCAGAAACTAAGGGCCTGCCTCGAAATAGGAGTAACATAGGTACCTTTTATAAGTTTTATGAGAAATGGTCCGGTGACCAAACAGACAATGGCCTTGGCACCCTGTGGTCTTGGTAAAAAAAAGTCAGTTTACTTTGCAATAGCGGTTATTTACCTTGTGCCAATATAATAGTTGCTCCTACTTCTCCACATGCAAAAATGTACTTACGGATGGTCAAACGTCTAAGACAAATTATATATATATTTTTTTACCGGTAATACATGAAAGTTAAAATCAATTTTTTTTTCTGTCAAAATATACCGCATAAGGATTTAAAGAGCATATTGCCTTCACTGCTTCTTCAAAAAGGAGCTTGATGTCATTCCCAACAAAGCCAGATGTTAAACGAGACAATTTTTCGCAGTCAATCTCGCTAGGTGATGAGGATTTACTTAATGTTTCAAAAATTTCTTTTCTTTGATGCAATGTTGGTATTCCCAACACAATCTGGAAAAGAAATAAAAAAAACACAATATATATATATTATCAATTACATTATAAAACAATACAATACAAAAAATAACTCAAATGAAAAATATTTTGAAACATTAACAAAATACTTTTCAAATGATGATGTTTGAAAAATAAAAAAAACAGTTGACAATTTACTGCATACACTCATGTATATTCATAGGCAGACTTACGGGGGTGCCAGGGGGTGCGCCGCACCCCCAACATTTTTGGTTAGGTTTTGAAAATAATGAAATTAAGTATAATTCGCCAAGAAATGCAGTTGGAAAAGAACATTATCATTCCGTGCTGTATTAAAGAATGAGTGTATACTCCGTAATTGGGTATTTATTGGTACATCATTACAATTTCTTCTACTTTGAAACTACCATGGCGAAATTTAAAAAAAAAAAAAAAAAACACGTGACTATTGTAATAACTTAATCAGTAAAATTTGCCCTGAAATCAGCTGAAAAACCAGCATTTTTAAGGTAAATTTTCAAAATTTCCCATAGAAGTACTTCTTATTGTAGTGGCGCAACCAGAGGGTGCCCACAATGATCGTGCTCCCTTCCTCCCACCCTTTCTCCAGAATACTGACTTGATATTTTTTTAAAAATATTCTTTATTATTGAAGAGAAGGAAAGAACGCGTCTTGGGAAAAGGCACCAAAATACCCAATGTTGAGAAAATATCTTAATTTCTTTCAAAAATAAAAAAATCTCGACACCTAAATTTTTCAGCAGCTTCAGATTGTTACCCAAGTAGCACACTTCGTTTTTTAAAGGTTGTAAAGTGGTTATTAACGTTGTAACAACCGCTTAAAAACGTTTATACAACGCCTAAAGGTTATTTGTGCTGCCTGGGTAGTCAGTTAATTGTGTGCCACCTCCCCCCCCCCCCTCTCGCCCTATCCTCTTGTTTTTAATTTCATTTCTGCTCGATTTTTTTTTCCTTTTTTTATTTTGTCTGAAAAAAAAGGCTTCAAAATGTTATTTCTCGGAAGTCCTCTACCCCGCCAAAGTTATTACGGAGCATCACAAATTTCGTCACCTGGGCTTTAATTTAGCAAAATTTCCATTGAAAATCCTCCAAATACTAAACACCTTAAAAGATCAAAAATTGCTTAAAATTTCGTTTTTGAAGCTTCAAGCTCGGAAAATTTTCGGGAAAGGGCAACCCCAACCACCCTTTCTCCATCATTAAAAATCGTTAAAATTTTACTTTTCTAAATTAACAGTTTCTAATTAACTACAGTTTCGAAAAGTCCAAAGGAGAGAACCGTTTGGCACAGCTGGCTTTGAAATCCTAAGAATTGACATGCTTAGGACTTCAAGTCTTCTTGCCACCAATGGAAGATTGAAGACAGGAGCCTTAAATCTTCCTTCTAATACCATGGAATATTGCACATAAGAACTTTGTTCTTAGAACTTCAATTTCGAAAATTTTCAGAGTGGAGCCCCATAACCCCCTCCAATAACATCATAAAAAAATGTCTAACATTTCGTTTTTGGAACTTAAACTATGAAAAATTGAAGAGCTGGTAGATAAGGGGGGGGGGGAGTTTTTTTTTTTTTTATGTTTTCAAAAAATCCATCCGGACAATCCTACAATCAAGTTCATAACGCTTGAATTTATAAAAATATAATTGGAGCCCCTCATACCTTTCTTCGCCCTCAACTTCGTCTCGCTTCTAACAACATTAAAAAATTATTTAAGGTTTTTTCCATAGTTTCAAATGTTAAGAAGTGCCGAATCCCTATTGTTACTGGATATGATCCATACGTCGCGTTTTTAGGACGCAAATTTCGAAAGAAATTTGGGCAATCTTTTCAATATCCCTTTTTCTAATATCATTCAAGACGTCTATGATACTAAAAATAATGTTTTCAGAACGACAATTGGATGAGACGTATAGCACACCATTCTCTTTCAATTATACGAGCTGACACTTCCGTATGAAATCTGAAAAAGAAAAAACTAATGTTTGAAAAAATTTAAGGCGGGAGAGACTTAATACCTCTCCTCCTAACATTACTAAATATTGCTGTAAAACTTCGTTTTTTAGGACTTGTATTTCGAGATGTTTCCTAGAGAGAGAACCAGAACGCGTCTCTCGTCACATCATCAAAGTTTGTCTACAGTTGCGTTTTTGGAATTTTAACTTCGAAAAGTTGTGGGGAAGGTGATCGATTTCGCTCTATTTTTCAAGAAATTGATTAGGGACAGTTCTTAAGATAAGCCCCATTCCTTAAATGAGCGTCAACAAATATCGCCTATAGTCGCGTTTTTAGGACTTTAATTTCTAGAACTCTATGTGGAAGTTCCTGTGAACTTTTCTTTCCCCTCACAGCACCAGAGGCAGTCTAAAACTGCATTTTCTTGATTACAATATCAAACATTTTCCTGGGAATTATCTCCCAAACTTGCCTATCAAATGGAGAAAAAATTAAAAGCAGGATTCGCCAACGTGGGCCCAGCCCGAAAAAAACTCACCGAGATTTTTCGGGTGGGCCCACTTGAAATGACACACTATGTCGGTGAAGTGTTTTTTTTTTTTTTTCACAATTTACTGCACATTGAAAACATTTCAGAAACAAACTAAACATTACAAATATTTTGATCAATATCAAGTCTAGAAATTGGTACTGATCAGTTTAGTTATAACATTGAGTTTATTATGATATTTAGTGTTGGTCAATACGTGGTCCAGAAAAAAGCATCTTCCTTTCTGAGCAAACTTATTAAGTATTAGAAATAAAACTGGGCATCTGAATGTGAGTTATTTCTTTATTTATTTGAATATTTAGAGGATCAAACTAAACAGGAACTATTTAAATTCATAAATTCAATTCAATATCAATTTAAAATATTTTATCATATTAATTTTAAAAAATCAGTATAGCATTGCTTTTTCCAAATAAAAAATTATTTAGGGGGTCACAGTGACCTCACTTCGTGGCTCCCGACTCTTTGAAAATTTTTTTCGTAGCAAGCAGTAGTTTGGTATACAATATTTGAATAGAGAATGTTATTAAAATGACTCCCCTGAAATGAAAAATGAAAACCTTGATATTTGATTAAAAACCCAGGCGGGCTGGTTTTTTTCAAACTCTGCTTAAAACTGTATTCTGGTTGCGCCACTGCCTTGTTATCCAGGGAGACCCCCCCCCCCCCGATTTCTGCTACTGTTGCACCCCCAGAATTTGCGGTCTAAGTCCGCCTATGTGTACATTGTTTATCTTTAAAGTGCTTTACTGTTTTTACCGTAATATGCTACTTGATAAAATTTGAAAATATTGGATTCAAAAAAAAAAATCTTTTGAACAAAAAACTGTTTAAGGGCAAAAAAAAAAAAAAAGATGAAACTGAAACTTATGTACATTATGTGTGGGGGGGGGGGGGCTGTATTAGTTTATTTGGAATAGATGTTTAAATTTGTTAACACCTATGAATTGGGTAAATTTTTGTTTGCAACAATGTCTATGAAATATTAATAACTGTATTTTTAAAATAAAGGGTGCAAATTCACACCAAAAAAAAACAATAGTGTATTCTCTCAAATACTATAGAGTTCCTCTTTGTAATTATCTTGAAAAATTTAAATGGGAGATCTTGTAAAATCCTATCCCCTCACATCATTGAAGAAACTCTAAAAACTTAATTTTTGGCCTTCAATTTAAAAAAAATTAAAAAAGAGTTGCAAAAAACTCTTTTCTTCAATGTCATCAGATTGTTTACATTTTTAGAACTTCCAATTGTGAAACATTAGACAGAGAAGATAAATCAATTTGAAAAATCATTCAAGAATAAATCTCTAACATCAACAAATATAGGTTATAATCCTGTTTTTAAGTTTTGAAAAATTTCTGCAAAGGATTTCCAAATTTTTTGTCTCACTTATACTTGCCTAGATTGCCTTAGATCACAGTTTTGAAGTTTTTAAATGCTCAAAAGATTACTGGGAAAAAAGTGGTTGCACCACTACCCCTGAATGTACAAAGTGCATGACATAAGTCGACTTACTTCTTCCTCAAACAAACAAGAAATACTAGAATGTAGTTCACTGCGATAAGTAGCAGCTGCAATAACATAAACACCAGTGTTATTCAAGTTCCGAATCAGGCTCACAATTCCAGAAACGGATTCAACAGCATCTTGCTTGGAATCATGAGAAGTAAGTAAATCAATATGATCAATGAAGAGGATGCTGCATCTCATGGGAAATATTTTTGAAGAGTGAAATAAAAAGCTGGAGTGCTCATCACATTTCTGCTTACAGAACTTGAAATCCTTTTTTCCATCAACAATTACCAAATTGCAGCCGATTTCACTGCAGACTTTTTTAACCAAGCTACTTTTACCACTTCCTGGGGGGCCTAAGATTGTGATTCTATTTTTCCTTTGGTGATATAGTAGAGTTCTTCTGAGGAAATTTATTTGTTCATTCAGGCCTCCGAGAGTAATTCCTTGTATTTCATTTATTTGATTTTCCTGCTCTAGAGTCAACACCTCTCTTATTTCAACAGTTGATGCCCTTTTCAGTCTTCCAAAGACATTTTCATCACAAAATGTTTCCAAAATTATTATTTTATGAATTTTGAAACATTTTGCTCGTTTTATGCCTCCGCAATTTACAGATGTATTTTTTCCAAACACGTAAGGTGAAATTAGTCCGTGAATAACATTCTCCGTGCTTTCGATGTCGAAATTTTGAAGTGAAACGCAATTCTCGAAGACCACTCTGACTTGAAGTTTATCAAAAGTGGATGCTTTTACCAGCGAAAAATCATTGGGATAATGCACAATCAGTTTTTCAGAATCATTTCTACTTGAAGAGCATGTAACAGTATCGTCTATTTCTATATACGTCACAGGATGTACAGTACAATATATTCGGCAAATATAACTATTCACATTGCACTTAATATGAACAATATCTCCATTTTTAAAATCAGCACTCTTGAGCATTACAGGAGGAATGTAACATTTTTGAGTGTATTTTTCACACTTGTTTACAAGTTTAACATCCATTTTAGGGCGCTTAACTTATGTGTTTCTGTAACTTGGTTTAAAAATCAGAAAAATGTAAAAAAAAAAAAAAGTTCCGACTGCCACATTTTATAATCATGCTTTTTTGTTTACATCGTTTCTAGGAATTTCGTACAGTTACAGTTAAAGGGTGCAATTGTCAAGGCTTGTGTTCGAGTAGAGCTACCGGCTAAGCCGGTTAAACCAGTCACTTATCGAGCGCGTTCTAATAAAGTTTAACCGATTGTAAAAGAAAATACATTATGGGCACTTACCACATTAACTACTGACGTCATCGGTAAGTGCGGTGAAGTCCAAAACTTCTCCATTTCTTTATTAGCCGTCACTAGAGTGCCCCCTATATGAAAACGTTACGTTTTCGAATGGGCACTCTAGCGATCAAAGAGAGCTCAAGTTTGACTTCAATTTAGAAAATATTTCAATAAGGCACCCCTACTCATAAGACTTCAATTTCGAAAATCTTCAATGGAGAGTTTCCTCGCTCCTCCTACCTTCGTTTTAACATCTGACTTTTCCAAAGTGTCAAAGATTTCGTTTTTAGGGAACATAACTTTTCAGTCAAAGCGCACTAAATTGAGCGAGAATAATTTCTTAATGTTTAACTTGTCTTACACTTTTCTTCAAACAATTTACTCTACTTCTGTTTTCTTTCTTTCTCTCCTATCCTTCATAAAAAAAGAAAAAAAAAACCATAAAAAGTGACATTGAAATTTGAAGGAAGGCGCATAATATTGAACAGTTTCAAAACTGCTCCACCTTCGGAAAAAACCAAATCGAAAATCAGGCACTGGACAAGCGTTTCAGTTACAATCATCGATGGTTACAATGAACCTTTATTCAAGGCAAGCGTTTTCCTTTACCTGAAGTTCCCTTGGCTAATGAAAGAAATAAAAATAGCATTTATTTTGCATATACAAACCGAAGTTAAAAAAATTAACTGATTTTACTTCATTTCTCCTTTCCTTTATGTAAATGAAAACTACAGAAAATGTTCAAAAGAATGACAGGTTTAATTTTTTGATTTTAGTTAACTTTGAGCAGATTTTAAATTGTTTCTGTTGTCTGAAACCGTCAGCCTCCAAGGACAAACTGTTTCTTCTAGGCCCATAAGAAAGTGCAGCGCAACAAAAAGTGGAGAGAACCGGCATGATCCCCCCCCCCCCCCAGTGCATTAAACTAATTATGTATGCATGTTCAATGCCGCAAATTACCTCCTAAAAACTTTTTGCAATTTTCTTCATTTCAAGTTGGGACAAACATAACACGTTTTAGTCTCAAATTTTCAGTTAAATTAGCATATAGTGTGTTTCGTATTTGAAAAAAGTTTGAAAAGGAAAAGCTTATAGTTACGACAACAATTACAAGTATAGGCAATAGCATTTTACAACTACCTCGTAGTGAGGGGATAAGGGTGACACCCAAAGTGAATTTGACAAATATTTTAACTGGCCGTATTCACGAATCCCCCCCCCCCAAAAAAAAAAAATACCAGGGACTCGAAGCTTCAATTCACAAGTCCGGCATTGATCCATGATACATATTCTACGAATTTTTCATACTTTTTCAGTATGTAAAAATAAACTTTATAGCAATATCCCAATAGTAGTGGGCACCCTGTGAACACAAAATGTACATTTAACTTTTACAATTCTAGTAGAATTGAAATGAGATTCTTATCATTGGTGCCCATCCCGAAATAAGTCGCAAATACTTTTTGATACCAAAGATGGCATTCGATTGCCTGGCATAAATGTAGTTTATATAAAAAAAATATAAATGAATTATTCTACTATTTTAAAGTGTATGCATATAGTTCAAGATCTATTAATTTTACTAAGGCATTTTTAAATTTCTTCTTTTGAAAGGTAAGAGAAAAAGATTTGACAAGAAATAAAACTTTTTTGGGAGATTGCATCCGATTTTATTCAAAATGAGATATTAAACGAGAGAATAAACATAATAAACTTAAGTACAAATTAAAATTCAAACTTTTTCCTTTTTATTTAAATGTTGCTTAAAATGTTGAAATTACAATAAAATTTGACCATATTTAGTTTTATTGGGTATATTGTAGCTCCCGAAAAAAATATTTTCAGGAAGAAGGGACTTTTTGCCATTTAAAAAAATCAAACCTGTTCTGTCAATGACAACTAATTAAAAACTTTTTATGTCAAATTGAAAGAAAAAAAAAGCTACAGTACAACCTCTTCAAGCAGCCACCACTCTTAACAGTGAATTTTTCGTGGTATAGATTTATTGCAACATGGACCAAATGTTAAAATTCCCACTGGCAGCAGCTACCCAACCCCTCTGAATGTCCGCCAAGTAGGTTCGTTGCTTTAATTTTACAAAAAAACATATTCGCTTACTGTTTCTAATCTTCCAACTTTTCGCCTCAAGATCAGATTAGGGGAGGTCTAATTGGCTGTTAATGGACTTCCATAATTCTGGAGTAAAAGTTTCATTCACGTTTGTTCATTTGTTGGTCAGTGATCTGAATTGCAACAATATTAGGGTTGCCACTCAAATTTTTCTTTAAAATAGTTGCTTTAGTAGCCTAAAATTCAAAAAATAGTCTCATATAGTCTCCTCAGAGGAATAATTAAGTTGCTTTTTTTTATGCATGTAGTTGCATTTTTAATCAATTTTTAAAAGTTTCGAACTCAAAAATACATTGTGCAATATAACCTCACAACATAAAAAAATATGACTACATCTATTAAGCACAAAATCAAAACTTTATTCCGAGATTTAACATTTCAACGCATGTTTAGTGGAACTTGTGCTTCAAAAATGTAAGTTAATTTTTTAGCTCTTTTTATAATCACCACAAATAAACACCACAAAAAAGAATAAAAATTATAAAAACAGAAAAGAGAAGAGAAATTCATAAATTAAAAAAAGTCGTCTTCCCTTATATCAGTTGGTTATGTTTTAAATTACAGTTACCCCATCAAATTTAAAAAAGAAGTTCATCCCACATGTTTTAATTTTTTCTTATTTCTTTTCTTAAAATTTTACAAACGGTAGACATACGCTATAAATTTTTGCCCTGGATGTCACCCCCGCTAGCTACCGCCACTGCCTATATATACTCAATTAAAAATATACATATTGTTTGAATTCTATCATCATATCAAGAACTAAAGCAAAATGAAAGCTGAAATCCTGTACAAATAAACACTCCTTTCCCCAAAAAACTGAATTAAAAATGACTAAAAATAGTTCTTTTTTAAAAGAAAGAAAAGAAAAACATGTCAATAATAATCTAGGTGCTTTAAAATAGCACATTACATTATAACAAAACAAAAAAAAAAAGTTGAAGTATACATTGTATATCTTTATCTCTGCAAAAATGCCAAGTTCAAAATATTGAATAAAAAATAAGGAATTATTTTCGCGAAAATACAAAATCAATAGCTTAAAACTGAAAGTCAAAATAAATTATTCTTAGATAACAAAGATAAAATACTATCCACCCTTCAAATAAATCCAAAAACTTAACAGGATACAAAAAAAAAAAAAAAAAAATGAAATCTCAAGCATTAATTTTCGGCGAAGTGCCCACCCATTTATAAGCAAATAGTTTCGGAAATAAGTTGTGAAAACTGAAAAAAATTGAATTGAAGCACAAGAGATCATTAATATTGATACGAAAATTTTGGAGCTGAAATCATGAATAGAGCTTTTTATTTCATTTTTTATTTTTATTTTATTTGTTTTGTCTCATCCATTATTTTCGATTTTGATGTGCTGTTATTATTACCAAAGTTTCTCATTAAAATGAGCTAAAGCTTAACTTTATTTACAATTTTTAAAGTAACATTTTTTTTTTCGAATGTAAACTTTAAAAAACAGGACAACTAAGTTAAAATTACCTTTCAAAATACTGATTAAAAATAAGGAAATAAGTGCAGAGTTAAATTAAATATTCTTCCAAAAATACAAAATTAATAGCTTAAAAACGGAAGATTAAATAAAATGAAATAATTGAAATGAAAATCAAAATTAACAACTCTTAGAAAGCATAATACAAAACACTACTCAAATTTTGAACAAATTCAAATTCTAACAGGATGCAAAAAGATTTGAAATCACAAACACGGCATGCATTTTTGGGGTTTTTTGAATTCATCCATCGTAGCTCCACGTGCTATTCGCGGGGCATCGCTATTGGCCGATAAATATGGTGCATCCTTCCTTTCCACCCCTTCTGCATTTGAATTCCTCCATCGTAGCTCCACCTGCTAATCGGGGGGGGGGGGGATCGCTGTTGGCCGAAAAATAAAATGAATGATGTAATCTCTGTGACGTATGAGAATCGTTCTATTATTTTCCCCCTGAATTAAACAAAATTCGAAAAAAAGTCGCAAATTATTGTAAAAAGTAGCCAAATTTTACAAAATAGTCGTTTTTGGCCGTTTTTTGATCAAAAAAGTCGCCATAGTCGCCTTCAGTCAAAAATAGTCGCAATAGTCGCCTTTTTAGTCGCCAGTGGCAACCCTACAATATCAAAGAATGTTTTTATAAATCTCAAGCAGTTCAATGAAACTTTTGTGCCAATAGGAGAGTGGTAAATCAAAGAGAAAGTTAATACCAGATGAAACTCGAACAATTCTCGAATCCAAAAGATTCTGAATCTTAGTAGCATGAAACAACAGTGGAGTGGTTTGAAAATTACAGGGTAAACTGAGACCAGGGGCGTCCCGATGGAAGATCAATGTAATAAAACATCAAATAAAATAGCATTTTCCCCCCTTTAGAGAAGTATCAAGCTTGATTTTTAAATAAAATAATGTGTTAGACTTGCTTATATTGGGTATAATTGAAATTATGTAATGAAAAACCCCTTCAAAGTGAGCACCCCCTTCTGAGCGGCCAAAACTGGATGGAAAGAAGGGGTGGCCACCCTAGAAAGGTTTTACTGTGCTGTGTATTTATTGCTTTAAAGATATAACGGCCGAACTTTGAGTTTAGTTTTTATTTGCAGATGAAACACTTAGAGGTATTTAGAAAGATATGTAAACATTCATTAACCTGCAACATTTTACAGCTTTTTTTTTCCCCAATTTTATCTGTTTTATTAAAGAACTTTTGAACATTTCGTTAAAGAACTCTGGTAAAATTCCAGATCATAATCACTAACCACATAAATGTAGTAGAGAAAAAAAAGCCTGCAGCCAAATACTTTTTAAAATTTTTCCTATTCAATTCAAAAAAATGTTTTCGAATTCCAGGTTTTATTTAAGTAAAAAATTTTGGGATTCCACAGCAGACTTTAAAAGTCTCACTTGCTGGAAAACACAGAAAGTCTCTTTGCTGTCACAAGGGGAAACACGAAGTTCCGTCCAGAACTAAACGAGCCTACTTTCCTGCATACCAACATAGACTTTCTAGCACCAGAGCCCGATCATTCTGACATTAGACAAGGGGCACATTTCTATTTCAGGGCCCCCCCCCCTTCTCATATCAGTTATGTGTTACAAGTAAAAAACATCTTACGATACCAGAATGAAATAAAAGTTTTGTGCAAAGATCAATTAAAAAAAATAACAATGCTACCAAATTATTAAGACAAAAATATACGTCAACATACACAGTAGGCTGTTAGTATTAATAGTAAAATACACAGTAGGCTGTTAGTATTAATAGTAAAATACACAATAGGCATTTTAGTATAATTTACACTAGGCATTTAATATTAAGGAGGCGTTGGATAAAGTAAGGGGATTTTGGGCCCCCCTGAAATCTAAGAGGTGGGGCTTGTGCCCCGCTTGCCCTTGCGGTAATCAGGCTCTGTCTAGCACATGATGCTGACACTGCTAATCACGTCAAACACAACTTTTTAGCAATAAAGTCTATTTCTAGAAAGAAAATATGCCTCTCATCCAATAAAATAGGTATGTTCAAAGTTGAAGGCTTTAAAATTCTAAGAGTATGAATCTAATTTTCCCTCTGAGTCTATTTCTACTATGGCTTCAGAACTCCCTAAAATTATTTACAATCCCTAGTTGGCCATTTTCATGCAGCCCTGGTAAAAACATTTGTGCTTCGTACTCAATTCATTTTGATTCATATATTTGATTCAGTCATATTTATCTTTGACTTGCGTCAATATTAAGTGTATGAGATATGGTATTGTAATTTTCTTTTTTTTATATATCTAGAAACCAAAAATTAAGAATATAATTTTTTTGGAGTAAAAGAATGATTTTTCATGTTGTTGCTCATGTTATCTCCGATCTGAAAACCCTACTTTGCAATTTTACGATATTTTAATACTTTATTTTCTTTGGACTTACCGATATTTTTACAATGCATTAAGCAACCTTTCATGCTATTTTCATTTTTCCTTTGCTTTGCGAGAAAGTAGGCTAAAAAGGGAAGTCAAAGATTAGTAGTGAGTTCTTTTCAAAATATAGATGCTAGGTTAACTTGTGGCTTCAACAGCAGTGACACTGCTGCAAGACTCAAATAAAAATAAATTTTTCTAAAATTAAAATTTAAAAGATTTTTTTTTTTACTTGGAACCTTTTTTTTTCTTGAAAAATTTTAATTCCTTTGGAAATGTAAATAGCAGAACTATGTTGCACGTGGAAAATTCTTCTTAGTTTTGTATTCACTTGTAACCAATTTTATTCAGCAAACATATGAACAAATAGGTGTTAATTTGCATTTTCTATTTGAATCGGTGAGCGCAAAAACAACATCAGTCAAAAATTTCAAATTTTTCATGAGAGACAAAAAACGTCATAGCTCCTCCAAATTTTCAAATAATTGAACAATTCTTTTTTTCCTGCATCATAACATGCATGTATATTGCTATCATGCAAAAACTACATAGATTCAGTCTAAATATGGTTTAGGAAAATTTAAAGTATAATTTTAACTGATGTTGTTTTGGCACTCAATAGGCTTTAACACTTGGGGAAAAAAGCTATCATACATTAAAAGTTTATATTTATTTATGATTTCATCAGATATGAAGCAGCTCTTGCTTTATTACTGCGATACATGACTTCAAAAAATTATTAAGCTCTAAGAACAGATCAATTTTACTCATAAATCGTTAAAAAAAATACGAAATCAAAAGAAATAAAGAACTTTAAAACTTTATAGCATAAGGAATATGGGTTATCAACAACAGTGGAAGGTTATTACAAACACTGAGAAGCAATTGCTACATCTACACCAATAAAAGAGGAACAAAAAAAAAAAAAAAAAAAAAGGGTACATACATCTCTTAAAATAGATCATGTTCTGCCATCATGTGAAGTCTTTGATCAGGTAAATAGTTCATCACAAATATTCTTTCAGGAAAACATACAATCAGCTTCTTGATAATTTCCATTTTATTTATATTGGTTGGAACCTGCCCTGAAGGATAGGCATGGCTTGAAGCAAAAGCGACTTTTCGGGAAGTAAGCTTGAGCAGCTTAGCAAACTCCAATCAAAAAAATTATCTGCCGCGATAACCCCTTTTCCCTTAAAGCTATGGGGAAACTCCTTGTATTGAGTGGGGATAAACTTAAATTTTGTCTCTTTCTGCACATTTTTCCCTCGCCATACTCTGTTTAAGCATTTTTTTAAATTTTTTGTATAAGTCCTTCCACCAATCATCAAATTTGTTTATGTCCAAGGAGAGTAGTTTGGTGACGTGAAAGCTGTTATTGGTCTGAGCACACAACTCTTCATATTCATCAGGTCAGTGGGGCGCAGCGAAGGGGCGATAGGGACAACACCCCATAGACTTTGGTTTCAACATTGTTAAAAATCTAATACAGTAGTCTTCTACTCAAGAAAGTATTGTTTTGATCACCCCCCTCCCCAAGAACATTCTGGCTGCATTAGTGCTTTAGATGTGTAAATCCAATCATGTTTACGTATCGTCCTCTTAATAGTACCGAAATCAGATCGTAGAGAATGAATGCGCGCCCTTAGAAAGCCATGCTTGTTTTAGGCATTGGGTGACAACAACGTCAGTCATGGACTGACGTCGTTTCGCGCTCAACGCTCAGAATGGAGGCCTGTAACTTTGGAACTACTAGTCTGATTAGAAGCGATTTTTGCTATCGACACGTATCTTGCCTTCCAGAGCTTGTTTCCATGAAAAACTAATTTTTGAATTTTTTTTGACTGATGTGGTTTTTGCTCTCACCGATTTATTTCGTACTTGAAAAATACCAAATGTTCCAGTTTCACAATACTTTGTTCTAAGGCTAAATTTAAAATTGAATGTTCAAGGTTTTTTTTTTTTTTTTACTGTTTAACTTTCTAATTTCTAAAAAATTGTCTCCTATGTTGACTCCTATTTGGGCAACATGTAAAACGACTAGAAGTAAGAAAGTGTCTTAATTATTTATTAAAAACATGATTTATTATTAAAAATAGACATTACAGTAACTAGTAAAATATTAGTATTATATCTTGATTACTGAAACTTTTTTCTACATAAGTCACATAAAGATTATGGAGAACAACAAATATTCAGTATTTGGCTTTAACAAGTCTCTATTTTTAATTAAAAAAAAATCTTAAAAGCTAAAATTTTCGCTTGAAGCAGTTTTAACACTAGGAGTATGATTCATTTATACATTAAGGCGAATTATTTTTAAAAGATGGCTGATTTTTTTTAAATATGGGTAGAGATTTTATGAATGAAAAAGAGTAGAAAATACGACGAGTACGACGCTATCTTGCATTTTTAACTTCAGCAGAAAATACATTTGTAGTTTTGAATAAATCATTAAAATACTTCATACTTGGAAGCCAACCATCTTATCAAATCACAGACTTGTACATTACAAAACATTATACCAAAAATAATATATACAATATAAAAGCTATATACAATAAACTATGAATAACCTAAGCCAGTAGAGTACACTAAAATTGAATTTCAGTCTTTTCAAGTCTTGACTGAAGACGTTTATCAGTTTCAAACTTTGGAGTAAATGGCTGTGTTACCAAATTGCTAGGTTTTATTTCAACATTTTTATAAGCTCTAATAGGATTCGCTTTATGGACTGCGTCTTGTCTCATTTTCATAACCTCTCGTTGTTCTTCCCGTTCCTGTGCTGCTTTATAAGCCTCTAAAGCTCGCTGCCTTTCCATTTCTTCAGCTTTCTTAACTTCTTCTATCTGTTTCCATTCTTTTGCCCTCTTCTCGGTGTGAAGTTGAAACTCCTTTGCTTCTGTTTAGGAAGAGAACAATAATTAGAGTAAGCCCGTTTTGCAGAAGAATCCATTATAAATAATAGGGATGCACTGATTAATCGGAGAAAATTCTTAAAAAAATAAATTCCTTTTAAGAATACCCACACCAAAAATCTTTTATTTTCTGTCAACAAAGTAATGCGTAAATGTTAATTTTCAACAAACATTGCTATAACACCCCCTTTCCCTCATTTTTTTTCATGAATAATTAATTTAATGTAACTTTAGTAGCAACAATATGAAAATTGGCTCAAAAGAGTTGAATGAAACTGCAATTTGAGAAAATTTTGGAAATTGAGAAAATAAATAGCATCTCAAAAATAATTTAGTAACTATTCCAAAAATCGAAATTGTAAAAAAAAAATGGTGAAATGAGTAGTATTAAAAATAATGATTATTAATCGGCCGATTATCAACAGCTGATTAATCGGTAATCGGGCAATTTGCTTATTGGTGCATCTCTAATAAATAACAAGGTTTCGAAACAAATATTTTCAAAAAGAATTTTGAACGAAATCAAGACAATTATGAGCCAATTTTAACTATCTCTAAGCAGTAAATTACAGTCCCTAAGACAGGACTAAGGCAGAACTACATGCAATACACTGCAATTATAGATTATTTATTTTACATAAACTGTAATTCGCCAAATCTTTTGGCCTTAATAATCAGGTGCTTCAGCATGCTTCTATTCTTTTTTCGTTAACTTGGAGTGAAAAATTAGCTTTAAGTTATTTCAAAAAATTATCAATATTACCGATTGCAAAAATATGAAATTTATAGCATATACTTACCAGCTAAAGATAGTACTTTTTTAGGATTAAATGTTTTCAAAACAGAGTGAGTTTTGAAACCAGTCTTATCAGATATAGTAGTGTCACCCTAAAATGAAAAAAAAAAACGAACATAAGAAAAATGCTTCTTTTTTAATATGAAAGTGAACTAAATTTTTTTCGGCACAGAAATGTTTCTCAAACTTTTTTTATGACTATGCCCCTATTTAATGGGCCAATGCCTCTGGTTGAATTATGATTCATATTACAAAAAACATGAATGCTTTTAAACTTGAAACAACTTTAAATTACAACTAACTGTATTTAAAAAACATGTAACTTCAAAGAAAAAAACGGTTAGCCATAAAAAGTATAGAATAAAATAAGGGGTTTTTCTAAATACAACACTTAAAAATTGCAGTTCACCTTAATATCTTCATATTTAGTTTAATTCTAAAGCAGCTAAAAAATTTAAATTAAAAATTCAAAAGAAATAGTCAGTATACAGCTTTGCACAAATAACGTTTACTATATTAGCTATATTTCTTTTCTCAATTTTAGTTTAAATTTTATTGGCTGCTTTAGAATTAACCTCAATATACATGTATTAAGATTAAAAGTAATATTTGACTGTTATAATTAAGAAGACATATACTTATCTCATTTCATACTTTTTAGAGCAAAATAAGCATTTAGTCTTTGTTTTGAAATTTATTTGATGTAAAACTTTTTGAAACTTAAGGCATATTAACCTGTTACCTATAACTATTAAAAAAATATATATCGTAAAATCCCGAAAGTAACCCCTTTCTTTTACAAAACCAAACTGATACATTTCGGGGGGGGGGGGGGGGGGTAATTAAGATTAAAGTTTGAGTATATTCAGGATTTAAGAAAACTATCCATTTAGACAAGGGGGGGGGGGGTACTTTGGGGATCATACGGTAATAAAAAAAAAAAAATTCACTTCCATTAAAATACAAATGTACTGCACATAAAGTGAGACTAGCTTCATTTACCTCTATTCTAATTTGCTCTAAATGTTGCAAATCTGCTCAAAATTTAAAAACACTTTTAAGCTCACAATTTGAGTTGAATCAAAGTAAAGTTTGTAAACCTGCATTATTTGAAAAGTTTCATCTGCGAAAAACCAAATCTGTACCTATTTTAGTTCAGTTTTGAAATTACTTTGCTAACTTCATTAATAAAATTTACTTAATTTCGATTACTTATCATTGTTTCTGACATTTCAAAAGCAAAGTCAGCAGGCATTATGGCAGAGAAAGTAACTTATAAAATAGTGCAAAAAAAAAAAAAAAAAAAAATAATAATAAAATAAATAAATAAAATAAAATAAAATAAAATAAATAAAAAAGGGCATAATATCATAAAACTAAAATAGAGAATAGTTTTGGCAATCGAAACTACTTTTACCTTTTGACTAGAAATTCTGCTTTCAGATAAAAATGTGAAAGGCTCTGGTTGAGTTGCTGGTTTCCTTTGAATACTCGGTAAAGCTGGTGGTTTAAAGGATGGCATTTCTCTCGCTTTAAAACCAGGTTTCTATACAAAAATACACAAAATGAATCATTATAAAAGCATGGACTAACATTTGCAAAGCTTATATTTGTTAATTCTAAGCGATGAATGATGTATATTAAAAATATCTTATACGCTTAAACATTTACTGCTCACATTTCTTTTCATGCTTAAACCAAGCAATGAATAGCTCATTGTTGAAATTCCACTTATCACGAGGACCACTTATCTGTAAGTGCAACCGAGATCATCCATTCCCAATCTCCTATTTTTAAGGTGAAACTCACTTTCTGCGATCACTTTTTTGTTTAATATTACCAATTTTCAAATCAATGACTTCATTTTTCTTTTTTAAATAATAAAAGAAGAGAAAACTATTTTTTAAACGGATTACTATAAAATCAGATTTGGAAGAATGTTGGAAAAGGGATTAACAAAAATGTACAATTGAGGAGTTCATTACAAGTTTTAAAGTTTACTTTTGTGAACTTTTTCATCAACAACAAAGATAAATTTTCCATAAACAAATCAAACAAAGGAAATTACTTTTAATCTAAAATAAATTTAATGTAGCTAGTTAAGTTTTAAATACATAAATTAATGTAAATATGTTTAGTTTTTATATTGCTGTCTTGTGTCAGATAGGCTGGCAATATAGGATGCGCTGCTTCACTTTTACAACTGTACCATCATTTTGTGATGAACTATTAAGGCACACAGATAGGGACAGTTAAAAAATAAATTTAAATTGCAGAAGACAAACACTTAAAGCTTTACAATGTCATACCTGGTTTTCTTTCCCAAAATCTTGGCTTTTTTGCTGTTTCATAGCCATTCTTGCCTTCTCCCTCTCTTCAAAGCTGAAGGGCAATACTTCAATGGGCTTTTTTTCATGTTTCAGAACACTCTGAGACAAGTCTGTCGGCTTCGGCTGCTTGGGACACATTTTATGGTTGGGCGGCTTACTGTCATCCTGAAAAATGTTTTAAGCACATGAAGGTTGGAAAGGCAGAAAATCTATGGCAGTCACATCATATAAACGGTGATATTGATAAATGTGGTTTACAAATAAAACATTCACTAAAAATATTCCAGCATAAAAAAAAGTAGTACATTTGTTTTGGTACTTCGTTGACTCCACTTTTCTTCTCTATTTTTCAATGCAAAATTTGGAGACTTTGGCTTAGTAGTATGTGTTTTAACCTTTTCAGGTTCCTAGAAGAACAAACAAATATTGTTAGGTTGCTTCAAAACTGGAATACAAAAAGTAAATGCATCATAGGCGGATTTAAGATTTTGTTCCTGGGGGGGGGGGGGGGATTTTTTTTTGAGTAATAGTTCTAATTCATACCTACATGTTATTTTTTTTTCAAATTTTTATAATCCTTTAAAAAAAATTCTAGCTTTTACGGTTTTGTAAAAATTATTTACGATTCTACCAGTCTGTTTTTGGTCTTTAGTGATTTATCACAAAATCAGCAATTTTTTCAAAACCTATGATCTCCGACTTGTTTTAGATTTCAATTATGATAATGACTGGTTTATTCAGACTTAGATTATGAATTACTTTTTGAGTAATATTTAGAAACCAAGTGAAACAGTCCCCCCCTCTCTCCAAGTAAAAAAATTCTCCAAGTAATTAGGTTTTAAATGAGGAAGTAAAACTTATTTCTGGGTTTGAAGTCAATTGAGCATCTTCCATTTTAAGCAAATACCATGAGGGCCAGGCCCGTGCTGGATGCGACTGATCAGCAAGAGGGCGCCAAGTTTCACAGGTTGTGGGAGAATCCAAAAGATATTTTTTTCGGGGGGGGGGGACCATAACTAATTCCTTGTGTGAGGAAAGTGCCTAATGGGCAAAAAAATTAAAGAAAAACCGGGGGGGGGGTGGGAATGAATTAACACAAAAAGAATAAGAAAAAATTGTCTATGTTTTTAGGGGGCCCCATGCCTGCAATAGTTTAGGACCATGTCAAGTCTAAATCTGGCTGTGGATAGGTGCAATGTTTATTATGTTGTAGAATCACATAGCAAACTAAAACTGGAGACTTTTACGGAGGCAGATGCAATCAGATTTTAAAATAAGCAAAAAATCTGGGTTAACATGTAAAAAAAAAAAACTAAAATGCATTAATTTTAGGTATATTTCCTAAAAGTTGGCAGAGTATGCAAATATTTGTGCAGTTTCAAAATTTATTTATGCTGCATGAAGAAAACAAACAAAAAAAAAAAAAATAATCAAACTTTTTGATAACCTGAGTTAAGCGAGAAACCGTGGACTTTCAAATTTTTGAGATTACTGTAGTATGAAAAAACTCACATTTAGCTTCACATGGCAACTTTTGGGAACAGGACGAGCATGAAACTCAGTCTTTTTTGCATCAAGGTTCTCGTTCTTTGCATGAGCTTCTGCTCTCATTGCTGTTTTCAAAGTAAAACTTTTAGGTTGTTTTGACTGCTTTTCAGTTTCCAAAGTCACGGGCTTCTCAAAAATTTTTGGGTTGAAGGGTCGAGCATGAAATTCATACCTATAATATCCGTAAGAAAAATCTAGTCAAAATTGAATATACAATAAATTTCTGAATATTAGTGGAATAGGGTGGCACGGAAACCGCGAATTTCACGGATAATTGAACAATAGGTAAAGAACATTAATGCATGTAATAACTAAAAAAAGTCGTTTAAAACAACACATATATTTAAAGTATAGCTCAAAATGCTAACATTGAATGCAAAAAATATCTTCAAAAGCTAAAAACGACCAGTAATTTACTTTTTATTGTTTGAATGCTAAATTGTTACAATACGTATTTATTTACTATTGTGCTCTTTTTCAAATAATTTTTTGTAAGTCTAGCTTCTAATGATGGTATAATATGTGTAGCTTTAGAAAAAACAAAAGATTGCTAATGAAATGTTCAATTTTTGCTTAAAATTTATCATATTTTGAGCACAATCTATTGTGCACACATATTTTGAGCACAATTTTTTGTTATTCTTCGAAAACTGAAAAATAACAAATTTTTATAAAGTAAATAGCAACTATTTACATTTGTATAGAACTAAATGTGAAAACAACATTGAACCAAAAAAAAAACACTACATTGAATGCACATGGTTAGGGGGTACAAGGAACAGTTTAATCAAGATGAAATGTGCATGCTTCAGGATATAAGTAAACTAAGTTTTTCTTAAATTTTTTAAGGTAAGAAATTATTTTTTAAAGTTTGAAACTTTTTAAGATGTCAGCATTTGCATTGACAAAGGAAATCAAAATAACTTTTTTCTTACTTTTTGATAATTCTTTTCTGAATTTCAAGACCTGAAGTCTTGTTTCTGATAAAAGACCTCCCACTGTTAATGCTTCTTCATTTTCCTAGAGGTTTAGCCTAGTAGCTTGAGAAATGATACTAACTTTGCAGAATCCTGGGACTTCTGAGCGATGGATTTTAATGTGTTAGAACTAATAATTTCAAGTTGTCTAACTGTTATACAGACTTGGAAGAAAAGCAAGTTTTCTACTGATTTAACATGATGTAAAATTCCAAGTGATACAAAAATTTATTCAGAAAAAGAGCAATGTTATGCATAGTTGTGACTCTAAAATGAAAATCGGCTGTTTGAAGCTCTTCAAGCTTTTGAAAACTTCCACTGCAAGTTTCGGTGTACAAAAGTACTTTGTAAAATCTTTTCATTTAGTGTTAATAACTTTTTTTTACAGTTTGTTACATCTAATTTGTTAATTCATGCCAAAAGGTAATTTACTTATAGGCAAGTAATTAACTAATTTACTTTTCGGAGATCATATTATTAACAATTTCCTTTAAATAAAAAGTAAACAGAAAATGTAAACCTTTTGACATCTTCAACATTGGTTTTAATATCTCGATGTCTTTTTGCAGCTTGCAGATTTGGAGACTTTGGAACGTACTTTGGCGGGGCCCAATTCTTAGTTGACTGAAAATCTGAACCATGAAAAATAATTACGATACATATTTTAGATATACTGAAAGAAATAATACAGAAATAAAATTAATAAATTTCTTAACAAATGACACAGGGCAGTGGCGTAACAAAGGAGGGTTTTGGGGACAAAACATTGCCCAAGAGGCTTTGGTTTTAACATTCTTGCCAATCCTAATACAATAGTTTTTACTTATCATGTAAAGGCTATTTTGATTTAATAAAACCTTCAGAAGATTATTTTGGCTACACAACTGACACAGGAAACCAGCTATTTCGGTCCCAGGGCATTCAGACTTGGTTCCTTAAATTCAAATATATTACGTTTTTATCCTGGAACTCATTTTTCTAGGATACAGTTAAGTCTTGATAACTCGAACATTCTTGCATTTTTTAGTTTTCATTGGGTCCCAAACTCTGGAGAATACCTATAGTAATCTTCCCCCTTCCCCTTTAACCTTAACCCTTCAAGTTATACCCCTTCCTATAACTTGAAGCTTTATGCCGCTTCCTTGGGATGTAAAGAGTCCTCAAGACTTGACTACATAATGTTTTATTGAAATATGTGAAGTTAAATCCATATATAATCCGTATAAGTTAAATCCATAGACCAAACAAAATACAGAATTTACATCACTATTATGTGATACAAAGATTAAGGGCCATGCTCCACATCAGCGTAAAACGCGACCGAAACTGAAGGCAGAAACCGAAAATCCGGGTACTTTCCATAGGAACACCATTGAATCCATTTTACGCTTCTGCCTAATTTTTCTGCTTTACGTCGATGTGGAGCATGGCCCTTAGAGCCTGATTACCAAACAGGCCAGCTAGGCTGGACTTGTGCCCCCGACTTTCAGGGACTCTAAAATGACAAAACATTTTTTGGTCTATACTTTGAAAACAAGTAAGAAAACTAAGATTTTTTCCATTATTTACTTTGCTTCTCTTCCACGTACTTCAGGTCTGGGTGTTCGCAAAAAAATACTCTAAAGGAGTGCTTGAGAAACCCATCAGCCTTTGAAATAGCACTCTTGGTTCTCCCTGAATGTTTGCGATTATAAGGCTTGACAACAGAAACAGAGGGCCAAAAAAAAAAAGTTCGGCTTAGGAACCCTAGTACCTTAACTGAGATCTGCAAACATTATAAACGAAAATCAAAATTGCCCTACATTGCATGAAGTGAATAGCTCACAATTGACCTCAATTTAATGAAGTGTTGTTAGTAAACTTGCTAGATGTTTTCTCAATCTTGTGAATTTTTCAAGAAGTAACTGAACTGCAGACCAACAATCAGGAAAATATGCTGGGAGCAATCCTTTTTTCATAAGCAAATACTTGCTTCAGAAGTGCACAAAATGGCGTTAAAACTTCATTTTTGGTATAACTGTCAAAAGTAGAACTGGTACATAGAAAAATCGATTTCATATTTCAATTCAACACCCTAACTACAGTTCTAAAACTCAAGGCACAAAAGTTTTTTTTTTCTTCCTTTTCTGTAATAACTACTTTGTTTCCCGATAGTATAAATGCCAACTTAGAGGACAGTTAATATGAAAAATGGACGAGAAATGGCTCAGTTAAAATTAAAAAAATTTCCTCAGTTTTTGCTCTGTTCTAGAAACAAGAAACAAACTAAATGAGACAATTTACATTATTAGATAAGGCTTGTTTGAAAGAAATTAATACAGAATGAAAAGAAAATATTTAGGGTAATTGCATTAACTCTAAATAATGACAAGAACAAGACTTTGGATTATGTGTATGATTATAAATATAAATTACATGGTATAGACAAATATCAGTTTGAACTTGAACTCACTTTTTGCACGTGAAGAAAGATATCGCTCAGGGCATTTTTGCTGAAATGCTGCAACTTGTTGTGCTAATGGAACATACACATCTTGTTTATTTTTTGAAATGGCTCCTTTGGACTCAGATGAAACCTTTGATCAAATTATTTGACATTAAAATACAATCATGAAAAAAAAAAAAATCAAATAATTTTGCAGTTGAGCCCTGTTTTAACTAATTCTAAGGGCATAGTTTTTAAAAATGCCAAGTTATGGAATGAAGATTTTGGAACTGAAACTATTATTTGAACAAGAATTACATATATAAGCTAAAAACTAACATAAAAACAAAATGTTTATTATGAGGTACTTGTACAGTACTAGAGAATTTTTTTGGTCGAAAATAAAAAAAAGTTTTGAGTTTACAGTTTAAATTAATGAGAATCCTTAATAGCTCATTTGGTCAACGTTTCCAGTCTCCACTGAGGTTCCTATAAATACAAGCTGACATTTCCAGCGATTTGGAATTAAATTGGTACCTTGTTTAGCTTTTATACTTCAGCAATAATCATATCATATCTGCGTCATTGAATATTGTATGACTTAGAAAGAAGAGTTAGTGCAATTTTTTTTTTTTTTTTGAGGAGGGTCAAATTCTGAAACTGCCACCTTTACCCACCTTCCTCCAAGGTTTTATATTGAGTTTCAATGGAAAAGATACATAAATGGGGTAAATTTTCCGCCTGGGAAAAATGTCTCCCCTCGTCACAAAAATATTTAATTGTGTTTTCTAATATCAAAAAGCAGCTATGAGTATTTTTACAGCCTGTACTTTGTAGGAGAAATGGCTTACAGTGGCTGCAATCAAGACGTGCCTCCAGTAGTATGAGAGCAAGCACTTGAGACACGCCCAAGACAACATATTATCTGCAATTTAACCCTTTATGCAACGACGGGACTTAGAAGTACCGCTTGTATTAATTTAGTATTATGAATCCTTAATGATTGGAATCATGCTAGCACTTGAAAGTACAGGATGTCCACCAATTATTGACGGGATTTCCGTGCTTCATAACTTTCGAATAAAAAATAATAAGCAAAATCCAATAACGTATTCGTAAATTACAACTCAAAAAGTATTATTTATGATATAAAAAAAATTATTGAATTATTAATTATGTAACAAAAATATATTGAAATTATTGCCCTTCGTGGCTTGTAACACATCGAAATGAAATTCGACTTCCCTCCAGATGTTCTCCAGTATTTGTGGGCTAACATTTTGGATCGCAGTGACAATTCTGCTTTTCAGTTCATCAAGGGAGGGAACAGAAGCCTTGTTTTCAATGCTTTTGCAAATCTCCACATTAAGAAGTCCATTTCAAAAAACCACAATACATGAATCAAGACACACGGCAGTGTGTCAGCCAAGTTCGCGCTGCACATCTGCTAGTGTATCTTTACACAAACCATTTCGGGCTACTTTTGGCCCCTCCGTTTCTCAAGAACTACTTCATCTACATTCTTTAAATTTTGCAAGTCTATTAGAGTGACATAGAACACCCATAATCCTAAATTTTATGAATATATCTCTTTTAGTTTTAAAGTTATTAATATTTGACAAAAGAAAAAATGGCGACTTTCTTATTTAGATTATACACTCACTCATCAAAATGTTTACCTACTTCCAAGTGTCTCATAATCTTAAAATTTGGCATCAAGGTATATTTCCATACACTAACAATGGGAAAAATCTAAAAAGTCCAAAAACTATGTTAAAAAAGCAAGAAAAAAAGCATTTTTTATGAGTATCTTGGCGCGATTTATAAATGGTTCGTCGAACAAAAGCGCCAAAATGCTTGTAAAACGTTGCCAAAAATAAAATACTTAAGCTTAAAATCAAATGTTTTATTGTAAGCTGTTTCAAGGCTTAGTTTGCCTTGACGGAAGATTAAAATGGTTTATCAAGATGAAATAAATAATTCGAATTCTAGAGATTGACTATGCCACCTTGCGGTGACTTAAGATATTAACCAAGTAGTTAAAATATTCTATTCCTCTTTTAAGAAAAATATAGGGTAAACACGAAGAAAATTTACTTATTTCGGATGTCGTCTGTTCCAAGCGAGGTACTTTCGCAGCACACTTAAACTTTATAATAGGGGTTAAATTGCATCAATATTGCTACATTCGAACGTTGCTGAAAAAAATCTTTATCAGTAAGTATACCGCTCTTCAGTCTTTTTCGGCTTTTCAAAAATGCATGATATCCCAACAAAAACATAAATGTGAAAAAAGTAGCCAAGTTCGGTTGAAACAACGTTTGGGCAGTTTTAAGCAGCGGTGCCACCAACAAAAGAGTCGAAATCTAACAGGCTCCAAGTTCTATAGCTGTTCTGTTAACTACAGTCGTGAGAGGTATTGAAATGTTCATTAATTTATTTTAATAACATTTCGTTAGTTCCTTTCATATCGGCTTCGGAACTGGGCAAGTTTTAATCGTCACAAAGTTACGTTCAAAAAAGTCCGACTTCCGTCAGTTAGAAATGAACTTGCCAAGTTATAAGAAGCCGATAGGAAAGGAACTAACGAAATGTTATTAAAATAAATTAATGAACATTTCAATACATCTCACGACTGTAGTTAACAGAACAGCTATAGAACTTGGAGCCTGTTAGATTTCGACTCTTTTGTCGGTGGCACCGCTGCTTAAAACTGCCCAAACGTTGTTTCAACCGAACTTGGCTCCTTTTTTCACATTTATGTTTTTGTTGGGATTGTTTTATCTTGCACTGTCGACATTTTTATTTATGACATTATTCAGACCACAAGTGCGCCAAGATTGCGCACGTGCGGTCCCCTCCCCCCTCCCTTGATGAACTGAAAAGCAGAGTTGTCACTGCGATCCAAAATGTTACCCCACAAATGGTGGAGAACATTTGGAGGGAAGTCGAATTTCGTCTTGATGTGTTACGAGCCACCAAGGGCAAATAATTTCAATATTTTTTTAAAATGTCATTAATAATAATTCAATAATTTTTTTTATGTCACAAATAAACTTTTTTAGTTGTAATTTACGAATACGTAATCGGTTTTCGCATATTATTTTTTGTTCGAAAGTTATAAGGTACGGAAACCTCGTCAATAATTACTGGACACCCTGTACTACATCTTGTACTTTGCTGAGAGGTCGACACATGGTACATGCAATCGGAAACAGTTTTCTTAGGGGCCCTAAGGCGTAGAGGGTCTTAGACCCTACCGATCGTCAAAATTTTTCTATTCATTATTTATGTTTAATGTATTTTCAACCAAATAACCAAAAAAATATTTAAAAATTCATTGCTGAATTAATTTAGAACATAAAGGGTTAAGGAAAATATTGTTTTCCATGTCTGGAAATAAATCTGAAGTCCTAGACTTAGGACTAAACGAAATGCTTGATAACATATCAGAAAATCAAATAGAATTCACAGTATCAGTACATGCCTACTTGGAAAGGAAATGCAGGCATTAATGTTCCTATAAAAGAATACTGAGAATTGATTTAATTTTGCTACAGGTTGATATGATACCTTGTATCAAAAAATCATTCGAAGAGCCGTCCGAATCGATGAGTAAGAAAAGATGTTGCATTACCATGAAATTAAATTTCAAAAATTGCATTCGATCCTTGACATTTTGCTATAGATTATCAACGATCATTTTATTTGGAGATATTATAATTCAAAATTATGTTTTCTTACAGCTAAGAAAAAAAAGGGAAACCTGCAAAGTTTTCCAATGTCTTTTGAAATTATGTACACTTATGGAATTCAACACCATTTTATTAAAAGAAATTAACATGTATTTTTTTATGAAGCTCATTTCTTAAATCTTTACAAGCAAACTTCTAGAAGTAACTACTTGCTTATTGAATGACTACTAGTAGGTAAAAACAAGAAGCAAATGATTATATATAATCGTCCTTTAAACTGCTTTATATTACCTTAGTTATATTGCATGCTTGATTCATTTGAGCATCTGATTTGTTCTTTTTCATACTTTCCAAATCTGTAAGGCTGAACAAAAAGTATTAAATATTTAAAGAAATCACTGAATACACAAGATAACAAAAACTAAATAACTTTAGAATGTAAATTTGCACTTGAGTAAAGTTACACAAACACTTAGATAGAGTTTTGACTACGGACTACAGCAAGAAATTGAAAGTCACCGACAGCATATAACATAGTTTACATACAGTCAAACCTCCATACCATCAAACTTCTACATATTGAAAATTTCTATATATCGAAGCTTTAGTGAATCTCCATGTTCATTATATAGAAAAACTGTTTCAATATATCGAAAAAATTTACATACATCAAAATTATGTTTGGACATAATGGGACATTTTATTCGACTTTAAACCTCTTGCTTCAAAAATATTAAAGAAGGAGTAAAAGGACGGTCAGTGATCGTCTCTACAAGCCCCACAAGTCAGTTATTGAGGTTAATGTTGGAGAAACAAATGGAGAACTTAAGGAGTTTTAGAAAGAAGCAACAAATTTGGTTTTCATTTTATGTTGCCATTTGTTCTGTAAAACCAATTTCATTCTCTTTTCTTCTGATAGTTGTTCTACGTCCTTAAATAAGCAAAGCTTCAGTGGAAACCTAAAAATTTGAATCCATCGAAAAATGAATTGTTAGAGGCGCTTGAAACATTACTTCCGGGACTTCAGTTCACAAAAATTATTCCTGATTAAGTTTTTAGTGGATGTAATAAATGTAAACATTTCTTTGGTGAGCTTGTCACAAAACAGGCAATTTAGCACGAATTTCAGTTATATCAACTTCCAAAAAATGCAACTACGATTATTATAGCGATGTTTGGATAATTTATTTTAAAGTAATAAACAAATTATTCTTATTAATTCTTCTTTTTAATTATTAATTTCGTAACATTAATGTTATTTGCTGATAGATTAGAAATGGAGTTTCATATTAAAATTACTTTAAATTTAAATTTTTAGTAGTAATTATGGTAAATTAAACTCTTTTTTGTATATTGAATTTTATTCCTGCAAATTGCTACTTCAATATATGGAGGTACGACTGCATTTGTTTTGATAAGGTTGACAGAAAAAGTCATTATAAACTGGAGAAAAAGAGAGGGGAAAATAAGCAAATTGTTCATAAGGTTTGAAAATTGCTAAGCAAATTTGCAATGAATTTAAGTATATTTTTCAAGCATGACAACAATCATTAAAAAAAAAAAAAAGGTTCTTGGGTGTTTAAAGGTGAAAAAGGAAACTTCCGTACAAATATATCATTCTTTGTTTAATTTTCTGCGACTCAAATTTGAGAGTAACCTGTTGTTTCTGAACAGCAAGTTGAGCTGAATGAAAGGTAACCTTTGATAAAACGTTGGTGAATTAGCGCATTAGAAATAATATTATGTAGGGGACATTTCAATTATATCAGAGAAGAGCTAGCATAAATTTATTTGAATTTGCTTCCATGAAACAGGGATGAAAACAGCTCAAAGTCAAAAAAGAGGAAAAATTGCGCGACTGAAAATTCGGATAGATTTTTTTTCCATATTCTGCGAAATTAGTCATGCAAGATTTTCTCTTAATTTGCGCCCTGAAATTGAAAGTAAAAATTTTTAAAAGCTCTTAATTGCTCATTCACTATTTATTTTTAAGTCATTCGCAACAGTGTAGAAAAAAAAGGGGGGGGGTGCAACTTTTGATGAATTAGACAAGTGTATCCCAAGAAACAAATTCTCTAATTAGTATTGCATAGTCTTTAGTTATTTTGATAAATTTTAAAGATCAAAATAATTTTCCCAATTTTTTGACAAAGATCTCGAATATTTTAGCTGAACTTTCTTAATTTCTACCTCCTACAAATCAAATTGATGTTTTTGGCAGCATGCCAAAATAGAGTACATAGTTCACCGATAATTGCAGGTAATCCTCGAGATTTCAATCCTGCTTCATCTTAAAAACATTTCCATTATTTTGGAAGTTGGAAATAATTTCAACGTCTACTACTTTAAATCAACTTATTTTAAGCTTCATTTTAATAATGAGTGTATTTTTATTTTTTTTCTAAACTTGATGCAAAATTAATTTTTTGATCGCGGAAAGAAAAAAAAAATACAAAAAGCGGAACATCGCGGAACCGCGGAAGATTTTCATCCCCGATGAAAGCAATTTACACATGGCAAGTTAAATTTATTACATGTCTTACTTTAGATCAGCTTCAATCACAGCCTTTGCTTCAACCTTTTTAGAATCAATCGCCGCACAAAGTTCAACCATGTCCTCTCTATGCACTATTTCATCATTAATATCTTTAAAATCTGAATTATTTTCATACCTATAAATGAAAGAAGCAGTAAACAGATATAGACCATACAATTAAAATTTGCAAAATATTAAAAAAAAAAAAAAAGAAGCACAGAACATCTGGTATGAATAAGTCAAAAATAAGCTTGTACGCGAAAGAAACTAAAGTGCTTCTTTTTTTCTTTTCAAATTAAACTGAAAAATATGGGGCTCAAGACCATTAGAAAAAAAAAACATTAAAACTAAGAATTTAAATCTAGGTGCAGAACAAACAATCTAGGGGAATCAACTTTAATGAATCAACTGCCAAGCATTCAATTTTTAAAAATTAAACATGCTGCGATATGACACTCCTTGCCGATAATGTATTTAAAATTTACAAAGAAAAAAATTATTTCTTAAAGGCAAAATTGATCGTACTCAAAACTTACTCTTAAAAATTCCCCCTTTGGGTCAATCACAGGTCTTAATCATAATGAATCATTGAAGAAAAGTTTCAATGTGATCCAAAACTTTAGACGCCAAGTTAGGCACTTCGAGTTTACAATCTAAGCTCCAAATTAAAATTTCTAGGACTAACTGGGACTAATGACCGCTTATTTTTAACACTGGTTAAAGGCATAACAGTAAGTTAGCTTTCCACGGAACAGTTCCGGTGAATATCTTGTGGAGCAATAATCCAGGAATATAGAACAAGAGATTGCAAAACAAATTTAAAAATAACTTAAGTATATTTGCCGAACATGACAACAATCAAACTTTTTAGAAAAAGATCCTTAAGGGCTTGAAGGCGAAAAAGGTAACTGTTTCATACAAATACAGTTGAACCTCGTTAAACCACCCCCCGAAAAACAGCCACCCTCGCACTTCGCCAAGAAAAACGGCAAAAAAACTTTCAGAATAGGAATGTAATTCAAATTCCCTGATTAAACCGCCACCTCAATTTCTGCCAACAATTTTCTATGGAAACTGCCTTCTCAGCATGATAAAATAACTGTTTAAACCGCCACCCCGAAGGAATGTCAAACAATTCAGTTAGTAGAATTCAAGGTGGGAGATAAGAAGATTACTAGGCGACCACGTGTCGCAGAGGAAAAAATGAATATCACTTGTACCAGGTCTCTAATGTCTCTTTCAATTGTACCTAGATTAGTCATCAGGTCTTATCTTTTTTTTTATTCAACTGCACTTCTACTTTCTGACAGCAATTTACCCTTTAATCCACTCCCAGTAGAGCTCGGTCCCCCAAGGAGCAGTTTCCAACGTTTCCAGGATTTCCTTATCGCTCTTCTACCTTATTTCCACCCTTTTTTACTTCCCCCCCAAAGCTGTAAAAGCATTCATTCTTCACCCCTTCTCTAGTCTAGTAGGGTGCCGGGGGGGGGGGGACAGCCGTAACCTGTATCTGCTATTTATTCAGATTTCAACCAACGACTGGTGTAGATATCCGCTCAACATATTATAGAGTCTAGTTATCTAACTTCTTTCTGAAAAAATATCGCACCCTATCCCATACGTGCACGAAAAATTTTAATTTGCGAGTTTAAGGATAAAAGTCAAGGTGCAAAACAGCAATTTATTGCTAATAATTTCTCGGATATTTTGGGGAAAAAAGTCAGTTGAATGATTAAGGCAAATGCACCCACAGCTCGATCATAGCATCCTAAGACTGCAGTTTCGCCCTTATTATGGGCTCCTCAGTTGGGAATAGCCAATGATCAAGCCAGAGGCAAAAATCCTCTTAATGTAGCTAAGATAGCCAACAAACTGGTAGATAAAATGAATTTGTAAGGGTGAAACTGCAGTCTTAGGATGCTATGATCAAGCTGTGGGTGCATTTGCTTCAGCAGTTCTGCCTCAGCCCTGGCTTACGGGCGGTAATTCATTGCATATTACCCAGCTTTTGCCTTCAAATTTCAAGTTGAGCCGCACCATAGTTTGCGGACGCTCGCTGCTAAGATAAATTCCCTTTATCTACCAGTTTGTTAGCTATCTTAGCTACATTAAGAGGATTTTTGCCTCCGGCTCGATCATTGACTATTCCTAACTGAGGAGCCCATAATAAGGGCGAAACTGCAGTCTTAGGATGCTATAATAGAGCTGTAGGTGCATTTGCGTTAGTTCTGCCTCAGCCCTGGCTTACGGGCGGTAACTCATTGCATATTAGTCGAATGATTGTCAGAGATATCCTCTGGGAAAAACAAAGATGGTTAGAGAAATCATTGCACAATGTCAAGAAGATGAAAACAGGGAAGTATGAAAATTCGGAAAATGCTCTACTGATGTGGATCCTCTAAGTTAATGAAAATCATGGTGATGTTACTAACGAAGTTATAAAGGAACAAGCAAAAAATTTCAGTAAAGAGCTGGATGTTGAGAATTTTTCCTACAGTAACAGTTGGCTCGATCGATTTAAAAAGCGTAATGGTCTGTATTTGCATACTTGACATGGTGAAACTGCAGCCATCAACAAATCGAATGGTGATACAGGAAAAATAAAGCTGGAGGAAATTATTTCAGAGTATAACTTGTGAAAGAAGTCTAAAACATGGACGAATCGGGTTTATTTTTCGCTATGATGCCCTCTATTTTAAATAAAGCCGAAAAAGGTTCTAAAAAAGAAGGAAACGAGAATAACAACTATTCACTGTACAAATGCTGATGGAAGCGACAAGATACTTTTAGAGATAATAGGACCCTTAACACCCATTCGCTATTGTTCCAAGCTCATTTGAAGAGAATACACCTGCTTTTGATACAATTTAAAAAAACTATCCACACACACACATTTATGGTACATTGGTGAAACCTCGTTAAACCGCCACCCTTGAATTTCGCTAACTCTCGGCTTGTCAATTCGGTTGGCGGTTTAACGAGGTTTGACTGTATATAATTCTTTGTTTCATTTTCTCTGACTCAAATTTGAGAGTAAAATGTTCGTTCTTAACAGTAAGTTAAGTTGGATGAGAGGTGACCTTTGATAAAACTGCAGTTAGTGAATGAAGGCATTAGAAATGTTGTGCAGGGAGCAACATTTCAAGTTATATCAGATAAGAGCTAGCATAAATTTATTGTGCACTTGCTTCTATGAAAACAATTTATACACAGCAAGATAGATTTATTGCACGTCTCACTTTAAATCAGCTTCAATCACAGCCATTGCTTCAACCTTTTCAGAATCAATCCCCATACAAAGTCCATCCATGTCCAGTTCCTGTCTTTGCACTATTTCATCATTAGTATCTTTGAAGTCTGAATTATTTTCAGACCTATAAATGAAAGAAACAGTAAACAGCAAATACACCACACAATTTGAATTGGCAAAACATATTCAAAAGAAACAAGTATAGTGTAAAAGGCATAAAAAAGTGAAAAATAAGCCTGCACTCAAAATAAATTGAAGTGCTTTTTGGGTACTTTTTTCTTACAAATTAAACTGGAAAATTTGGGGCTACAGGCATTGTTGGAAATCAGAATTTAAATTTAGGCGTAATGATGGCACTTTCTTCAACATCGTTAAATATAATAAGGATACATAAGGCACTCAAAAGTTATTAGAAGGGACAGGGTGCTTGAACGGTTCAATGTTGAATGAAAAATTGCTCAAATTGAAAATTTTAACACGGGAATGAAGTATCCTTGCAGAGATCCTTCAAATAAAAAAAGTTTCATCAAATCGGACTCTTCACTTAAAAGTTATAAGGGGGGGGGGGGGGGGGGACAGACAGACTGACACACATTTTGCCCCATCTCAAAAACCTACTTTCCAATTATTAATTTTTCAACATTAAATAAAAAAAAAATATTGTTCCTTTTTTTCCACTTTGAAATATTTTTTTAAAAGATGCATTAAGCCACTTTTAATGCTTTTTTTTTGTCTTTCTTTTATTTTAATGGGAAAGTAGGCTAAAAAAAGGATTTAAAGAAAGAATTTATGCATCTTACTCTGAAGGAGCTACAACAGCATCTTCAACACAACTTTCTTTGGGATATAGATCAACCGAGTCAGAGACAACGTTTTGCATTTCTTCATTTATAACAAATTCTGAATTTGTTTCATGCCTGCAAAAAAAAAAAAAAGGTAATACAGAGTTGCCACACCCACCATTCTGCGTAAAAAACTCACATAAAAAGCAGCATTACAAACAAGCTACGAGAATATTAATATCTCGACAGCTTCATCACAGGAAAAAAAAAAAAAAAGACAATTACAGAATTGACACTTAATGCTGGGGGAAACCTTTCTAGTGTTTTCCCAGTACGAATAAAGAAAATTCAGTATAAATGAGACAACAGCAGAGTCAATATGTGCGATTTATTTTGAGAACATCTTGCAAAAAAAAAAAAAAAAAAAAAAAAGACATTTTATAGAATGTATTTCTTACTTTTTACAAACTGAAATGTCCTCTTCGGCACCAGAGTTTACTTCGGAAAGAGAATCCACTATGCTATTACATTGATCAGGGACACTTTGAATTCTTTCATCCCTCATATTTTCTGAATAAACTTCAGCTCTGCAAATGAAAGGAAAGATCAATGTGTGGCAGCTAGTATAGCATGAGCATGGTTAACCAAGTAAAAGACATTGAAATGAATAAATACATTACATAAGTGGGGTGGAGGTGGGGAGGGGGAGACGACACATACATACATTGGGTTTCAAAACAATTAGGGGAGCAAGCAAAAAAGTGAATAAAACCGTGCAAGATAGCCACGGATTGGCATACAACGGATAGTACACGTGCATCAATGCACAATACAGAAAAAAAAAAAACCTAAAAACTTTGGAATTAATTCTTTGAAAATGTGGAAAAAACATGAAAAGGTGATTTAGGGCAACAATTTGGTTACATGTAAAAGATGAAAAAAAGGTACTGTTAAAACATGATGCATGAGTTTTAATAAGGCGTGTGGTCTCCTTGAACAGTTAAGACTGCTGCCCACCTGTTTGGCATGGATGCGATAAGGTTATCGATCTGACTTTGGGGAATACTGTTCCACTCCTCAAGAAGTGCAGTCTCCAAGTCTCGGACAGTAAAAGCCGACCTTGGTCGCACAACAATGTATCGTCCGAGAATGTCCCAAACATTCCATGCGCTGTATTTTTTCAGCTTCAAGCACGTTCTCCACCAGACAAGGTCTCTGCGGTCGAGCAATATCGTCTTGTAAAACCAAGGAATCTCCAATAGCTCCAGCGAAAGGGGTGACATGAGGTCTCAGTATCTCGTCTGCATACTTTGGCCCGTCAAAGTGCCCTTCCAAATGATATGCAGGACCGTATGCCGCCTATGCTGATTTTACTCCACACCACCTGACCAGCTCGTTTGTGTTGTGACCTTTCACGAACGAATGCAGGGTTATTTTTAGTGCCCCTGTCCCTCCATACCAGAACACGTCCAGTGTCACTCTCCAGACTGAATCGAGACTCGTTTGTAAACAGCATTTGGCTCCAATCATGTTGCTCCTAATCTTGATGTTCAGCAGCCCATCTTCTTCTGCCACACGGTGGCGTGGGATCAACGAAATGCAGACCATTGGCCTATGTGTATAGAGCCCTCCCTCATGAAGCCTATTACGTACTGTTTGGCTGGACACCCTTCGTCCTATTGCCAAGATAAACTGTTTTTGCAGATGCCTAGAACTCTATTCTGTTTCGACGGTCTATTAACTGTATATACTGGTCATCAGTTGCTGTAGTGGCGAGTTGCCGACCTTGCCCTGATCGACGTCTAACATTTCCTGTTTCTTGGAACCGATTCCACAGCCTTGCAACACTTCTGACGACTTCAACATCATCCGCGACACAAC
>JAXGGA010000572.1:0-210402 GCA_038373865.1 Uloborus plumipes
GAAAAACGAAAAATATTCCTCCCTTCCGTCCAAAATGATAACGAAATGCTTTTCTTGCTGATACTAAGCATTTTCTTGCTGATTCATGAGCATTCAAATTATTGTTTAACTTGAGATAAATGCCCATCATTGTTCAATTTTTCCTATTAATATAGTTTTCGTTTTTGCACCAAGCAGAATTCTTTAACAGTTGTGTGGCTAAGATGCAAAATATTTTCTCATCGAGTAAAACAAATATTGCTCAAACCTGCTTATTTTAAGATAGAAAAAACGCTAGGAACAGTCTTGAAATTACCAACTGATTCTGAAGGGTTCTTGAAATTCTTCGCAGCCCGTACTGCACTTAAGAGAGAAATTTTGGTCGTAATCCAATTCGCTTTAAATAGTGTTTACCGTAATAAAGAAAAGATTATAGCTCTGTTTGAACGCGTTCGTCAGTAAAGCAGTTTCTACATCCTTTGACAAAAGTTCGGAATGCATCCAAAAACAAATCGACCCCATTTTCTACAAATTCCGTTTAGTTTTGTTTTTAACTGCATTTTCGGTAAACTTTAAAACATACTCCTGAATATGAAACCGGATAGTCAAATGTTGAATCAATCCAAGTTTTGCATCATTTAGAATCTGTGTAAAATTAAAACAGAAATATGTAGGATGTTATGTAAATTCTCTTGGAGTAGTCGGAAAATATTAATATTGATTGAATTTTTGAATACAATTTAAATTAATTTTTGAAATAAAACTTCTTCCGACAAAAATGTATGAAAATTTTATGAAATTTGTATTAAAAAAGTCATAATAAAATGAACCTTCAAGGAATTAAAAAAATTGCTCCGGAAAACCATATTACAAATCCTTTTTATTTATAGATGTGAAAGTTCTAATTTCAACACTTTTTTAATCTAACAAATATTTTTCTTTGGAGAAAAAAATTGCGCATGACAAGCATTTTTGTCCGAAGGAATACGATATTAGTTGATGATGATCATTTTAAACCCACTAGGAGTGCAGCGAGAGAGGGTCCACCCAGTTCTATCGATTAGTTGCTTGACATCAAAATCGGTGGGATGGTATGTGACCTTAGAAACTTTTCGGGAAACAAAAAAAAAAAGGAAAAGAGAAAATGGTGGTCGAAAATGAACGTTGAAATTCGCAATAACTACGTGACTGAGGAAGACTCCAACCCCTGATTGGTCCCTGGAACCTCCAGTTTGCCCTCATCTCCCCCAAATTTACCCTCAATATCATACCTGCCGGCCAGCAGATGACCTCTAAACCTCACCGCCTAGTTAAGATTCAGACAGGAAATGACTTTGAGATCCAGAATATGAATGATTGGTTGTAGCTATTGCTTATTAATACGCTTTTATTAGTTTCACATGTGGGTTCGTTCGTTTGTCTGTATGTATGTAACTCTGAATAAAAGATAAAATTCACGTTCTTTGCAAATATAAAAGTAATATATTTAACGCTATTATTAATAATAAATTATATTAGATGTTGATGTATCATAAGTGCAACAAAAAGCGTATTTTTTAACATTTAGAACTAATTTAAAGATTATTTTAGTGCTTTAAATTGAACAAATAAATTGCTCTAAATTTTTTATTGCATATAACTGACGATTAATTAAGTACACTATGTTTCCTGAAGAGTTCCTTAAATCCATAGAATTGGAAAGAGTGATTTTGAAACTGTGTCATTTTCAGAAAACAGTCAATATTAAATTTATAAATAAAAAATCAGATTCTCCCCCCCCCCCCTTGGACCAACCACGAATTAGCGTTTGTCCTCACGTTGCCGCAGTTGATGTCCAATCTTTTTTTTTTTTTTTTTGATATTAAAGAAGACACAGTTTTTGTGGTAGATTGCCTCTTAAGGGGGGAAATTGCAGTTGAAATAGAAATAAATTAATTTTAAACAATCAATGCTGCAGACAATGAATATTAATCGGTTCCAGCGAAGTCTTTAAAATATAAAATACTATTCATTATGCTTTTTAAAACGAAAAAAAAAAAATAATTCAGTCAGCATTTTACAGAACTCCGATGCAATTCGCGGTTATATAAAAGAGAATGATTATTTTATGTGGTTTAGAAACTCAGTTATGATCGGAGCAATTCGTCATCATCGAGCTCCACTTAAAAATAGATATTTTGAGCAATAAAAAAATTAATAACAAAAAAAGCACTTGGGAAAGTTCGATCCTTCATATAAGACTCACGGAATAAAGATGGCGTGCATCGCACTGCGCCAGGTAAATTTCTTTTGGCGAATCCGCACATAAAACTCTATAATGGAATCTTGCAACTCACGACATAACGTTGGCTTATCACGGTATCTGGAAAAAGGAATTTAATTCTATTTTGAGATGATTTTTGATAAATATAACGCTTCTACCACACTGCAAAATATGAGCGGTTGTTTTCAAAGTAACTGGCAGCCGAGGTTCCAGATTAAAACTGTACAATGCACAGTAATAAACTGCGAAATTAGCAGTTTTACAATTTCTTACTGTAAAGGTAGCAATTTTACGGTTTATTACCGTAAAATTTAGCAATTTTGCAGTTTATTACCGTAAAATTTAGCTACATTATTCTGTAAAAACAATAGTATAATATTGGCAGCAGAGGTTCCAGTTTAAAACTATAAAATGCACAGTAATAAACTGTCAAATAAGCAATTTTATAGTTTATTACTGTAAAAGTGCCATTTTCACAGCTTATTACTATAAAATTATACTCGAAAAGCAACATTCATTTTTTTCAGTGCAAACACAAAATAGATTGAATAATTTTACATGATTTACTTCATTAGAATGGAAGTGCTAGAACAACTCCACCCTATCATGGTTATCTTAGTTGTGTCCCCATAGACTTAACATTGTACGAAACAAGTAAAATTTAGGAGTATTATGCTATAAAAACAACAGAATAATACTGGCAGAGGAGAACCCAGTTTAAAACTGTAAAATGCAATGTAATAAACTATAAAATTAGCACTTTTACTGTAAAATTAGCAATTTTACAGTTTATTACTGCAAAATTAGCAATTTTACAGTTTATTACTGTAAATCAGCAATTTTTACAGTTTATTACTATAAAATTAGCTGTATAAAACTAAAATCATCATTCATTTTTTGCAGTGAAGAGAAAAAAAAGTCTGAGATATTCCATCTCGTCGGTTTCCATGCATCGGCTCGAGCCCATTGTTTACAAATGTTTTCTTTTTTTAAGCGCCTTATTATCTGCGGATTGCATTAGCCGAGTCATTGTTTTCTTAGCCATAAAGAAGGGAGATATTTCACAGTTGTAGTTCGGCTGCAGAGCAGTTTATGCATTTCTCCAGCTCGACAAAGTACTCTCCTACGAACGCGAAATTTGTCAGGAAGAAACAAGATTTTTTTTTTTTTGTCTTCTCACTTGAGATTTCTCCCTCAAAAATATATATATATATATATATATATATATATATATATGTGTCTATATGTTTTATCTCATGCAGAACAACAATGAGTAAAGTATTCAGAAAAAGGAAATCATTGGTCACATGCTAAAAATGCCGAAGAAAGAGCAGCTGCCACACTAAAAAATGAATGTTGTTTTTATAGTATATTACAGTTGATTTTATAGTAATGAATTGCAAAATTGTACGGTACTAAACTGTAAAATTGCTAATTTTGCAGTGATAAACTGCAAAATTGCTAATTTAACAGTTTATTCCCGTGCATTTTACAGTTTTAAACTGGAACCACTGTTACCAGTATTATACTGTTGTCTTTTGTTTTTGCAGTTTGTTTTTTTAAATTTTACGGCAATGTAAAAATTGCTAATTTTACAGTAGTAAACTGCAAAATTTCTACTCTTACAGTACTGAACTGTAATAATCGTAATTTTACAGTAACAAACTGCGAAATTGCTAATTTTACAGTTAAAAAAAACCGTGCAAAATCACCTTGTATTACCAGTAAAATTTCTTACTTTACAGTAAGAAACTGTAAAATTGCTAGTTTTACAGTATATTACTGTTTATTTTACAGTTTCAAATTGGAATCTCGGCTGCAAGTAAACAACAGCTCATTTTTTGCAGTGTAGTATTATACTGTAAAACTGTAAGTATTACAGTAATTTACAGTTATAAATTGTAAAAATTGCTGCTTTTACAGTACTAAACTAAAAAATCCAGAGAACTTAATACTAACAACAATAGTGTCTATCTCCAAGATGCGAACGCAATAGCGAAATCCAAACTTAGAGATAAATCAATCCAAGTGAAACACTAGCTTTGTGAAATAAACACAAGTCGATCAATAACAAAAACTATAACCAGGCTGAGAACCGGCCATCACAGGGGCATGAAGATGGATGGAGAGGGTAGAAAGGTGTATAGAAACTGTTGTCATTGCCCAGATACATAGCTTACACCTCGTCATATCTTTGAGTGTCCCATGGGCGGATCCAGCGTCTGGTTAAGGAGGGGGTCATTTTCGGAAAGGGGGGTCAAAGTGCAATTTTTGTGGAAAAATAGTGGGTTTGGGCAGTTTTTTCGCAATACAAGTCCCAAAAATGCAATTTTTTGCTATATTTGATTAGTTAAGGGGGGGGGGTCATGACCCCTATAACTACCCCCCCCCCTCTGGATCCGCACTTGGAGTGTCCAGCAATGAGTGCGAACCTGAGAGAAATGGGTGTATTGCCGTCACTTGTAGACCTTTATGACGATAACATCCAACAAATCGCAAAAGCAGTTATAAGGATCCATGGAGTTATTTAGTTGGGCTAAGTCATAGACACGACAAAAAAAAATACAGCTTTTTTTTTGCTGTGTGTAGCGTTCTAAATAAATTTTATCTTACGTCAAAACATAATGCAGTTATCCGCCAATTCCTCTTGCTCATGTTACGAAGAAGATCTTTCCCCGGTAGTTTCCTCCTGATTTGATTATACCTCCATCCGGAATCGAGGCGATTGGGGCAACAAATGCAGACGATTTATCTAAATATATCGTCCTCGTAGACATTAACACGATGCTCTCCAGATGATGCTGCTCGGTAAATGTTTATTTGTTAGGATTTACAGGGGGGACTGGATGGAAGACTGAATCGTGAGGTTTTTTTTATGGAGTATTGTCTCTCCCCCCCCCCCCCTCTTTTTTTATTGGAACCTAGGGATGGTCTTTCTATTTAAAGTTTAACCCATTAATACCTGACATTTGTTTTTCCAAAGATATTTTGTATACTGGTTACAAATAGCGTTTAATATACAGGAAAAATAATTTTAAAAATATCATGTGAAAAATATTTTTTTTATTAAGAAAAGAAAAATCGTCCTTAAAAAGGGACGCTAGGCACCAGAGGGTACATACTTTTTTTACTAAATTTTTTTCTGCCTACGATATAATATCTGAAAAGACATTTTATAAGAAGAAATAAAAGCAGCAATGAACATAAACTGGTAAGCTGGGAATAATTTTAAAAACTTAGCTTTTTGCTCTTGAGATTTAACGATGTCATTCTTGATAAAGATCAAAATAAAACGGCTACAGAACACACTTTACAATGGTTATGTGTTGCAATCTATTAATAATGAAATTAAACAATACCAAAGTAATAATTGAACACTATTATTTGGTTGAAATGTTCATTTTGGGGAAATTCAGACCCTTACCCTCCCCTGTTTTTTTTTTTATTATTATTTGAATTTTCATGTCTAGCTATCATAAAGTAATTTTATCAACACTTATTTGATTTTGTTTTTTTTTTTTTTTTTGAATTTTCATATCTAGCTATCATAAAGTAATTTTATCAACACTTATTCGATTTGTTTTTTTTTTATTTGAATTTACATGTCTAGCTATCATAAAGTAATTTTATCAACACTTATTTGATTTTTTTTTAATTTGAATTTTCATGTCTAGCTATCATAAAGTAATTTTATCAACACTTATTTGATTTGTATTTTTTTATTTGAATTTTCATGTCTAGCTATCATAAAGTAATTTTATCAACACTTATTTGATTGTTTTTTTTTAATTTGAATTTTCATGTCTAGCAATCATAAAGTAATTTTATCAACACTTATTTGATTTGTTTTTTTTTAATTTGAATTTTCATGTCTAGCTATCATAAAGTAATTTTATCAACACTTATCTGATTTGTTTTTTTAATTTGAATTTTCATGTTTAGCTATCATAAAGTAATTTTATCAACACTAATTTGAAAGTTAGTTACAAGAAATTGGATTTAATTTTGAAATAATTTTTTTAATGTTATAAAAATGAAAAAAAAATCGTCTCTTAAAGAAACAAATTAATAACTACTTCTATAATCGGAATTGTAAACGAAAAAAGAAGTGATGGTGAAATTTATAATAGGGTAAGTGTAGTACTCCAGTAGTCGGCCATTTAAGAGATCTTTTGTTGATCTTGGCTAACCTAGAACTTTCAGCTATCAATACAGCAACAAAAACAAGGTAAAACTTTAGAATGAACCTTTCTGATAGTGAATCACCTACTTGTTTCAGAAATTTAAAAAAAAAATATGTTAAAATCCAAGCTGTTGTCAACACTAGTAAATGCTCCAGTAGTCGGCCACAGAATCATCTTAGCTGAAAAATAAGCAGAATCGCAATCTTGGATGACGGGCACACCATTCAAAATGAAATGACTCATTACTAATTCAAAAAAAGTACCCAAAACTTAACTGCCACTGGTTGATGATTGAGGATAGGTACATGAATGTGTGAATGCGTCGTATCTGATTTTGAATTAAAAATGTATTATTTATGAGGAGTTTCATGTCATTGTGGCCGATTACTGGAGCACTTACCCTATTAAAAATAATCAGGATCATTATTCAACTAAACCGATTAATCGGCCGATTATGAACAGTCGATTTATCGGTAATCGGCCAATTCGTTTATCGCTGCACCCCTATTCAATACAATACTGTTTCTAGTGCTGTGTCAATGTGATACAATACGTTAATTATTTGGATTTTAAAAGTTCTTTTAAATATCTCATTCACCTTAAATTTCAAGGATCCAAGGGGGAAAAACGTAGCTTTGTCGCAAACACTGCTTTACCCCAACACTGTAAAAAATGAATATTGTTTTTACAGTATAATACAGCTTATTTTGTAGTAATAAACTGTAAAAATTTTGCAGTTTATTACCGTGCATTTTACTGTACTAAGCTGTAAAATTACTAATTTATAGTAATAAACTGCAAAATCGCTAATTTGACAGTTAATTGCCGTGTATTTTAGTTTTAAACTGGAACCTCTGCTGCCAGTATTATACTGTTGTTTTTAAAGTATAATAATACAGCTAAATTTTACGGCAATAAAACTAAAATTTCTAACTTTACAGTAAGAAACTAAAATTACTAGCTTTACAGTTTATTACTGTTTATTTTAGTTTTAAATTGGAACCTCGGCTGTCAGTATCATACTGCAGAAACCGCAGTTCGTTTTTTGCAGTGAAGGAAACGCTCTGTTTGGTCTGCTACTAAGCAATTCTTACGATTTCCTCTACGTGCCAACATTACGAATCTGGGCGGAATTTTGACGTACCGTGGATGAAATTTTTGCTGAGCAAAAATTGCTTGAATCGGGGGAAATGAGTAAGTTTTTAATTTTGCTGCAGTCTGGGCCGATATTGTGTGTCAGGAAAACACTGAAGGGTGATTCCACGGTCTCATATGTTAACTAAATGTGTCCTTATAGTTTCATATGTAGTGGAACGTCGATCACGTCACAAACCATGGGAACACAAAAACGTGTCGAATTGAACTGGTGTCGAATTACCGAGTTTTTATCCCTAGCAGCATAGTCTCATCGGCCATTCATTGAAACCCGATGAAATTCTCATTGGCCGATGATCGGTTCCGATGAGTTCCCATCGGGAATTGCTCCAATATGTCTCATCGGCCAAACAGAATCCGAGCTGAAAAATCCGATGAGTTTTGCTCGAAATACGATGAGATTTGGAGCAATTTACGAGCAGTGCAGTCCCGTGCCGATGAATTCAGGATCAATTTTGGATGCTCGGCTCATTTTCATGAGGAAAGTGGATCGGAAGGATATCGCTTTCCGATGAAAAGCAGCTCATCGAAAACCGTGCTCGGATACTGATCGGAACGATGTCATTGTGCGTTACGGGATCAGTTTACGAGGAGTTCGATGATCGGCCGAGCAAGATCCGATGAGTTGATGCTACTTGAGATATTGTCAACTTGAAGTGTTTTCTGACCATTCATGTTTTAAAAATTAATTCCGGTTAATGATTTTTCCCTTCTTTCTTTATATAAATTTTTATTTGTTTATTTTGAAGAGTACCGTAAAATGGGGTGTATAGGAACAGCGGGGTCAATCGGAACAAAACTTCCAGACCGTACAAAGAAATTCTTCATAAATATACTATTGGGTATTTTTCACCATTAATTTTTTTTTTTAGAAAGGTAAGATGATAGGAAGTAGGAAAAAATTACTTTTGTCAATCTGGCAACGCTACTGGCTTCTAAGGAGGGCTGTAAGTGGAATGCTAGAAAACATCACATTTTTATAGACTGCAAAACTTCATATGCAAGAACAAACCTTCTTATATTTTAAACCTAAGAGTGGTATGTTTCAATTATACATGTATCTGAACAACAGAATACCACATTAGAATTTACATTTTTTATTAATTGTGTCATAAAAATGAAGAATTCTGAAAAATGCCATTGGAAAAAAAATGCGGGGTGAATCGGAACACTTTGTTCTGTTGTTCCAATTCAAACTTATTTGAAGGAAACTGTTTGAAAAATCAAGATTCTAACCCCAATTCCTCTAATCAAGACAAGGACAAGGATTTATTACTGTTTATCCCTTCTCGTGAGCAACTAGATCTTAGAATGACAGAAAGTTGTAGATTTCATAAGATTTTTCTCCAGGAGACTTCTTTTTATTTAAAATACGAGGAGGAAAGTCATATAGACTTTATAAAGCAAAAGGCAAGCACACAGACAGTGATGAATAAGCGAAAAAATCTTTCAGGACAATCCCCGAAACCCATAGATTTTAAGAAACTAAAGAAAAGGCAGAGATCATCCCAGAAGATGCTATGAAAAAACTTAAGCCAAGTCACAATTGCTAGTTTTAAGGACAAGTTCATATTTGTGGACGACATGAGTGACTTCCATTCGTGTTAAATCTTTGTATTTCAATTCAAAAGCATTTCTTAAAATTACTTTTCATTTTTCATAAGTTCAAAATTATTTTGAATTTTGACAAATTATAAACGTTTACTGGTATTGAAATTATACTTTTATTTGACAGTAATTATCTGTTCTTGTTCTCCCTGATCAATATCACTCATATTTGTGAGACCTATTACAGGTTTCATGGAAAAAAATACAAATTTTAACATGTGTTCCGATTGACCCCTATGAGCGGGGTGATTCGGAACACCCATAATTTCCTATATATTTCAATAATAACTGTTCAAAATGTTTTGTGTTTGCTTGGAATATCAAAAGTAAAGCAAGACCGAAGTTTTTACCCAGAAAATCAAATTGAAAAAAAATCTTTTAACTGCTTTTTTTACAATCAAAGCTGAAAAGTGTTCCGATTCACCCCATTTTACGGTACATAATATAATAAATAAATGAAACAACTTTTAATACTATCCTTGCAAAAAATATATATTATACATAAGAACATTTCCCCTGGGTTATTGAATGTTGAAATTGAATAGTTGAATTTCCAAAACACACTTAGGGTGCCATTTTTTTAATGTTTATTAATAGTAACTAACCGACAATAATAGAAGTAACATCTCATTTACTTACCATGTTTTTAACGTTTTTTTATTTTTGAAATCATCCAAAATGCATTTTAGAAATTCAACTATGCAGTTTATTTCAGCACAAAAATTCAATACTCTAGGTGAAAAGTACTTCTGTATGATGCATAATTTGCGTTGCATGTTACAGTATAGTTACTATTCTGCTTCAAAAAGTTAGTGACCAATGAAATTGCCTGCGTAGAAAAAAAAGTCAGCATCAAATATGCGAAAGTTTTCCAAAGTTTTGCTTATACAACGCGAACGAAATTGGCTTTACAGTCCAATCAAAGCGTTTTACGAGCGCCTCATAAACTGGCCAGTCGTTAGGATGGAACTGGCCATAAACACGTTCTGCTGCATTTTGGAGACTCGCACGGGACATTACTGTGAATTGAAGCATGAAATGGAAGCGAAAACGTAAAGGGGGGGGGGGTCTCATGACTGTATGGTTTGACTGTAATGAAAAGAAAAATACAAGATGTGTCTATTAAGTTCCATGACCGGGGCTAATGCAAAGGAATGAAAAGTAGAAAACAAGCATCTGCCCAATCAGGGGTGGGCACTGCCCATTCCCCCCCCCCCCATTCTGCCCCCCCCCCCATTTTTCACAACCCTCTTGTGCTTTTTTTTATTTTTACCCATCTTTTATTATTTAATTTATTTTTTTTAATTATTTATTTATTTTTTTAAATTATTTATTTATTTTTTTCAATATCATTTATTTAATTTTTTAAATGTTATTTATTTATTTTTTAAAAATTAGTTATTTATTTTTTTAAACATTATTTATTTATTTTTAAAAATATTATTTATTTATTTTTTTAAATAAATTATTTATGTATTTTTTTAAAAATTATTTATTTAGTTTTAAAAATATTATTTATTTATTTTTAAAAATATTATTTATTGTTTTTTTAAAATATTATTTATTTTTTTTTTAAATATTACTTTTTTTTAATTATTACTATTATTATTTTATCTATTAATTTTTTTAAAGTACTAAGCGCAGAATAGAATCGTTTTCTTTCCCTTCCAGACATTCCAAGCACACACACACCCAAAAAATATAAATAAATAAATAAATAAATAACAAAACAATAATAAAGAAATAATTTAAATTACAAAATTCAGTAAATAATTTAAATTAAAAAAATTAATTAATATATAATTTAAATAAATAAATAAATTAGTTTAAAACAGTGTGCGAAGTCCTGCATTGTAAAAAAAAGGTTGTTTTTACAGAATAATACAGCTAATTTCAAAGTAATTTTACAGTAATAAACTGTAAAATTACTAATTTTACAGTAGTAGACTGTAAATTGCTAGCGCTTACAGTATTAAACCGTAAAATTGCTAGTTTCACAGTTTATTACTGCGCATTTAAGTTTTAAACTGGAATCTCTGTTGCCAGTACTATACTGTTGTTTTTGCAGTATAATACAGCGAATTTTATGGTAATATTGCTAATTTCACTCTAATAATCTGTGAAACTGCTAGTTTTAAAGTGATAAACTGTAAAATAGCTAGTTTTGCAGTTTATTGCTGTGCTTTTACAGCTTTCAACTGGAACCTCTGCTGCCAGTATTAGACTGTAAAAACAACAGCTTATTTTTTGCAATGTGAGGTGGCTATTTTGAGAATTGTTGCGCGTATGTTTGTTTTTAATGATTCATTTCGTTTTATTAGCTCTAGTCCTGTAATATAGTTGCCACACCTTCTGGAAAAGAACTCACAACTTTATTTCGATTATATCAAAAAAATCTTACACTTTAACCCATTAATGACTAGCGTCACTTTTTAGGGACGGTCCAAAAAGTATTTGAATTTACCAAAACTGAAAATTTCAACCAAATAATAGTGTTCAATTATTATACTTTGGTATTGTTTCAATTCATTATTAACAGATTGCAGCACATAACCACTGTAAAATTTTCTGCAGCCGTGTAACCAGTATACAAAATAGCTTTGGGAAAAAATGTCAGGCATTAATGGGTTAAAAAAAAGATAAAGGCAAGAATTTCGAGTTAAATAGTATTTTCTCACCATGGAGAAGAGATTTCGAGCTTAGGTGAGAAAAGTAAAAAGTTGAAACGTTCAAGCAACGATTTAAGCAGATTTTTTTCCAACACATTTGCATCCACGTCCCATTTTTTCCTGAAGAAATTGTTATGCCCCTCCCAGTCTCCGTTTTCGTAATGGTCCGATTTCATGAATTGTATACTGACGTTAGAATTCATTTCACGTGTTAGCACTTCTGCAAAGAGTCCATAAATAATGTCTTTGATGGGGGTGAGAAAAGTCTGAATCATTTGTGGACAGTCCGTTAGTTAAAATGTTGTCTTCATCATGTAAGAAAGAAGGGAAACTTGGATTCGTAAGCTAAAAGAGATCCAATTTAATCGTACTATACTCGAAAAGAAGGGACACCCAGGAGCGCCCCGATGGGATGTCACGGGAGGTCACTGTGACTTCCCAATAATTTCCGTATTCGGCACATTTTGCTGACGATTCGGCAATTTTAAGACAATTGCAACATTGCAACATTGAGATTATTTGTTCTTTTTAGTTTTTAGGAAAGATATTTAGGTTTCTTCTAAAGATGCCTAATGATTTTTCTCACTAAAGGTTATGCATGAATGACATGCTTGTATTTTATTCGGTAAAATTGGACCTTCCATTCGGCAAGTTAATAATTTTCCCCCTACCAAAAATTTAAGCTCGGGGCGCCCCTGGGGATGCCAACGAAATTCCAGTTGGAACTTCTCAAACACAGAATGTAAATTGCGGCTACAAAATGTAAGTAACGTTTCCAAAAAGAAACGATACAGTCGAACCTGTTCATCTCGAACCTGCCTAACTCGAAAACCTCTCTATGTCGAAATTTTTCAGCTTCCCTGCTTTTACAGCATAAATTTAATGATTTTCTTATGTTTATCTCGAATGATTTTCCCCGAAAACCTCTCTATCTCGAATTTTGACGACTCTTATTTTTGAATTTCATCTCCAGCCACCTTTATCCAATGGTATAACTTGGAGACAAAAATCATCCTCTGCACAATCATTCAAAGACGATGTTCGTACTTAAAGGTATGCATTCACTTGCTACCGATACAGTCATCGCAATGAGTAAAACGTGGACTCACAACATGTCGTACAGTAAAATATTCAACATTATCAATGCAAAACAATCTACAGGGTGTCCTCTCCAATCGTGGACCAATAGCTAATTTCTAAACCGTTAGAGATAAGCATAGAGTTTATTTAGGAAAAAATCTCCAAATTACGAAAGGAATTTTGGGTCCATTCAATGTTTTTCAAAAAATCAAATTTTGAAAGAGTTACGAAATTTAAATTTTTATACAGCCCCCAGTCCTATCAATCATATTTAGTAAAACATTCTTGACACTGTAACGTTTAAAACTAAAAAAAAATCACTCTTCTACCACAAAAATTGACCGAGTTATGACGTTTTGAAAAATCAAGATTTTGAAGGATTTCGCATACGGTCCCTTAAGTGATCTCTCGATGACGTCATGAAATAATGCAAAATCTTGATTTTTCAAAACGTCATAACTCGGTCAATTTTTGTGGTAGAGGAGTGATTTTTTTTAGTTTTAAACGTTACAGTGTCAAGAATGTTTTACTAAATATGATTGATAGGACTGGGGGGCTGTATAAAAATTTAAATTTCGTAACTCTTTCAAAATTTGATTTTTTGAAAAACATTGAATAGACCAAAAATTCCTTTCATAATTTGGAGATTTTTTCCTAAATAAACTATATGCGTATCTCTAACGGTTTAGAAATTAGCTATTGGTCCACGATTGGAGTGGACACCCTGTATTAAGTATTTGACTTTGTTCCAATTGCTTATTTTTCTAAATTTTATCACAACCTCTGTATCGTATCTCGAAGCCTCCGTATCTCGAATTTTTCTTCTGTCCCGTGAAATTCGAGATAGGCAGGTTTGTCTGTATTACCACATGGAATTCTACGAGTAACAGCCCAGTAAAGAACTCCACCGCTACGAGATCGATCGAGCCCCGTTTTGCCAGAAGTGCCTCTGATACGGCCTGACAACTGGAAAATCAATATCAAGCAAACGCACGTGTTTTTTCCCTCACATGCTCGCTACACCTGCCTCACAGACGGCGGAAACGGTCGACGTCTTTTCGACGCTTTTTGCCGTCTTTTTTTTTTTTTTTTTTTACTTTTCTGTCATTCTTTCTTCTTGGGGCGAATCACTCACCAGACGCCTACTCGCTAGCTGGTTTTCAATCATTCGGGCGTCAGGAAACTGCGGCATATTGATTATTTTCAAAAGTCCGAAATGCGAAGGTGGAGGGGGGGGGGGAATGAGGTTACTGACTGAAAGAGGACTGGAGGCGAAAGTTTAGTCTTGACTTATATGCGACACTGCAACAAATGAACAGTTGCTTTTACAGTATAATACTGGCAGCCGAGGTTCCAATTTAAAACTGTAAAATGCGCAGTAATGAACTGTAAAATTAGCATTTTTACAGTTTATTACTATAAAATGAGCAATTTCACAGTTAAGTATAGTGTAAAATGAGCAATTTGACAGTTTACGACTGTAAGATGAGCAATTTTACAGTTTACGACTGTAAAATGAGCAATTTTACAGTTTACTACTCTAAAATTACCAACTTGTACAGTTTATTACAATAAAATTAGCTGTATTATACTGTAAAAACAACATTCTTTTTTTTACAGTGTGCAGCATATTGATTATTTTCAAAGGTCCGAAATGCGAAGGTGGAGGGGCAGGGAGTGGGGGGGGGGGCAGAAATGAGGTTACTGACTTGCAGAAGACTTGACGTGAAAGTTTAGCCTTGACTTATATGCTGTGCAAATGTGCTGACATAATTGAGAATGCAATCTGGCAGAAAAGAGAAAAACTAATGTTTGGGACATTTGAGAGAAAAGAATTAGGTACTCACCCAAATAGAATTGCTAAGTAGGCGAAATTAAGGGGAGGCCAAAAGTAGTCTGAAATGCTACAGCGAGATGACAACACCGATCAATCCAACACAGCAAAAAAAAAACTGTTGTTTTTACAGTATAATACTGGCAGCCAAGGTTCCACTTTAAAACTGTAATAAACTGTAAAACTAGCAATCTTACAGTTTCTTACTGTAAAGTTCGAAATTTTACGGTTTATTACCGTAAAATTTAGCAATATTATACTGTAAAAACAACAGTATAATACTGGCGACAGAGGTTCCAGTACAACTAAAATGCGCGATAATAAACTGTAAAATTAGAACTTTTACCGTTTATTACTATAAAATTAGCAATTTTACAGTTTGTCAGTGTAAAATTAGCAATTTTACGGTTCATTACTGTAAAATCAGCAATTTTTTCAGTTTGTTACTATAAAAGTAGCTGTATTATATCGTAAAAATAACATCCTTTTTTTTTACAATGTAGGGGAGGGGGCGGAAATGAGAAAGACTTACAGAAGACTTGACTTGAAAGTTTAGTCTTGACTTATATGCTGTACAAATGTGCTGGCATAATTTGCACAGCATATTATGCCAGAGAAGGCAATCTGGCAGAAAAGAGAAAAACTATGTTTGGGACATTTGAGGGGAAATGAATGAGGTACTTATCCAAATGAACTGCTAAGCAGGCAAAATCAGGTGGGGACCAAAAGCACTCTGAAATGTTACTCTGTAAAAAATGGATGTTGTTTTTACGGAATAATTCAGTTAATTGTACAGTAATCTTAATATATAAAAATTACGTGTCCCTGTGTTTGTGGCCAATGGACTCCTCAGCTATAGAACCGATTTTAACCAAATTTTGCACGCAGTTTCAGTTTGGTCCAACTTAAATGATAGGATAATTTTTATCTCAATTTAGGACCGCAATATATTTTTTATTGCAAATTATCTATTTAGCTACCAGCTTTTCTGTATTCTTGGCTAAGCCTTTTTACTAAGCCTTTTTTGACACCTCCATGGCTGAGCGACATAAAGCATACGTTCTGGCAGCTTCCGGAGCGCCGTAAACAGGTTGTAAGTTAGCGGTACGTTGAGTGTTATTTGACTTTTTTGCAAAGTAAATTATAAACAAACGCGATACCTCCCTTGAAATTTATATGTGATAAGCTGTCAGAAACGATTGTCACTTTAGAGTTTTTACGCCTCTGAGGTTGAGAGGTGGAAAGCGCTTGGTGGGATAGCTCCTGGACTGCATTTAAGTGGCTGTTCTTCTTACTACTATTATATAAGAAAAGTTTGTTTGGATGGATTTATGGATGGAGCAGTCAGTTGATAAGCAGTCCGAAAAAATTATCTTTTTAACTAAGCCTTTTTTGAGCCTCTGTCGCCGGGCGACATAAAGCACATATTCTGACAGCTTCTGGAGCGCAGTAAAATAGGTTGCAAATACAGAAACAATAATGGATGATTAATGTAGGTACTTAATTTTTTTTCTTTTTTTTTTTTTTTTGCATTTTCTAATAAAAAAAACTTAATAAACTCAAAAATTTGCTTATTTATTGCCTTTAAGGCGAAACAGAGTTCGCCGGGTCAGCTACATTTATATAAAGTTGATCTCTATAACGGTAATAAAGTTTTTCGTTTTTATTGAAACAAAATAGTTTAATCCATACCTTAGCCACAGCAACGCGTAGCCGGGTCAGCTAGTAAACTATAAAAATTGTTAATTTTACAGAATGAACTGTAAACTTGCTACTTTCACAGTACTGAACTGCAGTAATAAACTGCAGAATTGTTAAAATAGCAGTATATTACCGTGAATTTTAAAGTTTGAAACTGGAACCTCTGCTGCCGGTATTATACTGTTGTTTTTACAGTATAATACAGCTAAATTTTACGGCAATAAACTGTAAAATTTCGAACTTTACAGTAAGAAACTAAAATTGCTAGCTTTACAGTTTATTACTGTGCATTTTACAGTTTTATATTGGAACCTCGGCTGCCAGTATTATACTGTAAAAACAACAGTTCAGTTTTTGCAGTGTGTGCAAATGTGCTGACATAATTGGAGGATGAAGGGGCTAAGTTACATCTTAAAAAGTGAACACTCTGTACAATGGTAAGTAATGGATACAGGTAAGCAAATAAAACTTGTCATTTTAAACTGGATATTCAAAAGACCAATTTCATTCGCACACTAATGACAAGACCAGAAAACTAAAAAGGTGGAACAACTGCAACAACAAAACTTTGAACTTGAATTAATCGCAGTTTCTGTTTTGTCACTTCTGTACCTCAGAACCAGAACGACCCAAGTCCAAAAATAGCGATTTTCACTTTTTGTTGCATTGTATGTAGAATCTTATTCCGCATCGACCCAGAAGAACGTTATTCTAGAAAACAAATTCCTTCACAACTATTTAGCAGCGTCGAAAGAGCGCGAGTCCCATCCTTTGCATCCATCCGACAATCGTTTTTGCCCTCTACTGAAAAGTGACAATAATGGACTTACGTTAGTCTGGTTCTGAGCTACAGACTCTTAACCCCTTCATCTACCAAGCACTTCAGTTGAGAAAGCACTCTGGCAGAAAAGGGAAAAGCCAATGTTTGGGACATTTGAGGGAAGTGAATGAGGTACTTATCCAAATGAATTGCTAAGTAGGCTAAATGAGGTGGGGGCTTAAAGCACTCTGAAATGAAACAGCGAGCTGACACCACCGATCAATCCAAGAGAAGAAAAAAAATCCTTGTTTTCTTTTCTCTCTCCATCTTCGATGTACTATAGTAGACGTCGCTTAAGCCTTTGAAGCAGAAATGAGACACCGGTGTCCCACAGAACGAAACACCGATTTCAAATGAATATTTTACCTTTTATGCAGAAAGGGACACCGTTGTCCAAAGCTGTATTACATAACCAGAAAATTATCAAAATGCTAAATATAATATTTTCCCCTTATTTTGACGTTAATTAATACATAATAGTCATCAAAGTAGGTGAAAAACATTGAAAAAAATTCTGCGTCAAAGGGTTAATGTGATCACATTTGGACACAAGTGATTTGATAACAATAACCGATTGATTATAAATAACGACAAAAGTAGAAGGGGGGATTTCTGTTATTAATTTCAATTCACGCACTGCCAAAAATGAACTGTTGTTATTACAGTATAATACTGGCAACCGAGGTTCCACTTTAAAACTGTAATAAACTGTAAAACTAGAAATTTTTCAGTTTCTTACTGTAAAGTTAGCAATTTTACGGTTTATTGCCGTAAAACTTAGAAGGAATTTTACTGTAAAAACAACAGTATAATACTGGCAGCTGAGGGTCCATTTCAAAACTGTAAAATTCACGGTTATAAACTGTAAAATTAGCAATTTTACAGTTTATTACTGTAAACTGGCAATTTTTATTTACCACCGTAAAATTTGCAATTTTACTGTTTATTACTAAAGTTAGCTGTATTATACTATAAAAACAACATTTATTTCTTACAGTGTGTGTTCTTGAAATGAAATGACTGTAGTTACCAAACATAAGTGCAGTAACAAGTTCGATTTTCTCAACAAATGTTCGAAATCATTAGCCTTCATAATGGATGTGGGGACTAAACATTTTTCTATTACTTCTACCACCACAACTACATCACTATTGTTACCCGGTTTTGCAACGCCTCCTCACTGCAAAAAATGAAATGTTGTTTTTACAGTATAATAGTGGCAGCCGAGGTTCCAATTTAAACTGTAAAATGTACAGTATCAAACTGTAAAACTAGCAATTTTGCAGTTTATTACTGTAAAGTTCGAAATTTTACAGCTTATTGCCGTAAAATTAAGCAATATTATACTTCAGAAACAACAGTATAAGACTGGCAGCTGAGGCTCCAGTTCAAAACTGTAAAATGCACGGTAATAAACTGTAAAATTTCCAATTTTGCATTTTATCACTGTAAAATTAACAATGTTTTAGTTAAATGCTGTAATATTAGCAATTTTTCAGTTTATTACTGCAAAATTTAAAATTTTTAGTTTATTACCATAATATTAACTGTATTATACTGTAAAAGCAATATTCATTTTTACAGTGCATGAGCAATAATGCAATTAGCAATTCCTAAATTAACAATGCATAAAGCAGTTCCTAACGGTACTTTCCGAGGCACTGTCTCAGGACACTGTTAACAGAAGCATGGCTTCTAACTTTTTTTTTTTTTTTTTTTTTTTATTGGCTGTTGTATTTGTACTAAGATTTTGAAAATCCCCCATATTTTTAAGGACTCTTGAAAACATTTCCTTTCTCTAATATGCCTTCATGGATCGATAATTCTTTGATAACAAGGAGATGACCTTTTCTCACTAGATTAAAAAAATATTTTTAAGGCAAAAGTAAAAAAGAGGGGAAGCTTTTTTTTTTTTCTTTCTTTTCTTGGTATCTTGTATTGTCGATTTATACGTTTCTTAAGTTGATAACACAGAACAAAGTTTTTATTACAGAAAACGAAGATTTTTAATGTATTTATACCGGACCGCACGGGAATTAGCTATTCTGATAACATTAAAACACTGATAGCATTGGCCGCGATCTCCTACAGCAGTGGTGGCCAACCCGCGGCATGCGTGCCACAATGTGGCACGGCAGAGCAGTAACAGTGGCACGCGAAGACTTTTTGAAAAAATTCCAAAATTGAGGAAAAAATGTCGATCTCAAAAATATTGATAAAAACTAAAACCCTTAAACTGATAAATATAATGATATTGTGACGATTAAGTGTCAGGAGATTGGCTTACAAATTGTCTGAACTACAATATTGCAAAATACTTAACGTTAGATTTAGACATCCAACAAAAGCTGAAACGCTACAGACAATGCTTTGTAAAGCATATTTGCATTTGACACAAATGAAACTTTCGATGTTGCAGAATGGATTTTTGATCTGCAATAGTTTCAGCTACGGGTGATGAAATTTTATAAAAAAGTTAACTCTGCAACTAAAATTAAGAAACCAGATTGGACAAAATTCGGTATGGTTGCACAAATGAAGATCCTTTGATTGTTTTTGTTACATTACTTGAAAATAATTTGGGAAAAAAACTTCAAAAATATCAGCGAATTATTTATCACAAACTCATTGCCAAGGAATGAGACTTTTTCTCTGCTGGTGACCCTGTAGAGTTCACTGTATTAACAAACTACGAATTAGAGCTCTGAATGTTTTGTGAACTTTTCCCAGGAGAAAGAGGAGAGCATGGCAAGTTACTCCTTCATTGAAATGTGCAATAGCTATCCAAAGGATAAATAGTCATAAGATTTTAGAATTTTAGGGAGTGTTTTTTAAAATGTTTGGAAGGAAAGCAATGAGGACTTGCTACTTAGGAATGAAGAATAGCAAATGAATTTAGCTATGTCATCTCTTATTATCCGGCGTTTAAGTAATTTAAATTTAAGATAGTACAAGAAAAGTTTCCTAAACCAGTATAGGTCATCTACATTCTTTTATGATGAAACTTCAGTTTCTTTCTAATTTGGAGAAAAAAAATAAAACATTAAATTTAATACTGAAAGTATCAACACAAATTTAATAATTTTTCAATGCTATATGGAGAAAATTTTACCCCTATTTTAAGTATTCATTCAGTGTTAGGTTTGATGATTTTCAGGATCATAAAAAAAATGCTGATCTTTTCAAATTCTTTGTCTATTTCTCTGCAAGACACTACTTGTTTCCCTTCTGAAATCCAAATCGGAATTACTGACCTTTTGCATCGGTAATCAAATATAAGAGCTTACTTCAACAGAAAGTCATCCACGTTATACCAGAAATTTGGAAATTTGTACCAACAATTTTTTTTTCACATTTACACACTTTAGCCGTCTGATGCTGTTGTAGATTTGGTTCAAAATACGCTTCTAAACAAATATTTTTCGTTATGAATGCAGAAAAATCTAAATACCGTTGAATATTAATTGATAGCACTTAAAACGTTCAACTTCTTAGGATTCTCAAGAACTAATCCTAAAATTAAAGACTTGGTAAAAAAGATACAGACTCATAAACCACATTAAGTACAGACTGTTTAATTTTTAGAGTAGAATGTTTGATGTTATTTGTTTCTTTTTTAAGCGTAAGCCAACTGACAGAACCTATAAAAGTGTTTATTAACGATAACTCTTAAGTTTGGACTAGTAATATCTTTATTATCATTTAGATTTCAATTGCTCAGATTTACGAGAAAAAATGTTTCATTTGAGTAAGAATTACATAGTCAGCCAACATAAAATCTATTTTTAACTTTAAAAAAAAATCAGTTTGTTGGAAAAATACAATGTGGCACGGTGAGCTTTTTCTCTCCAGATAGTGGCACTCTCCCTAAAAAGGTTGGCCACCCCTGTCCTACAGCGACGTCTGCTGTAATACTTCTCCGTTTACAAGCGTTTGTAAAAAGTTTCAAGCATATTTTCTATCACTGTAAAAAATGAATGTTGTTTTTACAGTATAATACAGCTAATTTTATTGTAATAAACTGTAAAAATTTCTAATGTTACAGTAATAAACTGTAAAATTGCTACTTTTAGAGTTTATAAATGCGCATTTTAGAGTTTTAAACTGGAACCTCAGCTGCCAGTATTATACTGTTGTTTTTTCAGAATAATACAGCTAATTTTGTGGGGATAAACTGTAAAATTGTTGCTTTACAGTAATAAACTGTAAAATATCTAGTTTACAGTTTATTACTGTGCATTTTACAGTTTTAAACTGGAACCTCAGCTGCCAGTGCTATACCGTTGTTTTTACAGCTAATTTTACAGTAATAAACTAAAATTGCTAGTTTACAGTGATAAACTGTAAAATAGCTAGTTTTACAGTTTAATACTGTGCTTTTACAGTTCTGAATTGAAACTTCGGCTGCCTGTATTATACTGTAAAAACAACTGCAGTGTAACAAACAGTGTAAATGCTTCAAGTCATTGGTAGTTGAAGTTATAGGAGTTTTCCTCAATGTTTTCAATACTTTGGGACGCAACGAAAGCTTCGAAATAAAAGAATATTCGAGTCATTAGGCTTCGAGTTTTCGAGACTCCACTGCATGTAAACACAATCGAACCTCGTTCATTCAAACACGCTTAAAACTAATTTCTGCTAAAACGAACTGCATTTCCAATCCCCACCCTATAGTTTGTAGTGTCTTCGGATAAAACGAGCTACGGTTAAGGCGAACTAAATTTAGGAGGTTCGACTCTATACTGCCAAAAATGATTTGTTGTTTTTACAGTATAATACTGGCAGCCGAGGTTCCAGTTCAAAACTGTAAAATGCACTGTAATAAACTGTAAAACTAGCTATTTTACAACTTCTTACAGTAAAGTTAGGAGTTTTACAGTTATTGCCGTAAAATTTAGCTGTTATACTGTAAAAATAACAGTATACTACTGACAGCAGAGGTAACAGTTTGAGACTAAAATGCACTGTAATAAACTGTAAAACTAGCTATTTTACAGCTTCTTACAGTAAAGTTAGGAGTTTTACAGTTATTGCCGTAAAATTTAGCTGTTATACTGTAAAAATAACAGTATACCACTGACAGCAGAGGTAACAGTTTGAGACTAAAATGCACGGTAATAAACTGTAAAATGAGAAATTTTACAGTTTATGACACTAAAAGTTGCAATTTTACAGTTTTTTACTGTAAAATCAGCAATTTTTATAGTTTCTTACCCTAAAATTAGCTGTATTATACTGTAAAAACCATATTCGTTTTTTACAGTGTAGTTTATGTCAAAAAAGTTATGATACAGATTTATTTTTCCAGGTTACCTCCATCTGCTACCCAACATGTATAACAATGCTTATCAATAAATAATTTCGTTAATGGCAAAAAGAATACAATTGACCAGAACCTAACCTTTGTGTCCGTTACTGAAAAATATTTATTTATTTTTCGACACATAAAATAGTTCCAAGTCTTGCATGAGGAAAATCATTTCTATTCTTACTATGTCAAACATGAAAATTACGATACAAAAAGCTTTGAACATAATAATAATAGCTGTGTAATTTTTTTCTCTTCTCTTTCTTTCAGAAAAAGTATATAAAGTGATATGTTATGAATTCCTGCTGCTTGTAACCTATAGTAACCGAAACACTTTTCTCTGGTAGAAAAGTCAAAGTTGGATTCTCCTCTCAGGTAAAGCATGTTTTTAGTACTTTAGAAGTTCCGTAAAATAGACGATTAGCTGCTTGTCGAAAATCTTGAAGTTGCGATTCAAAAAATTGCTTAACATTTTTATTGGTAAATTATAATTGATGTATTTCTCACTTTTAATTAGTTAATTTTTAAGTTAACCACAGCATATTTTAATAATTAGTTTTAATTGGATTGATATTATTAAAAATAACTAACAATAAGTATGCAATACACCGCCAACTCGGCTATTTCGATCCATGGACTGTAGTTTCGAGTTTATTATGCTCTCATCAGCATGGAATACGAAAGCGCGGTCGCTCGCTTGTATTCACATTAGCTACCAGTTTTTTTTTTTTTTTTTTTTTGGCTCTCTTTGCTACATAAGAGGATTTTTGCCTTCAACTCGACTTCTTTCGTATTCCATGCTGATGAGAGCATAATAAGATCGAAACTGCAGTCTATGGATCGAAACAGCCGAGTTGGCGGTGTATTGCATGTTTCTGCCTTTGCCCTTGCTTAGGGGCGGTTATTCACTGCTTTATAACAATAAGTACTTCTGATTTAGCACTCGTGCAACGTTGCACACCCCCCCCCCCACACACACACAACAAAATTCTAGCTACGTGCTTCTTTAGAGAACACATGATTTTGATGTTCTAAGAGGTATTTCTCAGGTTTAAAGTGGTAAAAACCTCAATGGCGAAATACAAATAAAGAAATCCTACCTTGAAAATACTAAAGTGGACATTCAAAGGAGTTTGTGTTAAGAAAACATCCCCGCTGTTATCCTTGAAATACTTTGTTTGAAGTGTAAGACATCTTCCGTGTTTGCTCTTTAATATTCACTGAAATCGTCTGGTTAGTGTCGTTGCCAATCTTTTTAACATAATAAGCCCAAAGGACGTACCACGGTTTTCTATATTTGCATAGGAGTTGAGTTGCGCAAAGATCTTTTAAACAAATATCCGCTTTCTTAATGCTTCAATTCGCTTTCGGTTGCTTGCATTCAATGAAAATTTAAAGAAATATTTTGAAATATAGTTTAAAAAACTAAAAAATACGCTTTTAAAGTTAATCAAATTATTTCATGATACTCTGATTTCCCTCTAATGTTCAAAACTATTGAATATCCGCTAAGTTTACATGCACTTAGAATACATCAACATGTAATATATGTTAGCCTTTAGTATTAACAAAAGTATTGACTATATTACTTTTATATGTATAAAGAACGTGAATTTTATCTTTTATTCAGAGTTACATATACATAAGCAACAGAAATACTTATTATACATCAACATGTAATATGCCTTTAGTGCTAATTAAGGCCCCTATATAGACGAGCCGGCGCATAAAGATTAAGTTTCACCACTTTGGATCCAGCGAGTGTTAAAGTGTTTGAGTGGTTGGCTTTTCTGTCCAGTAATCGCGTTTTGGTAATTTTTCAGTGGAAGCAATTTTATTAGCGGTACGTGGATTTGGCAAAGATTCAATGCGCCAAAACTTTCTTCTGGTAACCCACACTACAGTAAAAGTGAATGAATTGGATCCAAAGTGGTCGAACTTAAGTTGATGCGTCGGCCTGTCTATTTAGCGGCTTCAGTACTAATAATAGCATTAAATACACTGAAGTGACAAAAGTCATGGGATACCTCTTAATATCGTGTCGGCCCTCCTTTTGCCCGGCGAAGTGCAACAACTCGACGTGGCATGGACTCAACAAGTCGTTGGAAGTCTTCTGCAGGAATATTGAGCCATGCTGTCTCGATAGACGTCCATAATTGTGAAAGCGTTGATGGGGCAGTATTTTGGGCACGAACAGACCTCTCGATGGTGTCCCATAAATGCTCAATGGGATTCATGTCGGGCGATCTAGGTGGCCAAATCATTCGTTGGAATTGTCCAGAATTTTCTTCAAACCAATTGCGAACAGTTGTGGCCCGGTGACATGGCGCATTGTCATCCATAAAAATCCCATCGTTGTTTGGGTACATGAAGTCCATGAATGGCTGCAAGTGATCTCCAAGTAGCTGCACATAAGCATTTCCAGTCAATGTTCGGTCCAGTCGCACTAGAGGACCAAGTCCATGCCATGAAAAAACAGCCCACACCATTACGGAGCCACCACCAGCTTGAACAGTGCCTTGCTGACAGTTTGGGTCCATGGCTTCGTGGGGTCTGCGCCACACTCGAACCCTACCATCGGCTCTTACCAGCTGAAATCGTGACTCATCGGACCAGGCCACGGTTTTCCATTCATCTAGGGACCAACCGATATGCTCACGTGCCCACGAGAGTCGCTGCAAGCGATGTCGTTCTGTCAGTAAAGGCACTCGAGTCGGTCTTCTGCTGGAATAGCCCAAGAAATCCAAATTTCTCCGCACAGTTCTAGCAGACACGTCCATTGTACGTCCCACATTGATTTCTACGGTGATTTGACGCAGTGTTGCTTGTCTGTTAGAATTTACGACTCTTTGCAGACGTCGCCGGTCTCGATCTTTAAGTGCAGGCGGTCGACCACTGCGCTGTCCATGGTGGGATGTTATGCCTGAAATTTCATACTCTCGGCACACTCTTGACACAGTGGATCTGGGAATGTTGAATTCTCTAACGATTTCCGAAATGGCATGACCCATGCGTCTAGCTCCAACTAACATTCCGCGTTCAAAGTCTGTTAATTCACGTCGTGCGGTCATCATCACGTTAAAACCTCTTCACATGAATAACTTGAACAGAAATGAAAGCTCTGTAAAAGCACTGCGCATTTATACCTGTTCTATGCGATGCTACTGCCATCTGAAAATTTGCATATTGCTATCCCATGACTTTTGTCACTTCAGTGTATATTACTTTTATATTTGTAAAGAACGTGAATTTTAGATTTTATTTAGAGTTACATACATACATATATACAACAAACAAACTCACAAGGGAAACAAATAAAAGCGTAGGAGCGCTTAACCAGCAAGCCTTTTCTTGCCGGCAGGGGTGGAGAGTGACGCTAAAAGCGAGAAGGCCATAGGCCTCGGGGTGAGACCAGCCTAGCAGCAAGCTGCTGGCTGGGCAGGGGCTAATGTGGGATAAGGTCCCTATATAGACGAGCTGACGCATCAAGATTCAGTTTGACCACTTTGGATCCAGCGCGTGTTTGAGGGTTGTCTTTTCTGGCGAGTTATCGCTTTTTGGTAACTTTTCATGTAAATTTAACAAAGCTTGGCAATGTCCCGAAACTTTGCTGTGGTTACCCTATTTCCGCAACAATGAAAAATAAAAGTAAAAGTAAATGAGTTGGATCCAAAGTGGTGAAACTTAAGCTTGATGCGCCGGCCTGTCTATATAGCGGCTCTAATGTGGAATATTGCCATTCCTAGTAAGGTTACTCTTCCGAGAACCGAGGGAGAAGGTGGTGTGTTTGGTATCAAATGGAAACCTAGTGCCAGAGTGGTGGAAGATGCAATGAACTTGATCATGAATTAGTGGGTTAGGGTGGTTCTCAAGCTTGGTGAAAAAGTTTGTAGATACTTATAATAAGACGAAAATATGCTCGAATTTAAAAGCAACTTTGAACAAGTCTCGTGGAAAAAAAAATGCTTTGAAAAAGCTTTTCGACTTGATACATAGAAAACTGCCTCTAAACCTGCATCATTTGAAAAGTCTAAAATGCCCAAACTTCATAAATGTATGCTTTCTTGAGTTCAGCCACGTAATTAATTTGTTAAATTAATTAACAAAACTAACTATACAATTACTATTAATTAAATAATTTTTATTATTTTTGGCAACGATTAAAAAGCAGAAGTATTTTAACTTTTTAATTACTATTATGGGGGCCCCGTGGGCCTAGAGGTAGAGTCTTCTCCTCGTAAGCAAGTGGTCGCGGGTTCGAATCCCGCCTTGCCCATGGATGTTATTTCATCCTCTCTGTGCCGTAAATCTGTCCTGTGCTTGTAAGGAGGCAAAGCGCATAGTACGCAGTCCTCATGTATAAATGTCGTGGTCACAAAGTCCTCCAAGTGAAACGATACCTCTGGGGGTGCTGGGCCCTAGGGTTTGCTCGACCCTAGGTTCTGGTTCAAAATTAAGAACAGAGCGCTCTTCAGGGCCCTATCCCGGTTAAACCACGAAGCTGTGGTAGGTACGGGGGACCCTGGAGAGTGTGAAGTGAAGTCCTCATGTATGTTGAAGCTGTTGGCTTCTGGAAAAGAAAAAAAAAATAGTCTTAAAAAAAACTTACTTGCCTTACTTTCAAAACAAACGGCTTATTACTTAGTTTGTTTTTTGTTCAATTTGAGAATTTTTGTTTTTTTAACAATCTTAGTTCGGGGCGTTCCTTCTTTTCTCCATCATTTCACATAAATTCAAAAAGCAAATAATTCTTGCAATTCGTTGTTGAACATAGTGAGTTTTTTTTTTTTTTTCACACACACAACAGCTTTTATTTCAAAGATAATTTGTTTTAAAACACTAGAAGAATGTATAAAATAAACATAATTTGTGCATTTTAAATAAAAATCAAAGTATTGATTCTATTGTAATTAGGTAATCAAAAAAAAATATATATATAAAGCATAATTAATCGGAAATTAGCTTAATAAATACGACTTCTTGCATACCGGTAAAATAAAAGTTCGCTATTTTATGCTTCCTATAATTTTTATGAATAAATACTTTTCATTCTAAGTATTTAAAATGTTCCAGAGACCAGCCGTTATTTAATACTAATATTATCTATGAGGGAATTTAGGAGAGGGGCAAGTGTTGCCTCCCTGACTTTAAGAAAGTACCAGATGTATTTTGTTGATTTTTTTTTTTTTTAATTTTAAATACAGCCTATACAAAAATGGGCCAGCAATAGGGAAAAATTGGCGGGTACCACAACGACGATGCTCGAATTGAGAATGATAAAAAAGAAAACTAATTAGCACGTATATTTGTATACCGTTTTAAAAAAGTGGCTCGCCCCCCTGAAGTAGCGAAGAGTACTCGCATCTTCCCTCAACATTCACTTGACGTTTCCTTGTTCAGTACTACATGAGAAACAATAGCTATTTTTTATTTATTAGGACAATAGAAAGAGCACAAAACATTTTGCACTGGCGTGATTACAAATTGAGCTCAATCCCTCCCAATAATACTAAAACGGTAATGAGTATAAAGAACAAAGTACAGTCGAACCCGCTTAATGGAATATCGGTTAATGGAATATCCCGCTTAATGTAATACATTTTCAATGTCCCGAACCGCAGTAAATCATTTCTGTGTTAAATTTCCCGGTTAAAGGAATATCATGTTAGGAAGCAATCCCGGTTAAAAGAATAATTTTTAGCCACGCTGATGTCGATCTCCTTCCATTTCTAACCCTTTTTTCCGGATTTTTCCTCCAGTAAAGAGCAATAATGATTGTGAAGCTTATGGACGGCTTCCAAATAATGTTTTGTCACATCGTTGAAAGGGTGCAGGGGCAAGAAAAGCGATTCCTGGAATTTGAAAGGAATGTTTCCCTAGTGTTGTATACTGTTTGTCGCCCCCACTGTGTATCGTTCCTTCTGCTTCAGAGAATGAACAATAAGTTTCGAATAAGCTTCACCTCTAGGGACCCAAAGGAGAGATAAGAGAATAAAGGAGTAATGGGCCAACCAACAGGTGTAAAGGACCGGGGAAGAAGACGAGGCTGTGACGAATCTCTTCCGAGAAGCGCAACGATAAGTCTACTTTGATGTTCTGAAATCATTTTCCAATTTTGCTTCCGCTGTGCATGTGCTTGTCTCTTCATAATGTCTTCTAAGCGAAAAGATCTTACTTTGAAAGAAAAAGTGAATTTTATTGAATATTCAAATGCTAATGTAAATGTACGCAGTTACAACTTGAAAAAAAGTTCGAGATATCGCAATCTCAAGTTTTGAAATTGTTGAAAAATAAAGAAAAATTCTAAACGACTGGAAATTAAACAAAAACCTTAATCAAAAGAGAAAATACACAGGTAAAGAATCAGAAGTTGAAGATGCTGCTCTCCTTCGCTGGTTTGCTGAGAAACGGGCTTGTAACGTTCCTGGTCATTAATTAAGATCATTTTTAATTGAATTTCTAAATTTTAATATGTTTAAAGTATTATTAATTAATATATTTAAATTACCATTAATTAATATGTCTGAAGTTAATCGTTATATACTTGTTGATGAATATACTTGTGGTTAAGGTAAATTTAAATGCTTTCTTGGTTTAAATGCAAGTTGGAACGTCGTGTGGATGGAATCCCGGATAATGGAATATCCCGCTTATTAGAATAATTTTCCGTGACAAATTGGCTATTCCATTAAGCGGGCTCGACTGTAGTACTATATCGTTTAGAAGTCAGAGCACTTCATTAAAGTACACATAAAATAGAAATATTTCCAAAATACGAGATCGAAACACACTAAAAAAATTTCTTTTTCTTTTTTTTTTTTTTTTTTTTTTTTGAACCTTCTAACATTTCTATATACTGAACCATCGAAGCACAAACAGCTTTTGAAAACGTTACTCGTTCTAAATCGCGTCGTTGTACTTGTGTTACTCATTTTTCGAATCTTAATTTAATGTAGGCTCTTGGTAGAAACTTTTAAAATCGCGAAATTTGCAATAGTCGTTTTTTAGAAACCTCCCCCTCCCGTTTTTGAGAAATACATATTATTCTCTCACTAGTTTTCGCCACAGAAAAATTGTTACCAACAGAGAAGTTATTTTCTGTCATCCTAAAGTTGCATTCCAAAAATCTGTATCCGAAATGTTTTCAACAAAAGCTCGCCGATTTTTTAAACCGTAGAACGTTATTTCCGAAGTATAGTACAGTCGACGCTCGTTATAACGACCACACGTTATAAAGACCATCCTAATATAACGACCGGTGAGAAAACCCCAACTGTATCCCTATATACTCTATGTTCTACCTCTTATAGTGACCACTCGTTATAAAGACCGTTTTCTATAGGACGGAAACGGTCGTTATATCGAGCGTCGACTGTATATAATTGATAAGTTGAAGTGATATCGTGAAAAAACGGCTGGAAAGAAGAGGTTTGTTTCTGTCTTTTTTAAGTGAATAAGACCCGCCAATTTCAGATTAGCCTATTATAGACTCCAGACCCCCATATAACCAAATTCTATCCTGCTAATTTGAGCTTCTCGGAGTGTCTATCGAATTTTAAGTTTTTAGTCTGTTTAGACTTGACGAAAAAAAAAATGTTTTTTAATCGGTCAAAATGCCGCCCCCTGGCTGCTGCTCCCGTGGCAAGAGCCACTCCTGCCAACCCCTAGCTACGCCACTACAAGTTTCGTTATGGTAACAAAGAATGAAAATAACGAAAATGTATGGTTAAAAAATTCAAAACAAAACAGCAAATTTAATTAAAGTAACTATTTACATGACTAAAACTTTCATTAAAATGAAAAAAAAAAGTCAAAAAATAATTAAATTAAGCAATTAAAAAGCAACATAATATGGTAAATAGTATATTAACTCGTTTAAATAACGATAAAGATTCCGCTGAACTGTAAAATGAAAGCAATAAGGAACAAAAATGGCAACAGCAATTTCAGCAATGGGAAATTTTTCCATCGATTTTTAAAATGCTACTTCCGGTAATAATATCAACAACGAGATTTTATGTGCATTTTCTCACGCGTTAAAAAGCGAATATTTGCTTCACAAACAAACTTTAATTTCAAAAAGCTGAATGATCATGAAAACTGGAAGAAAAATCAAATGAAGACTACGTTTCTATTTCAAGAAATATTTTTTGGTGCCATTATTTGTGATAAACCTCTAAATTAACCATCAAGAGGTAATATCTTTTTGCAGTATTTGATTCAATTTAAACTTATGTATAAAACTAAACCATTGGGGTTGTTTCAATGGTTGAGAAATCTGCAAGCGTGGCTTAATGTCGATAATCTGGCCAAACTGGTCATGTTATATGAATTCACAGTTTTTATTTTTCCTTTCTTATTAAAAAAAAAAAAACGAACAAAGTAGAGCCTAGTGTAGTCGTTAGACAGGAGAATCATGATACGAGGAACACAGGCGAATCTCTCAATTTGTTTTTGCCAAACTTGTCAAAACAAGGTTCTTAAACGCTGAGAAAATTAATAGTGCTAAATTTAAGTTTGAATGCTTATTTAACCACCCACGCCTTTTTAAACAAAAGATCAAATGTTAAATTCGCATATGTAAAGCAACAAGGTTATTTTTAAAGGAAATAGTGTAATTTTGATATTCCCCCCCCCCCCCCCAAAAAAAAAAGAAATACTTGTCAAATCTGGCACTTCCTACGGACTTTTCAGGGTTTTTGTTTCTTATTTTGGTGTTGCCAATTTAGGCTTTTTCCATCTTTTAGGTTTTTTCTGTTGATAAATTTAGTATTGTCTTGTATTTAGTACCATTTTTTGAAAAAAGTTCTGTGGCAACAATTTTTGGATTTCGCCAAAAAGTCGCCAAATTTCCGATTTGTGGGGCTTTATCAAAGTAGTTCCAAGGAAATATCCATCCCAAAAGATTGAGGTGCAACGATAACTTCACAGGTGACGATAGTTAAAAAAGGGATTTTTTGATAACTAGGAGCCTGGAGAGCTAGTCAAATTTTTGGTAATGCCTATTTCATTTTGGCAACCCTTCGTTTACGTGGGGGAAGGAAAGATTTCCCTCGCACAAATATTTGTCATTGGCGACAAAAATTTGACGCCAATGGAGAGAGTTCGACAGATTCTCAGTTATCGAAATAGTCCCATCTAAGAAATCATATTTCTAAGCCTTCGTGTTTTTCCAACAATATTTTCAATGATTTGTGAAGTGGTTTTTGAAAGCTTGCCATGACCACGTTACCTCAACTTTACAGCTTACGATACTTTTCTAATATGATGTTCAGGATGTTTTTTGAGGAGAAATATTTAAAAGCTCCAATAAAATATAGGGTGCCTACAAAGGAACTCCGGTGTTTCGAGGCTAAATATTTTAATGAAGTAAAAAATTCATATAAATGTTTTATACAAGATTGCAAAGGTCATATTTTGAAGTTTTTTTAACAACTTAATGAAGTTCAATATTAGGGATGCACCGACAAGCAAATTGGCCGATTACCGATTTTCAGTTAATCAACTGTTGATAATCGGCCGATTAATGATACGGATAACAGCTTTTAATCCGACCAATTTCACCATCACTGTTTTTTTTTCTTTTTTTTTCTTTCTTTCTTTCTTTTACAATTCCTAGTTCAGAAATAGTAAGAAATTTATTTCTGAGATTCTGTTTTTCCCCATTTACCTAATTTTCCAAAATGATTTCAAAATTTTATCAAATTTCATTGAATCAATTTTCAAATTATTGTCAACTAGAGTTTCCGCCACGGCTTTTCCCGTGGCAAAATTTAAACGCTTATTGCTGCTGTCGCTGTATCCATAACTCCCGAGTAAAAAAGCCTGTTCAGAGCTTTTTTATTTTGGGTACAAGATAACTTGGGTACAAGATAACTACTTTTACTTTTCATTGCAAGAACAATGCAAAGTAAAAGCGTAATTTCACCTAAATTTGTAAAAGAAAAAAAAAAGACATCTACTTTGTCCTCGCAAAATTGCTGTGTTTAACATCTTTATCTAATATCTTAAATCACCGCAAGGTGGCTCATTCAAGCTCTAAAAATACGAATACGTTCTGGCTTGGCGAAATTTACCATATTTAACAATGCTTATTATGCTGTTTGGTACTTAAGGGTTATATTCACCGCAGTTGCAAATTTGGCGGTTAAAAAGATTTAGCCGTTTATTTGGCGGTTTTTTTTTTTTTTTGTGGTGCGGAGGGGGGGGGGTTATTAACTGCGTGCACCTAGAAACAACCATCGCAAAACAAAGAAAAAACGCCAAATCTGTATTAACCACCAAATCTGTAGCTGCAGTGGAGAAAAAACGTGAGTACCTATTTTTTTTTTTTTTTAAATAATTTTCCATTTCAACGAAATTTTAGTTTCAGTTTCTGGCCTGTTTTAATTACTTGAAGATTTATTTTTAATATTAGTGGAACATTTAGAGAAATTATTATAACGTCAAGCATGCCAAATAGGCAAGAAATTTATCATAATTGTTTTTATTTTTGGCAATATTTAATGTCTTACAAAAATATTTAAACAGAAATCAGCAAAAGTTTTGAGGGAACTATAGTTACCTTTGTGGCGTCCCACTTTAGTTAAGCCTTTACCGACGATAGTTTTTGTATAGTAACTTTTGTTTGTATCGAGTAGCAATAATATACTGATAGATACGAATCTTGTAAATAAATTTAGTCGTTCTTACTACTCTGATAAAAGGCGTCTGGTTATTATTGTAAAGTACATATTCAACTACATCCTTACGACCAACCCACATCTGGTGACTCAAGGACGTGATTAGAACTGCAATAAGTGATTAAAGTAATAGTTTCATTTATGCTAAAAGTGTAAAAATATTTTCGCCATTTTCATTACTACACCGTCATTTTCATTACTGCGCCATTTCTTTTTTCGTCAACATGACAGAGGAGAAATTAAATTTGGAACAAAGTAAGGAGTTAATGAATAAACAAGATAGAAATGTTGATATTGAACAGGAAATAAGTAGAGTAGCTGTGAAACCACCAGCGTTCTGGAAAAACAAACCCAAGTTGTGGTTTATCCAGTTAGAGGCCCAATTTTCGAACAATGGCATTTCGAACGATATAACGAAGTATAATACTGTTGTCGCAGCATTGGATGAAAATGTGTTAGACTTTGTCATCGATATATTATCTGAGCCACCTAACGCGAATAAATATGATGTTCTCAAGAATGCGTTATTGGCTAGATTGACAGACACAGAAGAATCACGAATTAAAAAACTGTTAACTGAAATTGACCTTGGGGACAAACGTCCTTCGGACTTGTTGCGTCACATGAAAGGTTTAGCTGGAAGCTCCATATCGGAAGAAGTAATTAAATCACTATGGCTTCAGCGCCTACCGCAACACGCTCAAGCTATTTTGTCAATAAGTAATGACTCTCTTGACAACATTGCACAAATGGCCGACAAAATCTTAAGTGTTTATAATGCTTCAGAAGCATTTTCAGTCACGAAAAGTGGCACTGTCCCTACTTGTTCGTCCTCCATGGAAGGTGTTACAAGCAAAAGAATAGATGCGTTGGAGGCTAATATTGCATCACTGGCAGAAAAAATTGACAACCTCTCATTCCGCCACCGACCCGGTAGCAGGTCTGGAAATTTCCGAGGGAGGAATAATAGATCCAGATCGCGTTCTGCAGAGCACAAATATTGCTGGTACCACTACAAATTCGGAAATAAGTCAACAAAATGTGTGAAACCTTGCCAATTTGGAAGCCAAGAAGAATCGGAAAACTAGATGACCGATCCCTTGAAGAGGCCAAGGACTACGGTCGGGTTAATTGCCGCCTCTTTCTATATGACAAATCTACTCATGAAAAATATTTAATTGACACAGGTGCCGATGTGTCCGTTATTCCATCCAAATCAAGAAAGCGAACTCCTTCTGAATTTAAATTATTTGCCGCAAACTCAACGCCAATTAACACTTATGGAACTAAATTACTTAGATTAGATCTCGGCTTAAGGAGAAAATTTGACTGGCAGTTCATTGTAGCTGATGTTACAAGACCCATTATAGGAGCAGACTTCCTGCGGAATTTTGGTCTTCTCGTGGATATTAGGCAAAAGCGTTTAATCGATCCCTTAACTTCACTTCATGCACCAGCTAAAATTATAAAAGGACCGTCATCAGCATTGACTCCACTTGATTCCGATAATCTGGATGCTGACATTCTTATTCTTTTAGAAAAATTCAAAAGTATAACGTCGGAAAATTTTAGTCTAAATAAAGCTCAAATAAAACATGACGTTACTCACTCAATAGTCACAAGAGGCCCACCAGTTGTTTCCAAGGTTCGTAGATTACCTCCCGATAAATTGAAGATTGCAAAGGCTGAATTTGAGTACATGCTTGAGCGAGGCATTTGTCGCCCCTCGAATAGCTCATGGTCCAGCCCCTTACATCTAGTAAAGAAGAAAGACGGTTCATGGAGACCATGTGGTGATTACCGAGCCCTAAATGCCGCTACACAAGCCGATCGGTACCCCTTACCTCATCTGCATGATTTCACTCATCAGCTGGAAGGACGTACTGTGTTTTCTACCTTAGACCTTCACCGGGCATACCATCAGTTACCTATGGAAGAATCGGATATTCAAAAAACTGCAATCTGTACACCATTTGGATTATATGAATTCCCATTTATGACGTTTGGACTTAGAAATGCTGCACAGACGTTTCAAAGATTCATCCACTCTGTGCTTCGTGGTTTTGATTTTTGTTTCCCTTACATTGATGACATTCTCATTGCTTCGCACAATCGCAAGGAACACTTCCAACATCTTGAGATGGTTTTCCAAAGATTACACGAATATGGACTAACACTTAAACTCAGTAAATGCGTTTTCGCCCAACCAGAGGTTAAGTATTTGGGTCACATCGTCTCAGCCAAAGGCATCAAACCAACTGATGACAGAGTTAAGGCTATCACAGACATGGAACGACCGACAACGGTGAAACAACTACGAAGATTTTTAGGTATGATCAATTTCTATAGACGTTTTATTCCCCATGCTGCTCATAACCAATCAATCCTTAACAACTATTTAGTCAACAGTAAGAAAAATGACAACCGAAAAATAGAATGGACAGATGAAGCTTCACATGCATTTGAAACATGTAAAGAGCAGCTTCGTACAGCAGCAACGCTTGTTCATCCATCACAGATAGCAAAACTCGCTCTAATGGTGGATGCTTCTGATAAAGCAATAGGAGGAGTCCTGCAACAGTTCAGTAACAGACACTGGCAGCCAATTGGATTTTTCTCGGCACGTTTAACATCAACACAGCAAAATTACTCCACCTACGACAGAGAACTCTTAAGTGCTTATTCGTCCATCAAGCATTTCCGATACTTGCTGGAGGGCCGAGAATTCACATTATTCACGGACCATAAGCCACTTACATTCGCATTTTGTCAAAAGCTGGAAAAAGCTTCTCCACGTCAGCAAAGGCATCTAGAATTCATTGCACAATTCACAGTGGACATCCAACACATTTCAGGAAAGGATAATTGCGTAGCAGATACACTATCAAGAGTAGAGGAATTACAAATAGGTTCACAAATTAACTACGAAGAAATAGCCCAAGCTCAAGAATTTGATACCGAACTGAAAGATATGCTCTCATCTCCAGAGTCTTCTTTACAGTTAGTAAAATTACCTATTGTTGGATCCGATCGCTTTTTATACTGCGATGTGTCCCATGAGACAAAACGACCATACATACCACCTGATTTTAGAAAACAAGTATTTCATCATGTTCATGATCTGGCACACCCAGGTATTAAATCTACAGTAAAACTAATCTCTTCAAAGTTTATTTGGCCATCTATCAGGAAAGACTCTAGAAATTGGGCTAAATGTTGCATAAAATGCCAAAAGTCAAAGATTTCCAGACATGTACGCAGTCCGTATCAACAATATCATACAGTAAATCAACGTTTCAGTGAAATAAACCTTGACATTATAGGACCATTGCCAACATCAGAAGGATATCGATATTGCCTTACTATCATCGACCGTTATTCGCGTTGGCCAGAAGCAACGCCCATACCGGATATAGAAGCCGAAACAGTTGCAGATGCGTTAGTAAAAATATGGATAGCTCGTTTTGGATCTCCTACTATTATCATAACCGATCAAGGACGTCAATTCGAATCAAATTTATTTTACGAATTATCAAAGCTCATAGGGTATAAAAGGCAACGCACAGTAGCTTATCATCCTCAAGCTAACGGGGCAGTGGAACGCTGGCACCGTACGTTAAAAGCTGCCATTATGTGCCATGAAAATCAAAGCTGGACTAAATCACTTCCGATCATTCTGCTTGGATTACGCACAACTTGGCACACAACATTGAGCTCTACGCCAGCCGAATTTCTTTACGGAGAAAATATCCGTTTGCCTTATGATTTCTTGGAAAATACAGAAAGTGAACCACAATCTGAATTCGTAAAAACTCTGAAAAGTAAGATGCAAGACCTTAGACCTGTGTCTTTCACAAATCATTCGAAACAAAAACCATTCGTTTTTTCAGACTTAAAAAGCTGCTCACACGTCTTTGTAAGAACTGATAGTGTTCGCCGCAGCCTTCAGCCTCCATACCAAGGCCCATATGAAGTTCTAAGCAGAACCGATAAAACTTTCAAAGTCAAAATAAAGGATAAAACGGTCAATATTTCAATAGATAGAGTTAAACCCTGTTTTTTGGATAACTCTTCTATTAAAAATGATTTCACACCCAGCCCAATCCAACAAGGACAGCAACCACAAACTTTCACTGCCAAGTCCGAGAAACAGCCAATTCTTAAGAAATCGAAATCACATGCTCCAAGGGTTCCGCAGAAGGTTACATTCGCAGAGGACCAGCTGCCACTACAAACTAGGTCCGGGCGTATCATTCGACGCCCGGCTCGTTTTCTTTGAGAACTTTCATTATCGTTCGGTACCTCACTAGGCGGGGGAATGATGTGGCGTCCCACTTTAGTTAAGCCTTTACCGACGATAGTTTTTGTATAGTAACTTTTGTTTGTATCGAGTAGCAACAATATACTGATAGATACGAATCTTGTAAATAAATTTAGTCGTTCTTACTACTCTGATAAAAGGCGTCTGGTTATTATTGTAAAGTACATATTCAACTACATCCTTACGACCAACCCACACCTTAAAACTTTTGATGATTTTCGGTCGTCAAAAATTTGTTTGGCGGATCTTTTTTTGGAACTACTTTGATACCCCCAAATCGGAATTTTGGCGATATTGGCGACACAAAAAATTGTTGCCATAAAACTTTTTAAAAAAAACTCAAAAAGTGGTACAAAATGCAAGAAAATACCAAATCTGGCAACAGCAAAAACCTAAAAGCTGAAAAAACCTCTAAATTGGCAACATCAAAATAAGAAACAGCAACCCTAAAGAGACAGGAAGTGCCAGATTTGGCGCGTACTTTTGTGTGTGTGTGGGGAGGGGGAGGTATATCAAAGCTACTTTTTTTATATATAAAATGAGACTTCTGAAAAGATCGTGGTACCTAGAGCCGCTATATAGACAGGCCGACGCATCAAGATTAAGTTTCACCACTTTGGATCCAAATCCTTAACTTTTACTTTCAAATTTTCATTGTTGCGGAGTAGGGTTACCAGAAAAAAGTTTTGGCACATTGCTAAGCTTTGCCAAATCCACGTGTCGCTAATAATTGCTCACAGTGAAAAATTACCAAAACGCGATTACTGGCCAGAAAAGACAACCACTCAAACACACAAACACGCGCTGGATCCAAAGTGGTGAAACTTAATCTTGATGCGCCGGCTCGTATATATAGGGGCCTTAGTGGTACCAACATCTTGAAGAACACGTGGAGAATTCTTTCTCAGTAATTCTTTTGAGAATATTTTAATAACTGAGAATTTTGGCAGTTTTTCTTTTTTTTCAATTGTCGCCAAATTTTTAGGCCATAAAAATCCTCCGTTGAAAATGTGCTTTGGGACCCTGCTTGGCGCATTTTCAAAAAGTCACCAACTGGCGCGTATTTGCGTAGTGTCTCTCGGAGCTTTCAACTCCGCCAAAAGTCAAGCTTGGCACTTCTATCGCCCATTTGGCGAGAAAGGGACCCCAACCTCAGATTAACTAATCCTCTTCATTCTCTAATTTTGCTTTTTTTTTTGAAGCTTTCAACCTTTATCAAACACTCGATATATTTATTTTGCGGATTATGTTACAGGTTAATGCAGCATTTTAAAGTTAAATTTTTTAGCGAGTTTTTTTAATAGGATTTCTAATGTTATTCAGCAGCTTTTTGTTTAGTTGGCACATTTTTATAAACTTTCAATGATATAATTTAATTATTCAGCGTATTACTCTTCATTTCCATAGAAGTTTAGTCTTGTTTCAATCCTTGCTTTGACTGATTTTCAAAAATTCATTAAAGGGACAATATAATTCATGGTATCGCCAAAAGCCAGATAGGTAGTTTCAAGGTGGCTTTGCAGAAATAAAGCAACAATAAATTAAACAAAATAAACCCCTCAAAGATTAAAAATGAAGCTGAAAAATGAATGGAATTACTTACTTTGAAAACAAAATAATTGCACATGAAAAGAATTGCCTTGACTCCAATCGCAAAAACTCCTTTCTAGTGTTATGTTTTTGTAAAAATACCGTAAGGTAGGGGTGCACAAAATGCGGCCCGCGGGCCAAATGCGGCCCTCCGCGTAGCGATGTGCGGCCCGAGAGTGCATTTGATTTTTTGTGTTGAAAAAAGAAAATTTGTTTGACCAAAAAAAAAAATTTTTTTTTTTTTTTTTTTTAAACTTAGAGGGGGAAGAAAAGCAAAAAGGTTTTCCTGGTGGTATTTTAAACTGCACACTGAATAAAAACGCTCCAAAATTCGTTTGAAGAAAGATTTTAAGACTTTGTAGAGAAAAAGAGTAGATCTGACAATTTCAATTTTCAATTACGAACCAGTGGACAGCATACCCTTATAGCTTCTTGGCATTGATTCAGCAAACCTAATAATTGTTACAGTAACAACCACGACAAAAAGAAGAAAAAAGAAAACAAAAACGCCCCATTTTGAAAAATGTTACATATTTTTTTAAATATTTCAATGCTCAAGATCTATGTTTCCAACTTCAATGGCAAAATCCTACTTATTTGACTTTTATATGCAAAATGCTTAGCAATTTGGGCATATTTTCATGTGTATTTTCGATGCCACATGCAAAGTGCACTTTAAAAGTTTACATGTCATTTTTCAGCAATCTTTTATCATCGGCTTCCAGGTTACGATATTTCTTCTTATTTTTGGAGTAATTCACATACAAATCATACTTAGCAAGAATACAAATGTATTTTTCGAAACAAATATGAGCATTTTTTTTAACCACCATTTTTTAATTTTTACACTCACCGCCTGGCAAATGGATATTTTTCGATCTAAAACACGTAAAAATTAAATTATTTGGTGCTCTTGTTAATGAAGCTCTTGAAAGAGATGGAGTTAGCTACCTTGCTGGCCTCTGATATATGCAACTGAAGTTTCTAATAGTTGTGACTTTTGGAGTTCTAAATATCTAACCTCCATGATTAACCAAAAAAATAAAAACGCAAGCATGTTGAGAATTTCAACTATCAACAATGAACCCATACATAAAAATTGGTAGATATAATTTTAATCTCAACCATCCAATTGGTAATTTTGATTTCATGGCATTTCCCTGAATTTTTAGAAAAATAATGTTTGTAAATTTTTGTATCATAATTCCTTTTTTGTTAAGTCATCATTTTGTTTGATATTCATATTATATCCAGCTAATAGTAGAATTTTGTGTTTGCACTGTGGCCTAGTAGTTCCTTTGGAACTGTTGGCAGTTTTGCCAAGAGTCCTTTTTGGATCTTATTGTGCTCAAATTACATATTGATTTTGTATTACTGAATAAAATTTTTGATTTCTTTAGTTTTAATAAGTGATGAAGTTCAACATTATTGAAGCACAAAGTTGCAAAAATATTGCAGACATGTAACACCTTTTTCAAAACATGCAAAATTTTAAGCCTCTGATGGCTAAGCAACTTTAATGAGAAAGGCTGCTTAGCATCATAAGATTAAAACCTTTCTTCACTGAAAAAGGTTTAACTTTTCACTGTGAGTCATGTATGGGCAATTCCACGGGTAACTGACTGACATTCACAAAGCAAAAAAAAGAAGTATTTTGAAATAAAACACATCAAATCTCAAATTTTACTAATTTATTTTGTCCTGTCTGATTGTACTTTTTAAGCTGAATTTCATGGTATAATTGAATTTTCAAAATATATTTTTAATGATTTTATAAAAATTGCCAAAAATATGGTAACTGACTGACATGAATGCAACCTGTGTGAAAAGTAACACTGATTTTACAAGAGATTTCTCTGAAAGTTGAAGGAAATTTTATTAAATAAAAAATGAGGATCAAAGAGAATGAATAACCTTTCGGACCATGGCAGTTGAGTTTGAAACTATTGCTGCAGTAAAGAATTACAGTAGCTAGAGTAGCTTGGTAACTGACTGACATTCCGGTAACTGACTGACATTTCTGAAATATTCTAAATATACTATGCACATGTTCAAAATTATACAGTAAAAATTATGAATAAGTCTACAAAAAAGGTAAACAATAAAATTACAATTGTCAAACTTAACTTTGCTGCAATAAATGATTGCAGTCTTTGCAACAAATTGGTAACTGACTTACCTATCAGGAACCAACTGTTAAATTATACTAATGCAAATGTTCAAAATTATGCAATAAAACCTTTATAAAGATAACACAAAGAGTAAAGTAATGGAAGTCCAATTTTTAAGTTAATTATATTTACAATTTTTGTTTCCATAGGATATTCGGATTATAGGTTATGCAGGTTTTATTAAACGTGTTTTGCTATCAGTCACTCAGTACTTTTTTGAAATTTTCTTAAGTGATGAGTTTGAACAGTTGAGCATTTGCTGTATTGGCTGTAGATAATTACATTTTCATCTATGGGGGTCTTAAAATAATGCATTTTTCGGATATTCAGAATAGCCAAAATACCACTAAATCTCATTTTCAATTCAATTTTTGTGGAGTGAACATCTTCCTGCTTAACAATAATATGTTGCGTTTTCAGATCTTTCTCTTTTATAGCATTATAAAAGGTTGAGGCATTATTGATGGTTGCTTTTCCACTCAACACTTCCATCCATGCTAACCTCTTTACTTGGCCACCGACTCCATCTACGGCTCCCTTGCCATGTGAAGTGGCAAAAAACTGCCATTCGACTTCGCGAATTTGAAAGTCCTTGCAAAAATATGTGAAGTTGCATAGGTTAAAACGCTGCTTGAACTGACTGGCAGCACCACCAGAAAAAATATGTAACGAGGAAAAGTTCTTAGTTAGTTTCAAATCCTTTATTATTTCCCGAAGGAAAACTTTCACAGCATTCTCATGATCTAGATATTCTGATATTACTGCGTACGATTTTGTTTGTTTTTGGTCACCTTCTACAAACCAAGAAACAGCTGTAAAAATTGTAACTTTTTTATGGTTCCAATGAGCTGCTTGGATTTCATTTTGTTCCTTACAGCAGAAATTTTCTGCAAAATTAATTTGTAGGACTAGCTGTTCAGAATTTAGATCATCCCGTTTTATCTTGAATTCTTCTGATTGCTTTCTCTTTACAAAAACATGCTGTAGGAATGATGGTTTATTTCGCTCTTAAATCATTTATGCAGTCCTCAGTTGTTCCTTCATTGGTGGTTAGTTGGCATTGAGGAGTATTTTTCCACTCCTTCCAAGTGCACAGTTCATGATGCTGGTCATCATTTGAATTTAGCCCATTTATCATGGGGCATCTGCTACATTTGCCGTTCATACATGTTTCATTTTCTTCGTCACAGACTGCAGCCTTTATAAAATCTTTTAATTTGGTCGTAACATTCAACCCTTTTTCTTTTAACCCTCTGACGTGTTTGGACGTCTTATCACGTCCATTTAGCATGTAATTCTGGAACTGCTGAACCGCCGGGGGGTTAAGGCATCAAAAAGAAATTGAATATTTTCATGTTTTTGGCAAAGACACACCTTATGGGGAATGTCTCTTCTTAGTAATGTTTGATTTGGGCAGAGGCTGCTAAACTTGGAAAGACCAATCTTAACATTTGGATTTTCTTCACAAAAGAAAGCATTTACCAGTCTTAAAACTCAAGAGTTGTGTTGTTTTATGTTTGTTTAACAAGAGAAATATTTTTAGGAGTGTGTAATTAAGTACGCTGTAGTTATTTTGAAATTAAATTAAATGTCAGTCAGTTACCACATTAAGTTGTCAGTCAGTTACCATGGAATTTTTTAAGTTCTTGATGCAAACTTCAACTTCTGTGTATTCAGTATTTAAATACTCTTAATGTAGGCAGAGAGTATGAATTTTTGTAACTTTTCATCAAAAATTTTCACGCTCAGGGGAAAATGTTGATTTTTTATGGTAACTGACTGACATTCATAAACTGAATTTCAAACTGTATCTAAACGAAACGCCATAACAATATTTTTTTCAAACAAGACTGTATTAAGAATTTTCATAATGTGTATAACAAATTACCCCAACTTTTTTGCTTAGTTAGATTTTTTTGGGGGGAAAAAACACTAATTTCTGTACTCTAAATTATCAAACATAATTCTGGAGAGAAGATGGACATCTCTTTCGGCCTGTTTTCAATACAATAAGTTTCTAATATAAAATTTAAGGTAGTACCATATTAAAATAGATAGTTCAAGCTTTTAAAGTATATATATTAATTTGCGTTTTGCGAACATTGAAATTTTGATGCTCAGGTTGACATTTTCGTGGAATTGCCCGTATATGAAATATTTTGTAGTTTCATGTTTTAATAAAGTTGGTATTTTTTCCCAACAATTCATTTAGTAAAAATATTCAATATTTCAATTACACTTTTCTGACATTATTAACATCAGCAAAGTACTGGTGCATGCTCTGCCAGGCCCATCATTTTTCTTAATTTTCCATGGGGCAAAGGATATGTACTCAATGCAAATAATATAGCAAAATATATTCAAAATTAAAAAACAAAAACATGACTTTCTCAGAGCCTGTGAGAGGGGGGGAGGGGGTAATTACCCTTCACGAGCCCTCCAAATGATGGGCTGACATGCGGCCCTCCAATGGAACTCCTGCTACGCATGTGGCCCTTCAATGAAAAAGGTTGTGCACCCCTACCGTAAGGAATATACAGTAATAACTTTTCAATCATCATCTATATTTAATCGTTATCCGACATCAGCATCCATCAACTTAATGCATTTTAATTTTAACTCTTAAGACTGTTGCCATTCATAAATAATGTTACACATAGTACAAAAAAATGAAAGAATACGCTGTGAATTATATAGTTTTAATTAAATTTAAAAAAATCTAGGCCGAATTTAAAAATTTCGGCTACGTCTTGCAGATCATCAGTATGCGGACTAATTTTGTACCAATTTTCATAATCGTACGTTGAGTAAATTTTCCAGGAGAGCGTTTGACCCGAACCGACGTCATCAAACTTTGATTTTATATATATAGACTACTATTAATACTAAATGCTAAACTATATTACATGTTGATGTATTTAAGTGCACGTAAACGAAGAGAATATTCAATAGTTTTGAAAACCGGAGGGACATCAGAGTATCATATAAAATATTTTGATTCACTTTAAAAGCGTTTTTTTACTTCCTTTTACGTAGTAAAGGAAGTATTGTGATCGCGAAAAAAAAATCACTCAAATTTGAGTCTAAATTTTGATTTTGCTCACCCCCGAATGAATGTTCAGTAGTTTTTTCGACCTGTCAGCACGTGCATATGTACCTACCAACATATAAGCAGCCGAAAAATTCTTTTCAACCACCCCCCAGTTAATTACGACGAGTTTTCTCGTGACGTCTGTATGTACGTATGTGCGGATGTATGTGCGGATGTATGTGCGTATGTGGCTCGCATAACTCAAAAACTATATACCGTAGAAACTTCTAGCTTGGTATGTAGGCTCTGAGTATGGTCTAGTTGTGCACCTCCCCTTGTGGTTGCATTTGAATGTTCCCAAGGGAGTGTTTTACCCCTTTTTGGGGTAAATCAGTGTTAATTTCAATACAGACTCAAGTGATATGAATTGGCGCGACCACTTGGCGATATGTCGCCAAGCTTTTGGCCGCCAAGTGTTTGACGCCAACTTGGAGACAAATTTGGCGAAAATTTTTTTTTTTTTTTTGAATTTGGGTTCAACTTGGCGCTATTGGCGATATTTTGCGAAAAATTCACTGAATGATATTAAAATCAGCAAATATTTAGAAAATTAACCATTGTTAAATATTTTTTGCATTATTTCGTGGCAGATTAGGGGAGTAAATATTTGAATTGTTACCTTGCTCACTCCAAGCTCTTTTTTTGACACTTAAGGCAGCTACTAAGAAATTTACACGTAAAAGGAAGTAGTGTGGGGCCCATACCAGATTTTTTTTTTTCGTTTTTTAAAACTATATTTTAAATTTATTCTTTCTTTCTTTTTGGTTTTTCATTTTGGAAAAAAATATTTTATTTTTTGCATTGTTGCAGAAATGCTCTTCTAATAAAGTATAAAAACAACCCAGAGTGATAGAAATGTCGTTATAATTTCTCGACTGAGGGAAAAAAAAAAAGTCCAAAACAATGACGAAACTATTACCCATAAAGAACCTCGATTTCTACTCGTTCAGGTCCCATGATGACACAGCTGTTGACTGAAGTTTTGTTCGCTTAATGAAGAAGGCAAACACTTCAATGAGGAAAGTTATTTTTAAACACAGAAGTAAATAAATAACACAAGGCAGCACTTTTTGTCAAATGACTACTCAAACACAAAACGCCCAAAAAACGGAGAACATTGAGTGTTTACAGATAATCAATAAAACGTTTGAAAAAAATTAACATTATTATGTGGACAGCAATTTGTGAAATTAATCAATGATGCCACAAAACATGAAAATTAATAGAGTAGGGGAAAGTAGGGTAAAACCGGGTACCTAAGGTTTGAAGGCTCCCAAAACTCACAGTTTTTAACATAGAGGAACAAAATTTGGCAAAAGTATGCTCTACTTATCTGTTAATGGAACCGCAGTCTTGAAAATATTTCAGGTTTTTTTTCTGAATTTTTACATTTTTTTTTGTAAAAAGAGTCATTTTGCCCGGTTTTGCCCCACTAGTGGGGTAAAACCGGGTAGATATGTTATTGCTATGGGAAAATAAAAAATTTAAAAGTTTCCACAAAATTCAAGTTTTATTTAGCAACATATGTTAACTGCTGTCATAAAATATCATAATTAGTATGACAGGACACATTAATGAGCTGTAAGTTAGTTTAACTGTCTTTAGACTTAATTTTTTGCTGTTGTCTTTTCTTTGATTCATTTTTCTTTCCATCAGGTTTTTTTTTTTTTTTTGTCCACGTTTGGTCTTCTTTTTATAATTTTTCTTTTTCTTCGCTTCTAGTGTAGATTGAAATTGACGTTTGTATGGGGAGCCCGTCAAAATTACAGTTTTACTTTTTCTTTTGTCCTTCTTCGCCCTTGTCTTTCTCTCAGTGTACGGTGGAGGCATTAATTCGGAAGGTGAAACACTGAATGATGCATCTAGAATAGGTTTAGGGTTAGGAGACATGGACTTAGAACTGCAGGGTAAATTGATTTGCTCGGGTTCCGAAGCTGTTAGATTCGATGGTTAATATATCTTGACTTGAAACCTCATTGTAAAATAATTTGGTTAAATAAAAATTGTTTTTCATTATATAATAGACTTATTATGTTTTAAAAACCAAGGGGTGAAACCGGGTACACGGTTTTGCCCCTTCGGTTAGTACCCGGATTCACCCCGCACATAAAGCTTTCATAAGACATGGCGTCAAATGACTATACATAACGCTACAGACAAATACTTACAATAATAATGAAGGTAATTAAATGCTGTACAAAGAGAGCTACATGCCTTTATTCTTGCAGAAACAGGAACGTAGTACAATTCGGTTTTGTTTTGCTCAAAAATCGTAAGCAAAAACCACTCAAATAGAATTTCCTTCATAGGAACGAGATAAGCGTGTCTATTGCGTTCTGATGCAATCGCCACTGCTTCTTCATCAAGGTGGAAGGTAGTTCTTCTGTTTTTCACGCGGTTGCAGCACTTACAGAGGCTAGAAGGGGGTACCCGGTTTGCTCCCGACTACCCGGTTTTACCCAACTTTCCCCTACAAATAAAATTGTTAAAAAAATTTTCAGTCACAGCATGAAGTTAGAGAAATGAGGCTGTTTTCATTTATTAATGTGTACGTGCGTACATCAAGTGTCACACGCCTACCTCCAAGCAGGTGCGCTCCGATGGGAGGTCACGGTCTGTCGCTGTGACCTCTCAAAATGCCCTTATTTGGCTCGCTCTGCTTGGGAATCCAGCAAATTTAAAGACATTTCGATTACAATGTCACAATTTTGCTGTCCCGAATGTCCTTCTCTCTTATATATAATGTGTGCATACTCGTATTCTGTTATGTGGCAAAACTTGGAGTTTTTATCGGCCCAAGTTGAGAGATTCCTCCCTCCCAAAAATTTAAGCTCGAGACAATTGAATTGCACTATTTAGGTTTAACCCATTAATGCCTGACATTTTTTTCCAAAGATATTTTGTATACTGGTTACAAACAGTATTTAATGGACAGGAAAAATAATACAAAAAAAATATTATGTAAATTTTTTTTTTTTTTATTAAGGAAAGAAAAATGGTCCCTTAAAAGTTACGATAGACCCCAGAGGGTACATCCTTTTTTACTATTTTTTTTTTTTTTTTTGCCTACGATATAATACTTAAAAAGACATTTTATAAGAAGAAATAAAATCAGAAATTAACATAAACTGGGAAGCTGGGAACAACTTTGAAAACTTAGCTTATTTTCTTGAGATTGTGAACGATGTTATTTTTGATGAAGGTCATATTAAAACTGCTACAGAACACACTTTACAATGGTTATGAGCTGCAACCTGTTAATAACGAATTGAAACAATACCAAGGTACTTAATTGAACACTATTATTTGGTTGAAATGTTCATTTTGGGGAAATTCAAACCCTTTTCTGGACCGTCCCTAAAACGGAACGCTAGGTGTTAATGGGTCAAAGATATTACAATTGCAATGTCGCAATTTTGATGTTCCTAATATCCTCCTCCCTTAGATATAATGTGCGCATACTCGTATTCTGCTATTTGGCAAAACTTGGAGTTTTTATCGGCAAAATTGAGAGATTCCTCCCTCCCAAAAATTTAAGCTCGAGACAATTGAATTGCACGATTTAGATTTAACCCATTTATGCCCAAGTTTTTTTTAACAATTTTTTTCAATTTTTATCTGCTTAAGGCAGGAATTCAAGTGAAACAGGCGATCGCAAATTACAATCGCTACTGGAAATGAATAACATTAGAACGTTTCTTGATAAAAACATCGTGACGTCAGCGTGACGTTTGCCTATGAAAAACGAGCCAGATAAAACGTCACAGCCTACTTGGCGAATAAGAGGAGATCGCTGATTGCTTGTGAGCTCTTATTGGCTCCACCCGTAGTGACGTCAGTGCCAAGTTAAGTTGATGATAATGTAATTCACTTCCAGTAGCGATTGCAATTCGAAGCGATTGCAATGGTGTTTCACTTGAATCCCTGCCTAAAACTCTTACTTGGAATGGTTTACATACATTTTAGGCTTAAAATAGATCGCCGTTGCCATATTTATTAAGTTATTTAACGTCCTGTTTATGGGATATTTTGCAGATATGTGCGTAAAATACGACCTTACTTTACTTTACTTTCGCAAAGTAACATTACAGAAGGTATCTGTGATCAATTTTAAGCAAATCATTTTAAAATAGTTTAATTTTATGGAAAAAAAAAGCTCGCAAAAAAAACTTACTTTCTGTAGCTACAAGTTTTTGCCCAAGTTTTTTTTAACATTTTTTTTTTTTTTTCAATTTTTATCTGCTTTAAAAAAAATCTGATTTTTATCGTTGCTTGACTGATTTGTCTGAAAATATCTGCCAATAAATAATCTCTGAGTTCCAAATAGTGGCTCTAACTGGTTTTCTCAAGAAGAAGGACTATTTAACTTGGGAACAACAGCTTAAGTAAAAGAATAAACCCATTACAGGTTTTTGTATGCAGTAACTAACAAGCGTCCCGTTTTTAGGCTACTGGGCATAAATAGGTTAATATTCGCTAGAAAATGTGCAAGAAAAATGTCTACGGAAGCTTTTCTTTTCTTTAATTTTTTTTATTTATTTTTATTTATTTATTTATTTATTTATTTATTTTGCACAAATAATTAAACTACGAGACTCCAGCAAGCTGTGACCATCAAATTTCCAGTGTGATTAGTGGGCCTCCGCCCTCAAAGTAATCAAGGATGGCCACAATTTCAAGAAATCACAAGGAGGAAGCTATAAACCGCCTGCATGTGCCCGAATATAATGCTTCACTACAAAAAAAAATGAGCTGTTGATTTTACAGTGTAATACTGTAATACAGGCAGCTTTGGTTCCAATTAAAAACTGTAAAATGCACAGTAATAAACCGTCAAATTAGTAATTTTACAGTTCATTACTGTAAAAAAGCAATTTTTACAGTTGATTGCCGTAAAACTTAGCTGTATTACACTGTAAAAACAACAGTATAATACTGGCAGCAGAGGTTCCAGTTTGAAACGGTAAAAAACTGTATAAATAGCAATTTTATAGTTTATAGGTGTAAAATTGGCAATTTTACAGTTTAGCCTTTAGGAACCGGGTGGTATACATGTTGTATAGTACCATAAATCTTTTTTCTTTAGAGGACGGGGTTAAAATTTTCACTCGAACCCTTTGGAGAGCCGGGGATTTTTTCCAGGTTTCATACGTCTGGTACGACAGTTTATACCTTCTCTTTTCAATGGAAAAGAAATCTGTGGTTCAACTGTCTTACTACCTGGGTCGAAAGAAAAATTTCTATATGAACAGCCCGGATCCAAAAGGCTAGTACTGTAAAATGAGAAATGAGTTACCGCTTATTACCCTAAAATTAGCAACTTTTACAGTTAAATACTATAAAATTAGTATTATACTGTAAAAACAGCATTCATTTTTTACACTGTATAAATATGGTATTGGTATGATAAGAAATGCAGTACAAATGCAAAAGTTCTGTAAGCAAGTAAAGAAACGTTCACATAAAGAGTTTGCTACGAACTACACAATTGCAGATTTGCGTGTAAAAAGTGTAATAAATCTTTCAAATATTTCTTTTCGAGTAATTTAATAGTTAGAACATAAACTCTTAAGGGGTTACAGTACCTTTCGAACAAATTTCTTTAATTTAAGGGAAAAAGTTAATACTTTGAAATATTTGTTTCTGCACTTGTTTAACAATCAATAATTTATTTTCAAACATCAAAATTTTTGAAAACTTTTTTTTGAAAATTTGAAAAATGTAAGAAAATTTCAATTTTTTAAAAACCCTAAGGCTTTTTTGCTTCTGCACTAATTTCAAAATTTCTTTTTGCGAAATGATCACAAAGATTATCTCAACAAATCTGTGCATTCATTTTCTTGTATTTTGATTAGAAAATATTTTGTGACCTTTTATGTAAAAAATTCTTAGAAAATTTTGTTCTTTGAGGTTTAATAAACTCTAAAATTTTTTGTAATTTATAAAACGCTTATTCAACGCACAGTTCTGTTAATTATATTATTCTGAGTGCAAAGAATATTGCTTTAAAGTTAGATCTTTACTAGAAAAAATTCCTTAGCATTTCCAGTAACATAGAAACACCAAAAACTGATCACCGAGAAAAAGCACTTTAAAGTTTGGCTTTTCCATTAGAACACATAGCATGCATGCCCTAAAGTCACTCATAACTTTTTAAATAATTTAGCTAGAACAATGCTATTTTTTTCTGAGTGTTTTAAATAACTTTTACTTTTGAAATAAGCAATAAAAATTTTTTTTGGTCATTTTTGAGGTTCTGTAACCCCTTGAAGAAAATTATTTTACGAGGACAATGTTTACGCGTGGATATTTATTCCCTGAAGAAGGAGCAACGCAACTCAAACTTACAACTGTATATTTTACCAAATGCAATTTGTGGTATGAAATAATTTATACTACATGTACATAAATTGTCCTTTCTATTTTACCATAAAAATGTACTAATAATTTACATTTTTACCCAACAGATATTCTATGCGCACAATTTCTGAATTCCAAAAATGATCAATTTTACACAAAAGTATCAAGACTTCTTGGACAGCGGCGGTGAGCTTTTTTTTCAATATTATAAAACTCTGTACACTATCCAATGTAGAAATGTCTGTTTCAATACTGAGAATCCCTTTTTAACTCGAGTGGTAGCACTCTTTGGTGTTTGTCAAATATATTCTTCATTAAGTGGATGGAAAACGAACATAAAAATCATCATCAGAAAGTTAAGCACATACCCGCTTCCGGAACACTGTGCTTCCGGAACACAAACTAGGCCCGGTCCTGAAAGGTTTCCAGAATAATAAAAAAAATCTAAATAAAAAATCTCCTTAGTTTTTTTTTCCTTTTTAAATTAATTTTACTCCTTTAAAGAAACCAGCGATCCGTCTTCTTTGTACTAGGTGACCTTTCTACAAGGAGATCTTTGAGGAGGGCAAATTACATCGCATTTGAAATAGCCACACATTCATTCCCCAGCTAGCCTCTACAAACAACAGCAGCGTTCCAAATTCCAACTTTTTCTATCAAAGCTCAAAAAACGCTATTGAAATATAGGACACGAATTTGGATAAGTATATAGATGAAATATGGCTTGGATAAATTCAATCTATTTCCTTCCTACGGAATGTTTTGTAAATAAAATTCTGTCTGCTACTGCAAATATCCTTCCTTGAAGAACAGAGTTGGATTAAAGCACGTTTTGGACAGATGTGCCCTTCCTTTTGCTTGTAATGGAAGAGCGGTTCGATAGAGAAAAAGGAATTACTGCGGTTTTTGAAAGAATAAATGTTTGTAAACTCCATCTGAAGCTAAATTACCAACATTTCTTTTGCGCAAATCATGAAGTTACGAGTGATATTTCACTATATTATAAAAATATAATGATGGCTTCGCAGCAACCAGCAGCCAATGAAATCGTAGAAACGTAATGACATAGAAAAGCTGGGCTGAATTTCGTAATTGACCTCTAAAATTCCAAGAAAGGACTGAACTGGCTCAAATACTTTAAATTGCAGTGGATTGAAATAATACTGGAGTAGCGCTGTTATGCAAATATGTCGCTTAATAATTTTTGCGTAAATGCAACAACATCATCTAAAGTTCAGTATTTTGATTTTTGATATTTTGTCCCAATCGTCAAATTTTAGGCAATTGTCGTTTCATTCTGGCAAAATTGGCCACTTCCGTGAACATTTTGAGAGCAGAATTTATTATCATAAAATGGCTATTATTAACCCTGCCCTGAGATAGACTAAAATGATGTAGTTACGGAGCTACTCGAAGTTAACGGGGTTTAGCGAGGACTGTAGCTCACTAGTAAAAAGATAAAATTAACTGTAAAAGGCTCAGTAATACCAAGTTACAGATAGTTACTCAAAAATAATGATAACAACAACAAATTATGGACAGTATTTATCAATGAAATAATAGATTAATACGAAGCTTGTTTTTCTCAAGGTGCCGTTAATTCATTTTGTAAATTAACTTAGCAATATCGGGAAAACAATATTTATACTATTTTATACCCTGATACTTTTAAAAAGGCGTACCAAGTTTAAAAATGTTTCTAGTGGTACTTAGTGATGAATGAAATGGAAATTTAGGTTACATTTTAAGTGAAGTAATTTTGTGGTTTATAATACAGTCGAGGCTCGATATAACGACCGTCTCCGTCCTACAGAAAACGGTCTTTATAACGAGTAGTCGCTATAAGAGGTAGAACACAGAGTATATTGGGATACAGTTGGGGGTTTTCTCCCCGGTAGTTATATTAGGATGGTCTTTATAACGTGTGGTCGTTATAACGAGCGTCGACTGTATTCCTGTTCTTCGTGCAAGGAAATAAAAATTGATTTAAAACCAATGAGGGAAAAAGTTCTCATCGTTGCTGTATTCCCGTACTTCAACTAGGGAAAAATAAACTGACTGACATTTTGAGAGATAAAGAATTTCGTGGAAATATAAACTGATTGTGAATTTTTTAGAAAAAATATTTTCTGGAAATAGAAGTTGATTGTAAAATTTTGAGATAAGGAATTTCGTGAAAATAGAAACGGATTGAAATTTTGAGGAAAAGAATTTCGTGGAAATAGAAATTGATTGTGAAATTTTTTAGGAAAAGAATTTCGTGGAAATATAATCTGATTGAAATTTTGAGAGCTAAAGAATTTCGTGGAAATATAATCTGATTGAAATTTTGAGAGGAAAAGAATTTCGTGGAAATAGAAATTGATTGTGAAATTTTGAGACAAAGAATTTCGTCGAAATAAAAACTAATTAAAAACTACCGAGTGAAACTTTTGGAATCTTAAATACTACACATCCACACGAACCTCGGCCATTTTCTTTTTCGGCAAAAATTCGCGGCACGTTCCCCTCGCCGAATGGGCCCAACGAAAAGTTAACAATGTCTCGTGCAGACCTAGATAAAAGAAGCACATGCAGCGACGACTCGGTGTGTTCAAAATTATGCATCGCTTGCCAAAAGTACGCTCGATGGAATAATTCATGTCACCAAGTCGAGCGCTTCGAACTGTGCCCCACCCTCCGGTATACCGCTGTAGAACAGCTGCTGGAAATACTGGGCAACTTTCCACGAATGTACAGTACCTTTTTTTCACCCCCAATATGTGTTATCTGGGCCATTATTCCTACAGCGGTTTATATGAGATGGAATCACTAATGAGGCTCGTTATTATTAATGCCGTATTTCGTTCTCTTGACGCTGCTCTTTCTTTTTTCTTTGTTTGTGAGGATTCTAGCAGAGAACTTCTTGATGTGATATGGTTTTTTATCTATTTTTTTCAAATTTTTATTTATTTATTTATTCAATTTATTTATTGTTATTATATATTTTATTTATTTATTCCTTTGTTTATTTTTTAAAACAAATTTAATTTATTTTTTAATTTATTGATTTATGCATTTTTTCTCTCTTTTTAATTTTTTTTAAATATATTTTTACATTTTTTTCATTGCCTTGCAAATATTTTACTGATGCAAATATTCTTGCAAATATTTTACTGATATTTATATATATATATATATATATTAACCAAAATTATTTTTCTTATGTAGATACCAAAACTGAATGTTTACCCATGTGGGTTATTTTGTAAATTTTGACTTACGTCATTCAATGTCATATATGTATAAAGGGATGGCGTACTTGGAAAAAAAAAAGATTTGATGTGTTGAACAACCTTTCTTTGACTGCATATTTTATCTATCACTAGTCGCAGGGAGGGGGGGGGGCACTCCCATTTTTCAAAGTAAAAAACAGTTAAAATAAAACCGAAAAATAATTTTTAAGGTAACACAAAGGTTCCAACAATATCTTTTTTCGACAAAAAAAAAAGTGTTCTTTCTTGTGCAAAAGAGTTATTGCACACTGCCTGTTCTCCATTCATTTTTTTTTTTAATTTTACTTTATTTCAACAGTATTTTTACTTCCTTTTACGTAGTAAAGGAAGTATTGTGATCGCAAAAAAAAAAATCACTCAAATTTGAGTCTAAATTTTGATTTTGCTCACCCCCGAATGAATGTTCAGTAGTTTTTTCGACCTCTCAGCACGTGCATATGTACCTACCAACATATAAGCAGCCGAAAAATCCTTTTCAACCACCCCCGAGTTAATTACGACGAATTTTCTCGAGACGTCTGTATGTACGTATGTGCGGATGTATGTGCGTATGTATGTGTATCGCATAACTCAAAAACTATATGCCGTAGAAGCTTCTAGCTTGGTATGTAGGCTCTGAGGATGGTCTAGTTGTGCACCTCCCCTTGTGGTTGCATTCGAATGTTCCCAAGAGGGTGTTTTACCTCCTTTTTGGGGTAAATCAGTGTTAATTTCAATGCAGACTCAAGTGATATGAATTGGCGCGACCACTTGACGATATGTCGCCAAGCTTTTGGTCGCCAAGTGTTTGCCGCCAAGTTGGCGACATATCGCCAAGTTGGCGACAAATTTGGCGAAAAAATTATTTTTTGAAGTTGGGTTCTTGGCGCTATTAACTTGGCGCTATTGGCGATATTTTGCGAAAAATTCACTGAATGATATTAAAATCAGCAATATTTAGAAAATTAACCATTGTAAAATATTTTTTGCATTGTTTCGTAGCAGATTAGGGGAGTAAATATTTGAATTGTTACCTTGCTCACTCCAAGCACTTTTTTTAACACTTAAGACAACTACTAAGAAATTTACACGTAAAAGGAAGTAGTGTGGGGTCAATACCAGATTTTTTAACTTTATAATTGTGTACATTTCTTAGTATGGTCATTCTATAGAAATATCAACCTCAGCCGAAGAAAAAAAAATACCGAAGTGAAAAAAGTATTAAAAAATAAATAAATGAATGAATAAATAAAAATCATACAACCTAAGAAGTTTTAAAAAATTGAAAGAGTATTGTAATTATCACTGAGATTAGCCATAATAAATACTTTGTAGCGTGTTTACTGCTTGTTATTCGATGGTTACGTTAGTTACACGCCATCTTGAGTAAAAGTGACACTTAAGACTAAAAAAAATAAGATTTAATACATGTGTTTTATGTTTTTAAAAGCCACTTTTACACATTTTTCAAACATATCATTCAATTTTTAACTCTTGCTTAACTTTGAGAAATGTTTGCCTCACAACATGAGCACTGATTTTCAGGGTCGCAAAAATGTTACCTTAGTCACGATGCTATTTTGGTTGAAAAAATATCTACTGTCAGTAATTTCGTTTTAAATTCTTAGCAGAAATGATACATAGATACCATGTACATTGTAAATCCACCAGCATAGCTAAAAAATATTTTGTATCCTTTAAGTTACAAGTAAAAAAAGTTACAAAATCAGCTCTAAATGTTACGTTAGTCACTTTGGAATGACTCAGTTTTTTGATGATTTATTTTTTGACAATTTGTTCATGCACATTATAGTTTTACTTTTATAGTATTACGATTTACGGGTTTTACTTTTCCACTAAAAATTCCAAAATAACACACTGAAATTTATTCATAACTTTTACGAACACCGAGTGATGAAACGTAGAAATTCGAAATGATAAGAACGTTTCGATTAACTAAATAATGAAAAACTGTTCCGAAACGTGGCTGCAATATTTGATCACGATTTTTTTTTAATTTTGTTAGACACGAATCAAATAATTTTTAATTTACTTTATTTTTTAAAAAAAGATTTTTCACATTTTATTGCAGAAAATTCCAGATTTATGCAGACTAAAGATGCGACATCGATGTCGATGTTTCGGAAACATCTATGTTTTTATCAATACATCGGTGTTTTACGGTCGATGCATTTTCAGCATCGATGTTTTGAGTTCGATGTATTTTTTTTCGATGTCGATTTTTTTTATACTTTAGCAAAAGAGATTCGTTGAAATGTATAAGATAACTACGATTGCTCAAAAATTTATATCGTTAATCACCCTAGCAGCATAATCTCATCGGCCGATGATCGGCTATTCATCGAAACCCGATGGAATTCTAATCGGCAAATGATCGGATTCGATGAGTTCTCATCGGGAATAGCTCCAATATGTCGCATCGGCCAAACGGATTCCGAGCAGCAAAATCCGATGAGTTTTGCTCGAAATACGATGAGATTTGGAGCAATTTACGAGCAGTGCAGCCCCGTGCCGATGAATTTAGGATCAATTTTGGATGCTCGGCTTATTTTCATCGGGAAAGTGGATCGCAAGGATATCGCTTTCCGATGAAAAGTAGCTAATCGAAAATCGTGCTCGGATACTGATCGGAACGATGTCATCGTGCGTTACGGGATCAGTTTACGAGGAGTTCGATGATCGGCCGAGCAAAATCCGATGAGTTGATGCTACTTGGGCAGTAGTTGCAGTATTTAGCTCGTTAAATAAAGTTTTCTATGGTTGCTATCGACGTTCGTTTCACACGACTGATTTGCATTCGCCGTTTTTTTTATGTCGATGTTTTTATAATTCAGCAAAAAAAGCAAAAAAAAAGAAAAAAAGTCTCGTAAAAATACGCTGTAAATAGTTACATCGTTGATCAGTAATTGCAGTCTGTCTCACAGGAACGATTTTTCTACAATTACTATCGATGTTTCATGGTCGATGTTGTTTCGATACACAAAGGAAAATCGCGATATATCGGAATAAGTTAAGTAGATGCGATGTAACGAGGAGTTATTATACATTCAACTACGTACAAAATATACAGAAAAAAGGATCGATGTTTCGAAACATCGACGTTTGAAAACAACGATGGTTTTTGTTCGATGTGTCAATACCATCGCTGCTTTAATCTTTCATCGATGTTTTGTCATCGATGTCGCACCCCTTCACTGCAAAAAGTAATATATAAAAAGTAATACATTTAATACTATTATTAATACTAAAGGCATATTACATGTTGATGTATTATGTAAACTTAGCGAATATTCAAAAAAAAAAAAAAAATGTAAAATGTCACTAAACGATTGAAAACATGGAGAAACTAAAACAATCTCACCAATTCTTCTCCTAGTACACGTAATCTCAAGGAACTATTAATATCTCTTCGGATAAAAGTCCTTTCGCTACCTGTATTGAGAAGACAATTTAAAGCTTTGTCGGTATTTTTACCCCCTAGATCCATGGGTGCAATTTGAAGCAAAATCGTATTATGACCCTCACTGACATGATTTAAAACAAAGTTTTCAACTTTATTAGAGTTGACACGTACTTTATCCTTCAGATTTTCTTTTTTATAACATAAAGCAACATTGTTTTTCTTTGTGCAAAATGTGCATTATTTATCACTTTTAGGATAGTCTATCATTCTATGAAATGGTTTCAAGCAAATGAAACACCTTCCGGTACGTTTCAAAATTGCCCTTTTTTCGTCAACAGTGAATGAACAACAACTTTCACTTGCATGATCAGAGTTTAAATAAAACATACAACATTTATCGAAATGTGTCAAGAGCTCAACTGCAGAAGGAGTGTTTTGATATTTCTTTTATGAATTGTGTTTTTAGAAAAATTCTTCATTCTGGCAAAGGCAAACTTATTCTTTTCTAAATTTGGAATATTTTGACCTTGGGGAAATTGGGTTGCTCCTTTTTGTACTGAGTAAACTCTTCTTTTACTCTCAATTTCTATTCGAATAAATTCCATTAACCCATTAATGCCTGACATTTTTTTCCAAAGATATTTTGTATGCTAGTTACAAACAGTGTTTAATGGTCAGGAAAACTAATTAAAAAATATTATGTAAAAAATAATTTTTTTATTAAGGAAAAAAAATATTTTTTTTTATTAAGGAAAAAAAATCGTCCCTTAAAAGTTACGATAGGCCCCAAAGGGTACATATTTTTTTACTATATTTTTTTCTGCCCACGAAAAAAAAGACATTTAATAAGAACAAATAAAATCAGCAATGAACATAAACTGGGAAGCTGGGAATAACTTTGAAAACTTGACTTTTTTCCTTGAGATTGTGAACGATGTCATTTTTGATAAAGATAATATTAAAACTGCTACAGAACACGCTTTACAATGGTTATGTGCTGCAATCTGTTAATAACGAATTGAAACAATACTAAGGTACTAATGGAACACTATTATTTGGTTGAAATGTTCATTAGAGGGAAATTCAGACCCTTTTTTGGACCGTCCCTAAAAGGGACGCTAGGCATTAATGGGTTAAGTCTCGAACACTCAAACTTGTTTTCTGAGATTGTTCTCGCGTGAATCTGAATGTTAAATCAGACGATAGAACTTTCAAGATCAAGGGACAAAGTAATGTACTATATGTGTCAACAGCAACCTTAAGCGATTCTAAACTTCTAATTTCAACAAGACATTTATCATAAAGAGCACGTAGTGCGTGTAAATCCCTAGAATTCTTTACACATTGACTATTTAACAAATTATTCAAGTGAGCTCGGACTAAATCCGAATGTCTTCCGAAGAAGAATTTCAATCGCAACAGCATAGTTTTCCTCTGTCAATGCAAACCCGCTCACTGCATTTGCAGTCAAACCACCATGTAGCGATTTCAAAATCAAAATGACGAAAATCGGCAAACATCTGTTAACGAAGGGTTTTTATGAACTGCATTTTCAAACTGACTCTAAAAGTTTAAATATCTATCTCTTTCACCGTAATATTTATCAATGTGAAGTTAATAGTCCGAGAGCCAGTAACAGATATATATGACCAAGTTCCTCTCAAGTGATAATTAGTAAAACGCAGCAGAAAATCGAACTATGAAGCCTCGTGAATGTCAGCTGAGGCTCGGTGGGGGGATAAGCAGTTGGAACCTCCCACGCTTGAAGGAAAAAAAAAAAAAAAAAAATCACTCATTTCCTCTCGCCTAAAAATTTACCAGATGATAGCTTATATGTAACTATTGATAAATATATACGTCAGCTGGCTGTATCTCGGTGGAAAAATTGTCAGCTGATACTTTGAAGGTCGTTACGTAGAAGTTAGCTAGAAGCATTTACTGACTACACGGTTCGACAAAAAAAAACCTTGAAAATGCTTCTGGTATTTTGAAGGCTGATTCTTATGTAAAATGACCCCCTGAATCCGAATATGACCCCCGTTTTCCCCCATCACGTCCCAATTTTTTTAAAACGCCCCCCCCCCCCCCACCTTTTTTTTCATTTTTCCTTAGTTTCAGGGCTATTATTATTTTATTTTTTTTTTTTTTTTTGGAGGAGAAAGGAGCCTTATTTTCACCAATAAATTTTTTTGGATGTCAAGAGAGACTCAAAGTTTAAAATCATGAGCACCGAGAAAAAATCGGGGAACTTTTGGGGGCGTGGCCCCCCAAAATATTTTTAAAATCACCAAAAACGATCTTTTTATTCTAGTTTCTTTAAAAAGACCTTTAAAACGTTTTTTCGGTGCAGAACCAGAGTATAGGATCCGCTCCTATGGCTCCTGGGTCAGAAAAAATTTTCACGCTGTAAAATTTAAAAAAAAAAATAAAATAATGCTTTAAAAATCGCACTTTGCACTCGAGTTTTAAAGCAGGTCTTCAGCCAAAAAAAAACAAAATTGTGGCTGATTCTTATGTCAAATGACCCCCTATTTCCAAATATGACCTCAGTTTCCCCCCTCCACCCCCTCTTTCCAGAGAGTACCCCCCCCCCCAATTCAGAGTCATTTTACTAATTCGGAGGGGAAAAGTACATTACGTAACCCGTTAACATAATTCTAAAAGGCAACAGAGGTTCAAAGTTCAAAATCATGTACATGTGTACCAAAAATATAAACTAGGGCGGTATACCTCCCCCCTCCCCCCCCCCCCCAAAAAAAAGAAAAGAAAATTCAATACTCTGATTTTTCACACAAAAAAAAAAGGTTTAAAACGTCTCTTAGAAAAACAAGAAAAGATTTTTTTTTTTTGGGGGGGGGGGGGTACACCGCCATAGTTTATATTTTTGGTACACATGTACATGATTTTGAACTTTGAACCTCTGTTGCCTTTTAGAATTATGTTAACGGGTTACGTAATGTACTTTTCCCCTCCGAATTAGTAAAATGACTCTGAATTGGGGGGGGGGGACTCTCTGGAAAGAGGGGGTGGAGGGGGGAAACTGAGGTCATATTTGGAAATAGGGGGTCATTTGACATAAGAATCAGCCACAATTTTGTTTTTTTTTGGCCGAAGACCTGCTTTAAAACTCGAGTGCAAAGTGCGATTTTTAAAGCATTATTTTATTTATTTATTTTTTTTTTTTTTGCATTTTACAGCGTGAAAATTTTTTCTGACCCAGAAGCCATAGGAACGGATCCTATACTCTGGTTCTGCACCGAAAAAAATGTTTTAAAGGTCTTTTTAAAGAAACTAGAATAAAAAGATCGTTTTTGGTGATTTTAAAAATATTTTGGGGGGCCACGCCCCCCCCCCCCCCAGTTCCCCGATTTTTTTCTCGGTGCTCATGATTTTAAACTTTGAGTCTCTCTTGACCTTCAAAAAAATTTATTGGTGAATATAAGGCTCCTTTCCCCTCCAAAAAAAATATAATAGCCCTGAAACTAAGGAAAAATGAAAAAAAAGGGGGGCGTTTAAAAAAAAATTGGGACGTGATGGGGGAAAACGGGGGTCATATTCGGATTCAGGGGGTCATTTTACATAAGAATCAGCCTTCAAAATACCAGAAGCATTTTCAAGGTTTTTTTTTTGTCGAACAGTGTATTCAGTAAATGCTTCTAGCTAACTTCTACGTAACGACCTTCAAAGTATCAGCTGACAATTTTTCCACCGAGATACAGCCAGCTGACGTATATATTTATCAATAGTTACATATAAGCTATCATCTGGTAAATTTTTAGGCGAGAGGAAATGAGTGAATTTTTTTTTTTTTTCTTCAAGCGTGGGAAGTTACAACTACTCATCCCCCCCACTGTGCCGCAGCTGACGGTCATAGGGCTTTATGATACTGTTGTCTGATGCGTATGGCCAATTATCTATCGAGAAGAAATAATTAACCAAATTTTCACCTGGCTCTCCGACTATAAGGCAAGTTTACAGTGTTGAATAAATTGAAACCTTCGAACCCTGAAGCATTTTGATTAACAGATGTGCTATCGTTACTGAATTTTAAAATCGTCGGATCAATTTCTAATTTTAACGTATGCATCCTACCACTATAGTCTGCAAAACCGAAAATTTCACTTATATCCTTTTCATCTGTTAAAGGCAAAATTTGCTTATTTAAATCTTTCAAAAGTACAATTCTTTCGTCTGATTGACTTTTCAAACCCTCAAAGTCTTCAATGGGTATACTTGTATTATTAAGTTTGGCTTCTAATTTATTACAAAGGCGTGTAGCTAATGTTCGATACGAAGTTCGTACCGCTTTCAATGATTTTAATTCCATAATGAATGGCGATAAACAATGTCAAATATCAATAACGTAAAAGTGGGTATTTTGCTTACGCCTTTCAAAGAAGGTTCAATCGTCCATATTCCGGTATCCCAATTGCAAATGTCCAAAATATTCGAGCATCCAGTTTTCGATAGTCCACATTTTCAATTATCCAAAAGGTTCCGGGTTTCAGCACCAAAAATTTGTTCAATTTAACCGAAACAATTTGGGCGAGCAATATCAATTCCAATGCGATAAAAAACGAGTTCAGCCTTTTGTAATAAGTTGGATGTTAATTAGAACCCCCCAAGTTAATGGGGGGATGTTAATTAGAAACACAGATCAAGAAGGATTGTATTCGACATCGACGATCCAAAGCAACAATTCGAAAGAATCTGATTTCAACAGCTACTCGAAGTTCGACACGACCATCGACGATTCAGAAAACCACAATCCTGCAAGAAGCCCGATGTAAATAAAGCCCTCTTTTTCGAAACACCCGTGCTGCCAACTTCTCATCGAAATTTCTTGAGTGCTCGCGACATTTAACCCCTTCCAAGCTCATTTTATTTCGGGATTACGGATCAAAAAATGTCAATTTTTTAGGCTTATTTTCATACATACATATCTTTTTAAACATTATAGCATCATTCGCATGCAACATTTCCTAAAAATAAATGTAAAAATATCTATTTAAATAAATGTGTAATAAATGAGTATTTACCTGTAAAGTTGGCTTTCTGTATGGCAGACATCATTATACTTTGGAGTTGGCGCCTACTCTCATCTTAAATCTACAGCTCAAAACCCTGTATAGTGCTTCCATTTAGTAGCAACAATAGTAAATAAAAGCACACGAAACCATAAAAGGGACATGTGAAATAATTCGGGAAAGACTGGTTGTGCAGTGTTAATTTTCACAGTGCCCGAGCTACACTCGGGATGAGCCGGAATGGAACATTTCGCTTGCCCGAGTCCAGCTCGGGAAAAGATGGGAAGAGGTTAAGTGTTTCAGTTGTTTGTATGTGACTCTGAATAAAAGGTAAAATTCACGTACTTTGCAAATATAAAAGTAATATATTTAATACTATTATTGATACTAAGGGATAAACTATATTACATGTTTATGTATTATGTAAATTTAGCGGATATTCAATAGTTTTGAAAAATAGAGAGAAATCAGTTACAGTATCATGAAATATAGTTCAACCCCTAGTACTGATGATAGCATTAAGTATATTCAGTGGCGGCGCTAGCTATGGGGCAAGGGGGCAATTGCCCCCCTGTCGGGAACGTCTTGCCCCCCCATCGGGGAAAATTTCGTGCTTCGTCGGGAAAAAATTTCCGACGATCAAATTTTCCGACAGAAATCTGAGCGCCGAAAATGTTTCTGATCCCGACGGATTGGCAATTTTCTTCGAATAAAAACATTCAACGAAAAAAACTATTTCTTTTTTCTAAAACGTTCTTAGTATTCGACAAATTACACGATTTCAGACCAATTTCGAACACGAGAACCTTCGGGAAACCTTCGGGTTAGCAACAAGAGGAATCGGCGAGCTGCCGTTGTGTCTCTTGGACGAACGTTAAGTTCTGCTGGAGAAAATTATTTTTGTTCAGGTTGAAAAGGGCAAATCTTCCTTTTTTTTCTCACCTACGGTTCCCACCCAAAAAATGCCAGCAGCATGGCAAACGGACATTCATTGTCACTTTCTGAGAATCTGATTATAATCATCAACGACAAAATAGCTGCTTAATTGCCCCAACCTCATTTAAGACCAGCCGCTAGACACGTGTTTCTCTGAGGGCTTTTGTCACCCACCAACTGTCAAGGAGCGCGGGGATTGGACCCCTTTATCCTACTTGGGCGGCGAATGCCGCGGGCTCCCGCGCGCATTGCATAGCGAACTAAAGAAGTGAAGAACGCAGCCCACCCCAGTTTTAACTCGAAAACTTTTCATTCACGGAGTTACTTCTTTCTTAGCCTTAGCAAGAAGAAAAAAATTGGAACAATATTTGAAAGAATTCAAATTTAACAGAATAGAACAGATGTAAATCATCTCCAGAACTCAGAAGTAACTGGGTGGTAAGTGTGTTATAAACTTTTGGAATGCTTTTTTTAACAATAGGAGCAGGAGCAATTTGAATTTGATGTTTTCTTTTTTCTTTCTTTCATTTAAAAATGTGCACATTTTGATAGCAACGAGTTAATAATTAAATCTACACGCTTTGTGTGTTTGGAGGCGAGGGAGGGAACAAAAAAGTGTTGATACTTTTGTTTCGCTCCTATTTTTCTCTCTCAAGCAGAATAGTTTATAAGCTAATTCTTTTTATTTATTAATTTCAATTACACTTCATTTGTTTTCCATTTCCTTGTTTCGTTTCATGTATCCTCTGAAATTCTCAATCCTCATTTTTAAAGATCCTCATTTTCAACCCCCGACGCAACAAGGAAGTGGGTTATAAAGTTGACGTGTCTGTGTGTTTGTCGATCTGTGTATCTGTCTGTGGCACTCTAGAGCCTATTCGGATGAACCGATTTCAAAAAAAAAAAAAAAATGTTTGAAAGGAGAGTTGATCGAGATTGTTCTTAGCTAGGTCGCGTCTTTGAATGACATTAATTTACGAAGATAGTAATTAAAAACCTTTAAAACGTTTTTCCCTATTTTTGAAGAGAAAAAATACTTGAAAAGCTAAAACAACGGTATCAAAAGAAAGAAAATACGTCTGATTAGAATGTGTTTGGAACTTCCATGTTATATATAGCATTCGAATATTAACTAACGTTTTTCAGCAAATGCGGCTTAGATTTATGATATTAGATATAGTATATTACGATTTACGATTGTCGGTCGACGGGAAAAGAAAACTCAATGATTTAAAATGTTTTTCTGACGCCATTTTCTATTTGTTAACAATTAAAATACTAATAATTGTATAAAGCAGTAAAAAACCGCTCCTAATCCAGGGCTAAATTGATTTTAGTATGAGGTTTTAAAAGAATACTCAATTTTTTTTCTTTGTTCTGCTTTTGCGATTGACAAATTTACTAGTAAGGAGTATTTTTCCTTTTCCGTGTTTACCTTGTCCTCTCGAAAAAAATTAAATATATTTAAATTTAAAATGCTTTTGAGCAGTGTAGTTCATTTTAATGTGGGTCGGAGGTTTTAAAAATTTTTCATCTTTGTACTTGTACTATTTAGTTTTAGTTTCATGGTAAGAACGATTACCTTTCAATCGAATGCATCATAAAAAAATTGAAAAACTGGGGACAGGGGGGGGGGGTAACTAAATTTTTGAATTATACCTGTGCCCCCCTGTAGGGCAAGCTTGCCCCCCTGTCGGACATTTCCTAGCGCCACCTCTGAGTATATTACTTTTATATAGTACTAGATTAATACCCGGCGTTGCGCGGGTGCTAATTATAGCTCCAGTATAATTGGTTTTTACTTATTTTATGTAAAATGAAATAGGTGAGCCTAAAATGATCATTCTTTGTTAATTGTAATCTTTGTTTTAAAATACTCCATTTAAATGTGTTACTCTCCTCGTAAGCAAGTGGTAGCGGGTTCGAATCCCGCCTTGCCCATGGATGTTATTTCATCCTCTCTGTGCCGTAATTCTGTCCTGTGTTTGTCAAGAGGCAAAGCGCATAGCACGCAGTCCTCATGTATGGGGCCATGGTGGCCCGATCGGTAAGGCATCGGACTCGTGTCCGGAGGGACCCGGGTTCGAAACCCAGCCGATCAAAGATCCACCGCCTTGATTAATGGTGGCTGGGAGGCGTTAAAATTGTCGTGGTCACAAAGTCCTCCAAGTGAAACGATACCTCTGGGGGTGCTGGGCCCTAGGGTTTGCTCGACCCTAGGTTCTGGTTCAAAATTAAGAACAGAGCGCTCTTCAGGGCCCTATCCCGGTTAAACCACGAAGCTGTGGTAGGTACGGGGGACCCTGGAGAGTGTGAAGGGAAGTCCTCATGTATGTTGAAGCTGATGGCTTTTGAAAAAAAAAAAATGTGTTAAATTTCATCAATTTGTATGCCCAAAAGCTTAGCTTCAAAATTGAAAGAAAATGGCCAGTTTGAGACAAAAAATTTGAATTTTGAGCTTTTTGGATTTTTTTTAACATTTCTAAACCCCGCCTATGTGAATTCTAGTGTATCAAGGAGCCTCTGTGACAAGTTTGATGAAAATCTGACGAAAACTGTGGATTTGTATAAGGAACAAATATACAAACATACATCCATTTATAAAAAAAGAGATGTAAAGAACGTAACTTTGATCTATATTTTTTTTTAGTTTGATTAATTCTAAAAGCGTATTTTTTAGTTTTTTTTTTAAACTATAATTGAGTTATTATTTTCCAGACCCCAGGGTGGCTTCGTGGCCCATGATGGACAACCCCATGAAGGGGATCACCCTGGTCGTCATGTACCTGGGATTCGTGAAGGTGGCCGGCCCCGCCTGGATGCGGGACCAGAAGCCGTATGACCTGCGATACGTCATGGCCGCCTACAACTTCGCACTGGTTGCCGTCAGCGCCTGGCTCTTCATTAACGTGAGTCCCTTAATTACTCCCCGACATAGCTGAAATCGAAATGTCTTACCAGGCCAGCCGCAAGAACAGAGCGGCAATGAAAAAAAATTCGGTAGCAATAATAGAGCCTTTTTTGACGCGAAACTTATTTGCCCTCGTGCTCCTTACCGAAATATCTACTAAAAACTGGGCGTATCTTTCTCCATCTTTCTCCGGAACGACAGTGAACTGACCATAGAAATAGGTGTCGAGAAATTCGTAATTTTTCTTTCGTTATTACTTATAATTTACTTGATTCTACGGATCTAATTGCTGAGATAGCAGTTTAAAATGTATTTTTTCACCTTCCGGAACTTCTTTGGAGCAACTGCGGACTCTGCTGCAGCAAGGAAGTAGCGTCTTACTACTCAATCCATGTCACGTGATTTCCTCATGGATCGAAGGAAATCCAACGTGCAGAGTACGTGATTCGAACATATTACTTTGTTTTTTATCATACACTGTACGTGGGAATTACTCGATCTTTAAAAGGTGCACGGCGCGTCTCTTCTAAGATAGAATGGATCCGTTAGAGGTCTCCACGCTCGCTGCGAAGATCCCGAAGTACATTGTTGGGAATGAAATGGATCTAGCGGTGCGCTTGGCGACACACTCCTATTAAAATCTGTTCGCGCCTGTCTGTCTGTCTGAAGCTTGAACTCCTCAAAAACCGCCGAGAGTAGAGAATCGAAAGAGGTACCGTCCGACTTTAGATTTTCTTTTCTGAACAAAGCAACCAATATCGTGGTTGTACGATTTTAATTAACGAAGACATCAATTAACAAAAAATTTTCCCTCTATTATCATTCCTCCGGAAGCAACCAGGAAGTAAAACTGCTATTACGCAATCCTCTTTCACGCAGCTTCGTAAAGCTGGACCTGTGCCAGAATCTCTCTTTGTTTTCTCAATTTTTCAAATGACTTTTTGATGCAGGGAAAAAGAAAAGCGTGAATCACGGCGAGCCGCCTTGGCGGCGAGTAGTTTTGTCGAAACCTTCTTCACTACTTTAAAGGCACGAAGCGCCCGTGCAACGCCGGGACGCGCAGCTAGTAGCTTTTAATCTGCGTCGTAGATTACTGAATAGAGTTAAGCTGCTGAGACTAAAATAAGACCATAAAGTTAATTTTGAAGATAAAGTTAAAAAGTTAAATGATATTTTACTGCTAAGTTGATTCACATTTACTATCTTTTAATAGTTTGGTGCATTGGGCTGGTTTACAACTTACAGTTGGAGATGTGAGCCTATCGATTATTCCTACAGTCCTGATGCAATTAAAGTAAGTTTTTGCTATTTATTTTCGGACGGTGCTTATGGAACATTAAATCCGTTATTTGAGAAATCAGCGAGGAAGGGGCTCTTTTACCCGCCCGAATTTCATGAACTCAATTTAGATATACGATTGCATATGTATCTTGTTGTTTTTTCTCCAAATATTCTTTTCAATATCTACTCCCCCCCCCTCCTCGAAAAAAAGGAAGAGGAAATTTAAATGACGGGCTTGACGTTTTCCCTCAAGATTATGATTTAGTGCATTTTTTTTTATTTATCCTCGTGATTTGAATATATATTTTGCGTAACTAATAATGTTTGAAGACATGAAAACATTTTCTGGAAAAAAAAAAAATAATAATAAATAGAAAGAAACGAAAATAAAATAAAAAAAAATAATTGAAATGAAGACGAATTTTTACGTGGTATAATTAAAATGCAGAATAGGTTACTTCTAATTTTAACCACGGACGTCATGTCAAGTTTTTTCAGGAGTGGGGGGGGGCAAAGGGTAAAAACACAATACAATTTCACCAGAAAACAACAAAAACCACGCCCACTTATATGTAAATACATTGATTTCTCAAATCCGGGGGGGGGAGGGCAATTGATCCCCCCTCCCCCCCCTAAATGACGTGCCTTATTTTAACATATAAGAATCCGCCGACTGTCTAAGGTATATATTACATAAAGTTTATACACAGAGCAAGATTTTTCTAATTTTAATATAAAAGATTGCATGAAAACAAGGATTAACATTTGCAAAAAAGTTTTAAGAAATAAATAAATCAAAAACTATTTTTGCGAAAAGAACTCCACAAATTTAAAAATTTATTTTTTGCTTTTTCCGTAAAGAATCATAAGTATTAACGTGAAAACTCAACATTTTGTATAATTCATAACTAAACAGAAACATAAAAAAATTACTTCGTAATTGTTGATTCACATGAAGAGACCAACGAAAATTTTTATATCTTAGGAGTGAATAAAAAGTCTTCAGTTACAGACAAGAGTTATTTTTCCGACATAGATGACTAGATACACAATTCAGTACGACCGTCATAATTTAAAAGGTCATAAATTCAAATTTTTCTGCACTTTTATTTTCATAGATTTTTTGGTCTTTGACCTAAGATATAGTTGTCAAAGAAATTTGAAATTTTGTTACAGCAGAGTTCTACTTGTGAGCTAAAACATTTTTTTTTTTTTTTAGTATAATAGCATTTGAAGGGCCAGGGGGGGGGGGAAAGATGAAAGTGACCAAAAAGCGATTTCGAGAAAACCGAAGAACAAAGTTTGATTTCTCGTAACTCCCTTAGTAGTTAATAGAGTTTTCATGCACATTTCGGTCGATTCTCATTCCCCCCCCCCCCCCCACCCTGTTGTTCTACCTGATGATATCAATCCCCAGATGATATCAAGCACTTGCCCGTCTACTCTTAATCTCCATGCCTGCCTATGGAACCGATTTCTCGTTGTATATCAGCTGTTTTCCGACGGACAGGTGTGCGTCACCGTTTGTTTTTTTTTTTTTTTTTTTTTTTGCAGCGGAGTTCCTTCTACTCATGCGCGCAAGATGACGGCGCATGCGTAGAAGGAACTCCGTTTCAAAAAAATGGTGACGCACTCCTGTCCGTCGGAAAACGCATCCTTGGAAACCAGGCCTTGACGAACGTAATAATCAAACCTTAAACACACATAGTTACAATTTGTTTGATAAAAATCTATTTTTTTCTCTTGTATAATTTGATGTTATTTATACAATCCTAAAAACTTTTGTGTAGATTGCTTCATTGCAAAAAATGACAGGTATGTTTAAAGTTTGTTTGTTGAGGTGGAAATGTCCTTATACTATATCTACGGTTTAACCATAAAGTTATAAAGTTTGAAACACATAATTATTATTCGGTGTAGGATTTTGTTTTTCGTTTTATGTAATCATTCACAAAACTGAGCCAATTTACCGTAATATTTCAAAACGGCGTTATAAAATGAGTAAATGTCGTGAAGCAAAGATATGAACTTGATTCATCCAAAAATAGTTTTTTATCTGTATCCCGAATTAGCTCAACAATAAAGGAAACATTAATGTATTTTGAGAGAATGAGAGCAAGTGATGAAACTAAATCGATAGTGATTGATGTTGTGTTATTATGTGATTTTCGAGCAAAGCATTAGTATTTGATGAACCATTACGAAATAAATGAGTTCACTTCTTGGCACAAAATTGTTTCCCCATGTAAAAAAAATGAAGAAAAGACATACATACACATAATGAACAATTCTAGAAAAATATAGACCACATCAATTCATCTTCTACTTCTTTGAAGAGAAACTTTTTATACGAGGGTTTGGAAATACTCATCTGCAACACAGCGACATGAAGAAAATGACGTAGTTGTTTTTTCATTGTTGCTAAAAGCGATGAACAATAATAGTAATTAAAAAGTAAGTTTTGTTAATAAATTTAGCAAATTCATTTCCTTGGTAACGGATACTTGGTAAAGGACGATTTTATAGGTTACTACTACTTAAAAGAATACATGTTTGAAAATAATAACAAGTTTAAAAAAGTATAACCCTACTACAAAAAAAAAAAACACTGAAAGGTAAGAAACAAGGTAGGTGCTATTTAATATCATCGTCTTATTAAGTAAAACAAGACGTTTGATATCTTAACTATACCTGTTTATTTAGTTCTACGACTTGAACCCCCTGCAAGTTCCACATTAACAACATAATTCAATTCAAATGCTGTAGTCGTGCGTTGTCAGCTACAGAAAGCAAGCATTTAAATTTGATACACAAGCAAACATATTAGTTTGATCTATATATATATACAAGAATGGTAAATTAGGTTATAATGTTATTCTATCAAATTGTTTTTCTGTAGTTGACGACGCACGACTACAGCATTTGAATTGAATTATGTTATTAATGTGGAACTTGCAGAGGGTTCAAGTCGTAGAACTAAATAAGCATGTATAGCTAAGATATCAAACGTCTTGTTTTATTTAATAAGACGATGATATTAAATAGCACCTACCTTGTTTCTCACCTTTCAGTGCTTTTTTTTTTTTTTTGCAGCCGGATTATAGTTTTTTAAGCTTGTTATTATTTCTGACTTTTTAGAGCTTTTTTGTAGTCGGGTTACATGTTTTTAAAACTTTTTCATTTTACTCCATTGTATATTAGCACATGAATATACATTACAAAATTAAATGTACATAACAAAAAAAAAGATGAAAAGTTATTTGGGTGATTTTTATTGAGTAGTGTCCAAACTTCTCAGCCTTTCCAATTCCATCAAAGACGCTGAATCATAAGGGTTGCTTAAAAGTTTCCGTGGGTCCAGAGCGCTTAGAAATAAACCCGCCAATGTCCTTAACCTACTTAATGCTAAAATCTAGGTCAGCCTTAAACTGAAAATTAATTGTTGATTGCGACTTTTGTTTGAACTAAAACACAGATACGAAAATATCGGTTAAAAATCGGTGCTTGTCTAATCGATCTTTTCTCTTGTTAAATTCTAGTAAAAAGTAGCCTATGACACTCGAAACTCGAAAACGAATCGATTGGCACCTTATTCGTCAAAATCGAATGAATAGTTTAGGAGCTACGGTGAACATGCTTAACCACAAACATAGCCGGACTGCTAAAAGCATAACCCTTCCTTTAAGCTCTGCCGTAGTCGGGTAATAAAATACAGTAGAGAACCAATTATCCGGGATGTTAGGGACCACAGCTATCCCGGATAACTGAATTTCCCGGTTTTCTGGATCGCTACGAAGCGATATTTGCCAATTTTTTATAAAACCCAAGTTACTATAACAAATAGTAATGCATCTCAAAATCTGAAGAGAAAACGATTCAGAAGTGCTTATAGATATTACAATACAGTGAAACCCGTGTATAACGATACTGTACATAACGATAAACTGTCTATTACGATATTTTGGTTTGGTCCCAGCCAACTTCCCATCTACTCAATGCAAAACTGTCTATAATGATAATCTGTCTATAACGATATTTTTTCTCGGTCCCTTGAGTATCGTTATACACAGATTTCACTGTATTAAAAATCTCTAAGCTATATGCCACTTATATGGTATTGGCCACTTATATGGTATGAAGAAACCGTTCATATTCATTTAGGTATTTTAAAAGAAAAAAAAAAGCTCTTCATTTTTTAGAAATTGCCAAAAATGCGTATTTTAAAAAGTGGCGGAAAAATCGACAAAATGTTGCCGGTTTTCTGGTTTCCCGGTATTTTGGTTCTCGGATAAAAGGTTCTGTACTGTATAGTGAACTAATACCCAATGAGCTATTTTATAAGGTAAATCAGGGGAGAAATATTATACATACTTTTATTGGTAATTTAAATTTTTTAGCAAATTACACGCACACACACACACACACACACACACACACACACATTTTTGAAAAATTAGGAACTTATTATTTTTTAGAAATTGTATTTCTTGTCTGTCCTTTACGAAAATGTGGAATTCTTTTCAGTGGTACTAAAAGCTGTTTGTTTTTGCAGATGGCGGAAATAGGCTGGTATTTTTACATCACGAAGTTTATTGAATTTGCTGATACGGTTCGTACTTTTGTAAAATTTATTTGGAAATTTTATTACTACTTCTTTACATATTTTATTCAATTATCTGTTCATTCATACAGAAAATGAATCAATCATTTCAGAAAGTACGCAGGTCTTACTCATTTTCATTGGACACAGGCTATTTCTGAAATAATCGGTTCAAATGCTATCAAGTTTTATTGGAAAAAAAATATCTTCAGTTTTCTCATCTGAACTATGCAGTTCGGTATAAACTACGGATGCACCGATTACCGGCAGTACCGATTAATCGACCAGTTTGCCGATTATCTATAATCAGCAAAAAAGATATCTTTCAAAGTAGTATTTTTCAAAGTATTCCTTCACCAAGAAACAACGTTGAATAATTTTATTAACAGTAAATATGTGTAATTTTTTGCAATCCTTACTATAAGATGCTGTATGAAAGTGGGTACAGAGTAAAAACAATAAAACAAATAGTTCATACAGTGCGTAAAACTGAATGAAATATTACTTCCTTTTACGTAGTAAAGGAAGTATTGTGATCGCGAAAAAAAAATCACTCAAATTTGAGTCTAAATTTTGATTTTGCTCACCCCCGAATGAAAATTCCTTAGTTTTTTTGACCTGTCAGCCCGTGCATATGTACCTACCAACATATAAGCAGCCGAAATTTTTTTTTCAACCACCCCCAAGTTAATTACGACGAGTTTTCTCGTGACGTCTGTATGTACGTGTGTGCGTATGTGGGTCGCATAACTCAAAAACTATATGCCGTAGAAGCTTCTAGCTTGGTATGTAGGCTCTGAGGATGGTCTAGTTGTGCACCTCCCCTTGTGGTTGCATTTGAATGTTCCCAAGGGGGTGTTTTACCCCTTTTTTGGGGTAAATCAGTGTTAATTTCAATGCAGACTCAAGTGATATGAATTGGCGCGATCACTTGGCTATATGTCGCCAAGCTTTTGGTCGCCAAGTGTTTGACGCCAACTTGGCGACATATCGCCAAGTTGGCGACAAATTTGGCGAAAAAAATATTTTTTGAATTTGGGTTCAACTTGGCGCTATTGGCGATATTTTGCGAAAAATTCACTGAATGATATTAAAATCAGCAATATTTAGAAAGATCAAGTGCCCTCGTCCCCTCGTTTTCAAGATAAGGGGTCTTAAAGTCGGCCGAAAAGTAGCCAAATTCGAAGACTTGGCAAGAAATTGAAGCTACCTCCCGATTCTCCCTACCGCTGCTTGCTTGGCATCGCATCGTTTCCATGTTTGGTCATTTGCAAAGAAAGTAAAAGATGTTTTACGTTAACCCTTTTCTTGTATGAGCTAAAATAAAGAATGCTGGTCAAGACTATGATGTGGAAAGAGTGTTTTACCCATAGGAGCGAAAACATTACAAAGAAGTTAAAGTTTTATCTTTTTACGTATGATAACAATACATTTTAAAATTTTAGTTATTTTAAGTTTTTTTACTGAACTAAGTTATATGTGTTAATTATTATACGTTAAAACATATTGCACGTGTTTCTTAATGAATAATTCAGGATAAAAAATAAATAAGTATGAAGAGCAGCTAATATGAGCTCATGTACAAAAAATGAAATAAATAGTCTTTGAGGTAGAAATTAAACTATCATGGATTATGGTATCAGTTCTTATTTTTAAAAAAAAATCGAAATCGATACAAGAAGTTTCACTTTTTGCTCACTCTTAGCAAAAATTATTATTATTTTTTTTATTGAAATCGAGAAAAAATAAATAGAAATTTTAAAAAGAAAACGAATATTAAATGTCAATAGCTGCAAAATTATATCCATGTCGGAAATTACATCAAGGGTAGAGGGAAATCGTTATTTTTTTTCTTAAAATATACTAATAGAGTCGACATTCATTGTAAAAACCCCTGCTGTTCAAACGGAATTGGTCACTGTAGCGAAAAGTATCTGTAACGTAAATGTAAAACATATTGCATGCTAATTTCGTACTGTTTAACAACATTAGTATAACTTTTACTAGTTCTGCTTTATGTTCAACGGGTAGGAAAAAACTAACAAAATTGTAAATCAATACAAGTTTTAGCTTACTTTTCTGAAAAAGTAGAAATTGGTGAAAAACTAATGAAAGAAGGAGTAATGCATTGAAAAAAAACCGTTCAAAACAATTGAGTCGAAAAAGCACAACTTAATAAAAATAACTAAATACACAGAGAAATTTAAAATAGGAAAGTTGGGTTTTGAGCTGCGGAAACTGTGTACCTGTCAGTCTATCTATTGGTCAGTTCTGCCCCCCCCCCCCCGCAATAGCTTTTGAGAGCATAGTCTGATTCGATTTTTTTTTCTTCTTTCTTGATCGGAACATCTCAGCGAGGACAGCACACTCCCAAATTCGACTTTTTGATTTTAATAATATTTCATTCGATATATTTTTCCCTATACTCTCTCATAACTTTTGAAGGAATAAGTCCAATTCAATCAAACATTTTTTTTTCGAAATATCACAGAGAAAACACCTCATTCCTATTTGATTTTTTTATTTGAACAAATTTTCAGTAAATTTGGACCAGTTCAAAAAAAAAAAAAAAAAAACTCCCCCCCCCCTCTCCCCCAGAAAAATTTATATTTGCAATTTTTACAACTAAAAAACCTAATATCACCCCCCCCCCCATTCATACTACAGAATAGCACGTACACTTAAAAAAAAAAACAGGACGCTCCGTTGTCACCTCCTGGGCCCCTTAAACAAGGGACGTGCTTTCATCGCAAATAATAAGATAAAATATAATTTTGATGTTGTTTAAACTTGTTTTTTCTCTTTAAAAAGCTCTCTACTTTTCACGACACAGGCTTTATAGTAGCTTATTGCTTAAGAGCCGTCTTTCACAAGCTTTGTAGATGACCAAAAATGGGAATCAAGTTTCTCGCTAGACGCTAATAGCGAATTTGCGCCGCAGCTTCCCGATTTAATTATAATCGCTAAAATTGGCGATTTTTCAAAAAAATTCAGCTGACTTTAGGACCTTATATTTCGATAACGGGGGCGCGAGGGCAAAAACGCATGCGTCCAGAAACATGTTTTACAATGCTCTTTCGATTGGTACTCATTAAAAAAAAAAATTCATTATTCCATGATCGCGTACTTTCCTGGTTAGTATAGTGATTTTAGTTGTCCTCCAATTTTCACAAAGAATAAAAGCGCTGAATTAAATGGCTACTAATAATTGAAAATAATTTAAATCAAAAGCACCCCCAAATTAGGGTGCTCACCACAGCTGCCTATTTATTTATTTTTTAAATTTTCACGCGCAGTTCAAATGATTAATAATGCGTTAATTATGTTATGTGTTCATGTTGTTTTATTAACAATATTATGAAAATCAGTTCAGAGAAATTGAATGAAATTTTGAAATTATTTTTTTTTAGCAAAATAAAAAAAGTGGAGAAAAGTATATCTTTTCTCAGAAATAAATTATTAACTGATTGGAATTGTCAAAGAAAGAGAGAGAGAGAAAAAAAAAAAAAAACAGCGTTGGTGAAATTGGTAGTGTTAAAAATAATCACCAAGATCATTAATCGGCTCTGCCGGATTAATCGAATGATTATGAACAGTAACAGTCGATTAATCAGTAATCGGCCAATGTGCTTACCGGTGAATCCCTAGTATAAACATCGCTAACGTGCAGTGGAAAAGTATGAATGAACGAACCTATATAGTGTTCCTCTGGTAAGTTAACCTCCCACATCGACATTGTTTACCTCTTTTTCGGGTAATAAGGGAAAGGAAATTGGAACCGAAAGTAGTTGGGTCATTTCGCAAAAGTACTAAAATTCAAATCCGCTGCAATTACCCTTTTCTTTTACCCAAAAAAGAGGCAAACAAAGTCAAGGGGGTTAACGGGCCCAGAAGAGGGGTGGGCCATGACACCCCCCCCCCTCCTTTCTGGATCAGCTCTTGGTGGGTTCAGGTGCATTTGATAATAATTTGTGAATCAAAGCAGCAGTGTATGTTTAAATGATGAAATATTTGGTGTTAAGAATTATGAACGGAGTTTATTACAGTCATGAATTTTTGTCCATCTTTCTTCTAGACTAACTGAACGAACATTGTTTTATTTCAGGTGTTTTTCATTTTGAGGAAGAAAGATTCCCAAATTTCTGGTCTGCATGTGTTCCATCACAGCCTCGTGCCTATAACGCTTTGGTTTGGAATTAAATACGGAGCAGGTAATTTCCATTTGAACATTTTAATTTTTAATACGCTTTTATTAGTTTCACATGTGGGTTTGTTTGTTTGTATGTATGTATGCATATAACTCTGAATACAAGATAAAATTCACGTTCTTATGCTAAATACTATTATTAATGATACTACAGGATAAACTATATCATTACATGTTGATGATATTATATGTGTTTCAGTTGTTTGTATGTAACTCGGAGTAAAAGATAAAATTCACGTTTTTGCAAATGTAAAAGTAATATATTTAATAATAGTATTAATACTAAAGGCTAAACTATATTAATATGTTGCTGTATTATAAGTGCATTGCCGCATTATAAGAAATCTTAGCGGATATTCAATAGTTTTGAAAATCAAGGAGAAATCAGTTAGAGAATCATTAAATATAGTTTAACCTTCAGTATTAACAATAGTATTGAATATATTAAACTTAATACTATCTTACAACTTAAATTAGTTTGATGAACTTAAATTAGTTGAAACGCGTATTTTTTAGTTTTTACTTCCTTTTACGTAGTAAAGGAAGTATTGTGATCGCGAAAAAAAAATCACTCAAATTTGGGTCTAAGCTTTGATTTTGCTCACCCCTGAATGAATGTTCAGAAGTTTTTTCGACCTGTCAGCACGTGCATATGTACCTACCAACATATAAGCAGCCGAAAAATTCTTTTCAACCACCCCCGAGTTAATTACCACGAGTTTTCTCGTGACGTCTGTATGTACGTGTGTGCGTATGTATGTATGTATGTGGGTCGCATAACTCAAAAACTATAAGCCGTAGAAGCTTCTAGCTTGGTATGTAGGCTCTGGGGATGGTCTAGTTGTGCACCTCTCCTTGTGGTTGCATTTGAATGTTCCCAAGGGGGTGTTTTACCCCTTTTTGGGGTAAACCAATGTTAATTTCAATGCAGACTCAAGTGATATGAATTGGCGCGACCACTTGGCGATATGTCGCCAAGCTTTTGGTCGCCAAGTGTTTGACGCCAACTTGGCGACATATCGCCAGATTTGGCGAAAAAAAGATTTGGCGACAAATTTGGCGAAAAAAATATTTTTTGAATTTGGGTTCAATTTGGCGCTATTGGCGATATTTCGTGAAAAATCCACTGAATGATGTTAAAATCGGCGATATTTAGAAAATGAATCATTGTAAAACATTTGTTTTCATTGTTTCGTGGCAAACTAGGGGTGTAAATGTTCAAATTGCTATCTTGCTCACTCCTAGCACTATTTTAACACTAAGGCATCTACAAAGAAATTTACACGTAAAAGGAAGTAGTGTGGGACCCATACCAGATTTTTTTAAACTACATTTAATTATTATGTTGTTTCGTAGCAATTTTACAATTTCTTACTGTAAAGCAGGCAATTTTACAGTTTACTGCCGTACTATTTAGCTGTGTTATATACTGTAAAAACAACAGTATAATACTGGCAGCAGACAGGTTCCAGTTTAAAACTGTAAAATGCACGGTAATAAACTGTAAAATTAGCAATTTTTCAGTTTTTTCTGTAACATCAGTAATTTTAGCTTATTATTGTAAAATTAGCTGTATTATACTGTAAAATAAACGTTCATTTTCTAGTGTTTTTTTTTTTTTTTTTTGGTAATAGGGTAATTTCTGCGGATTTGAATTGGAATACTTTTTTAAGCCGACTACGGAGGTTACCCAACTCCATTTAGCACCAATTACCCGAAAAAGAAGTAAAAGTTTTAATGTCGGAGGTCAACTTATCAGAAGAGTACTATACCTTGCGGTTTTAAATATAGAGAGTTTGTCACTCAGCATAATAAATATAAGGTTTCGCTAAAAGCTACTATAGAGCATGTTTGTATGAAATTTTAGTTCTACTGTCGACTATATCAAAAAAAGTTCAAACACAATCAAGTATAGGACTTATTTTTATGCCGTACTTTTTAGGAATTATAGTTGAATTGTAACTAAAATTGAGTATTCTTTCTGTGACATTAATTTTACCCCACGAGCAAAGCTATGCGGGTACCGCTAGTATATTAATGAATGAAAAACAATTCTCAACCCAATATCTTTTTTGCAGGGGGCTACAATTCCATTTTCGCTTTTCTGAATTCATTTGTGCATATATGGATGTACTTGTACTATGGCCTATCCGCCCTCGGCCCTGCATTCCAGAAGTATTTGTGGTGGAAGAAATACTTGACGATACTGCAAATGGTATGATTAAATGCTTTGAATATTTTTTACATAAAATTCTTTTTTTGCCGCATTACAACAATTTCAGTTACATAATTATGGTTTAATCATTAATGATGAACTGTTTCACATTCGAGATTATTTGGAGAAAAACTTAGTTACACTCAATGTTCTTTTTAACCCATTAATGTCCAACGTCCCTTTTTTTAGAGACGGTCCAAAAAGTGTGTCTGAATTTTCAAAAATAAACATTTCAACCAAATAATAGTGTTCAATGAGTACCCTGGTATTGTTTGAATTCGTTATTAACAGATTGCAGCGCATAACCATTGTAAAGTGTGTTCTGTAGCCCGTTTTAATATGATCTTTATCAAGAATGACATCGTTCACAATCTCAAGAGCAAAAAGCTTAAGTTTTTAAAATGATTCCCAGTTTATGTTAATTGTTGCTTTTGGTATACGTCCAAAATGTCGCGGCCGAAATGTCGCGGGCCGAAATGTCGCGGCCAAAATGTCGCTGGGAAAAAATGTCGCGGGCCAAAATGTCGCGGGTCAAAATGTCGCCGGTCCAAAATGTCGCCGGGCCAAAATGTCGCGGTCTAAAATGTCGCTGGTCAAAATGTCGCCGGTCCAAAATGTCGCCGGGCCAAAATGTCGCGGTCTAAAATGTCGCGGTCTAAAATGTCGAAGGTCCAAAATGTCGTGGGCCAAAATGTCGCCAGTCTAAAATGTCGTGTGTCCGAAATGTCGCCGGTCAAAAATGTCGCGTGTCCAAAATGTCGCCGGTCAAAAATGTCGCGTGTTCAAAATGTCGTCGGTCAAAAATGTCGCGTGTCCAAAATGTCGCCGGTCAAAAATGTCGCGGGCAAAAATGTCGCCAGTTCAAATGTCGTCAGACAAAAATGTAGAAGATCCGACATTGATAGTACCAAAAATTAAATTATTGATAGTACCAAAAATTAAATTATATGAAAAGGCTTTTTTACACCAAATTAGCAAAAGATTGTTAATTGCTGTTGATGAACGTGTGCGTTGATGATAGAATGGACTAAAATTTTTGAAAAATACTAAAAAAAAAATTACCCTTTCGGCTTGTAACCGTTTCGAGCGTTTTCCAAGAAACAAATAGTTATCAAACAAGCGTCCGTTATTTATTTACAATAGCTTGTTTCACCGTGACTCGCTATCTACCAACTTAAAAACGAATAGATTAGCAGCTCAAGCCAAGTTTAATTGATATCGAAAGGAAAATTGATGTGTTAAAGAAGAAGTTGAAAAAATGTGAAATGAATAAGACAGATATACAATGTTTGACATTTGTTTTTGTTAAAATTTTCTTACATGATCGAAAGCAAGTCTATATAATTTAAATGATAGAGGTGTTTTTATTTTCTTCTTCATAAAATGTGTAAAAGAAAGTATTGGATCAGTGAAAAATTGTCAATTTGGAAGAATTTACACGTTCTGATGTGTGCTGATTTCAATTTTATCGTTTATTTTTTTAAAGGAAAATGTGTAAGTGTGTATCTGCGTGACTCATTTTTTTGGGGCGACTCTACCACAAAACTTACTGCGTAAATTGGAATGAAATTCGGTACATAGTACATACATATACCAACGAATATGTGGTTCAGTGCTGATTGGTTTTTGCCGCTAGTTCTTCCAAGTTTTTACAGGCAAGAATGTAATGGAACGTTTTCAGCATAGCGTGATTACTATGTCTGAAGAAGGTTCAGACGAATAAAAATTGGCCCATAAGAAGCCTTCAGAAGATACGCCACATCATCGAGGAAGCAGAGCAATTGAACTTTTTATTTTTCATTATTTGTGAGTGATGTATATCAAGAAGTAATGCAAGTATTCAGACATCATTTTGTTTGTAGAATGGTCTTAAAGGGCGAGATGCTTATTCATTCAGCTCAGACATGGCACTGTACCTTCATTACAATCAGTATTTAAATGCAGAGTTGAATATGATACCATTTTTCCTCTTGACATTTCACCTCCCCTTCCATCACTTAGTTGTTACAAAGAAAGCAATAATTACATGAACTAATTTGATTTCAAACGTCCCCAAATAACTCTTAAAGAAAATGTTCTAGAAAAAAATTGCTGGCTACGCGGTGATTAAACGGTATTCCGTTTTTGCAAAAGGAAAAAAAAAAGCCTTTACAGCAAATTTATTTGTTTAATTTCTTTGTGTGAAAAAAAGAAATAATCCTAAATATACTTTTAAAAAAAACTAAAAAATGCGCTTTTAGAGTAAATCAAATTCAAAAGAAGATTTTGAAAACTGTTGAATATCCGCTAAGTTTACTTGCACTTATAATATGCATTTTGTGGACGATCGATGCCCTACTCAGAACTAATGGCAAATGCACTTATTATACATCAACATGCAATATAGTTTAGCCTTTAGTAATAATAATGGTTTTTAACACATTACTTTTACGTTTGTAAAGAAAGTGAATTTTATCTTTGACTCAAAAGGGGACCTTACAGGTTGTCACTCACCGATTTTGATGAGTTTTATATATTATGTAGAGGGACCCACCCTAAGTATTTTAGTAAAAGAATATGCCCCAATGCGCCTTAGTTTCCGAGATATAACGATCCAAAGTTCAGCTCGAAGTTATTATAGAGGTACGGTTGAGCAGTGGTCACAACAGCGGCCGTAGCCCATTGAGCAAGGTCCCCCACTCCGACCGTTGGAGGTCTGGGGATCGAGTCCCGTGAATTAACAATATTAAAAATTGAAAAAAAAAATAATTTTCTAAATGAATAAATAAATAAAATAAAAATGAATAATTAAACGATTTTCCATTAACTATCGAATTTTTTTCGATATTAAAGAAAAAAAAAATACGTCACGGGACTCGATCCCCAGACCTCCAGCGGTCGAAGTGGGGTACCTTGCTCACTGGGCTACGGCCGCTGTTGTGACCACTGCTCAACCGTACCTCTATAATAACTTCGAGCTGAACTTTGGATCGTTATATCTCGGAAACTAAGACGCATTGGGGCATATTCTTTTACTAAAATACTTAGGGTGGGTCCCTCTACATAATATATAAAACTCATCAAAATCGGTGAGTGACAACCTGTAAGGTCCCCTTGTCAGAGTTACATACTTACAAACAAAAAACAAACAAACCCACATGTGAAACTAATAAAAGCGTATTAAAAAGGAAGAAATTTAGCGTCCCTGGGCCCTAAGTACAGCCCTGAATAAACTATGGCATTATTTTGGTACTTAAATAATTTAAGCGTTAGAAGAAATCAATTTAGCTACATTTTTGTTAATAAATTAAGCTAATTTTCTAAACTGTTACGTTTAAAAAAAGTTACTAAACAGGTGTATTTATCATATGGTGATAAGCTTATTAGTAAAATTGAGCTACATAATTAAGCTGCATTGAAATTGTGAATTGCTGGAAACATTTACTATGCACTTAGTGTCACTTAGGAACGGCTATATTTTGGACTGGAAACATTTTGGACCGGCGGCCTTTCGGACCGACGTCATTTTGGACCGGCGACATTTTGGCCCGGCGACATTCTGGCCCGGCGACATTTATGACTGGCGACATTTTGGCCCGGCGACATTTTTGACCGGCGACATTCTGGCCCGGCGACATTTTGGCCCGCGACATTTTGGGCAGACGATATTTTGGAGCGGCGACATTTTGGCCCGCGACATTTTAGCCCGCGACATTTTGGCTCGGCGACATTTTGGACCGGCGACATTTTGGCCCGCGACATTTTAGCCCGCGACATTTTGGCTCAGTGACATTTTGGACCGGCGACATTTTGGCCCGCGACATTTTAGCCCGCGACATTTTGGCTCGGCGACATTTTTGCCGCGACATTTTGGCCCGCGACATTTCGGCCGCGACATTTTGACCCCAAACCGTTGCTTTTATTTCTTCTAATGTTCATAAAATGTCTTTTTAAAGATCATATCGCAGGCAGAAAAAAAATTAAGCAAAAAAGTATGTACCCTCTGGTGCCTAGCGTCCCTTTTTAAAGACGATTTTTACTTTTTTAATAAAAAAATTATTTTTTCATGGTATTTTTAAAATTATTTTTCCTAGCCCATTAAACACTATTTGTAACCAGTGCACAAAATATTTTTGGAAAAAAATGTCAGGCCTTAATGGGTTAAAAGTGTGCGCTAGTAAAAAGGATTAGTCTGAAATCCTATTGAGGATTCGTGTAAAGGTGCTTCGTACCGGCATGATAAATATTGCCTATCTGTATTTGGTTTCAGGAGAAATGTACGAACGGTGCAATATCTACCCAGGGCCTTTTTTACCCTCAGGCGCAGGAAGCCCCGCTGATGCCCCCCTTTGCTCCAGGAGATCTTAAAAATTACAGACAATAAAAAAATTATGGCTTAACAATGGCTTAAATGTGTTGGTTTTTAAAGTGAAGAACAATGAATAAAGTGCATAGTTATACGACTTTTAACGTCTAACTGCTATTGTTTGCTATTTAACATTTTGCTTAGTTTACACCCATAGTGTAAACTACTTAGTACCATATGTAACAACGGAAAAAGTATGCGGTTGCACCTCTGTAGTAGCGTTTCACGTTGAATGTCCTGTTCAAAGGGGCCCCTGCAGATGTGTCGGGCCTCCTGTATTAAAAGTTCCTAAATCGGGCCCTGTCTGTACCAGCGACTGCCTTGTATATAAGAATCTACGGTGCTTATCCGTTAGCTGGGCGCAAGCGAAAAATCAAAAATCGCTAATGTCGCCAAGCGAAGCGAATGACAAATCTGTCAAGGGAACAAAAGTACGATGAACGGTAAAAAACATGGTTGTAACTAATTTGGTGGAATTCTAGATTATTTAACATTACATATTTGGCGATTTTTCGCTTGCGTCCGGCAAAAGGACTGTCCACATTACGACCGTTTCTTCCGAACGAAGTGGTTTTTCGGACGTGACAAACGTGAAAAGTTTCGAGCATTCGCACTAGCTCCGTCCGAAAGTCACGTGACGGCATTCCTCTACAAATTATAAACAGCGCGCACCTGGCGAGAGCCAACGAAGTCGCAACCAAAAATTCCGTCGACTGTCGGCGCCGATGACATCCAGCATTCCAAAACTGTGACGGAAGCCGATGGTTCGGCGTGCTGTCATGGCAAAGGATTACAAAAACCAGTCTCGCAGCGAAATATTCCGTTCGGACGGCCGGATCGGTCGTAATGTGAATAGTGCTTAACGGATACGTACCGGATCTCCATTGACCCGCACAACTTTCTTCCCCAGGTGCAGTTCTTCATAGTGTTCACATTCATGGTCCAGCTCACGTTCTTCCCCTCCTGCGAAATCTCGACGCCCCTGCTGTACCTGAACGTCGTGCAGGCGGTCATCTTCTTCGCGCTCTTCCTCAACTTCTTCCTGGGCTCCTACCAGCGGAAGCGGCGCCAGTCCAAAGAGAAAGCGGCACCCCAACAACCCGCAGGGGTGCCAACCCAGCAGCACACGAGGAGCGAAGAGGAACCCAGCTACGTCCGATGCAGGAAACCGTCCGTCCACAAAGTGAGATACGTCGACGTCGACTACGTCGCGGAGGCAGTCACCATTTCGGCGTGAACTTCCCGCAGATCTCCTCAGTTCCGATCATGGGCGTAGTGAGGACTCGCGTTGGGGAGGTCACTATGACCTCCCAAAAAGCTACGTTATTGAGGGGCAACCCACAATAGAAGGTCGCTGTGACCTCCCAAAATCAACAATTTTCGCAACAGTTTTCAGAGGTCATTCCACCATATTCACCAGAATTCTCGGAGGTCACTGCTACCTTCCAAAAGGTCGAAATTCTCTCAAGCAAAAGAAAAGTGCCGTTCTTGTAATTTGACTCCATGCTAAACATTCTCTGTTAAATCGTCAGACTTTACTTTAACACATTGGATTCTTATTAAAAAATATTCAGTTGTTTTTGAAGCTTGAAGCATGTGTGTACAATCATGTAAGCAGAAAAAGTATCAAAAGGAAAATAAATTGGCTATTAAAAAAAGGGGGAGGTCACAGTGACTTCGCAAAAAATTACAATTTTCGCAAGAGTTTCCAGAGGTCATTCCATCACATTCACCTGAATTCTCGAAGGTCACTATGACCTCCCAAAAGGTCGAAATTCTCCCAAGCAAAAGAAAAGTGCCGTTCTTGTCATTTGACTCCGTGCTAAACTTTTCCTTTTCTTGTTAAATCGTCAGACATTATTTTAACGCATTGGATTCCTGTTACAAATATTTTTTACAGTATTCAGCAGTTTTTGACGTTTTGAAGCACACGTGTACCAATATGTAACCAGAAAAAGTGTCAGAAGAAAATAAATTGGCAAAAAAGAAAACAGTGGAGAGGTCACAGTGACTTCCCATCAGAATGCCCCCCGACTCTTATTAAGGGGGTTGCAGTTGCCCCTCCCTGCCTCCCTTTGGCTACGCCCATGATTCCGATGTGTATTGTTCATGTGTTACGCCGATAACTAGCCATAATAGCTATATACCTAGATCAGCTTTTCATTAAGGAGAGGGGGGGGGGAGGTTGAAATCACCGCCAAGATGCACCGGTTGCCGATATCACTGTTTGTTTTCCAAGCTGATCTAGAATCATATCGTACAGTCATCAATGCAGAAGAACATTCGCCATTTTGCATCCACGTCATCTTTTCATTTGTCGCATAAACCACTCTTGTGAGTGAGTTCGAAGCATCACGCAACGCTTCCTTTCCTTTTTTTTTATTTTCAATTTTACTAGAGCTTTATCAAATCATGTGAATAAAACATAATCCGATAGTTCAAGCTCGTTTTTGGGGGGAACAAATAACATTATTTCCTATTTCAAAAATTTTTAATCCAAATCTGTCTTCCAGACTGAAAATCTCTATTTACTGAGTATGTCTCTTAATTGTTCAGCTAAATTTTTAAAGTAGTGCCTAATCATGATTTACCTCAGCTTTGGTTACGGTCTGAGTGCATTATACCATTTGAAGGGCTCGGGTGTGATTAGTGGTATCTGACAAAATTGTAAAACTCTAATCATTCGGTGAAAACAATGGTATGGGCATACGAACAGAAATATTATAGGGTTTAAAGCTAAACACATCTATAAATAATGTACCTACACACACTCACTTCGTTTTTAAAGTCAAAATACCTCCTACAGTAATTTTTCGAAATTTTCACAAGCCATACCTTTGATTTTTAAAATGCAGTTACAACTATTTACACCCGAGCCCTTCGTTTAATATTTAATGAAGAAACCCTTAAAAGGGACCGGTATAAACTTACAGTTTGAAGTTTAGAGTAAACTATAAGATTCTAAAGAACCTGTTCCAGGAAAAATCGTAGCGTTCCGCTTCGGATTTGACGTCGTAGTTCCACCCTCAAACTGTCTCTGCATAGAAATTCTTCAAATAGAGGCGATTTGAGAGAAGAGTCAGGACGTCCATCCGACGCAGAGTCCTTCTGTGCGGATGCAGAAATGGGACTCTGTAAGTTTGAGGTTTGACTTTCTTTGTCCAATATAAAATGTCCAACTTTTATTTTTCTTTCTCTGTTCAATTCTTAACAAAATTGTCGAGAAAATACGAGGACGGCACTCGATTCCAGTCAAGCTATTTCTAAAGCGCATATCACTCGTAGCGAAATAGTTTCAACTTTGCACAACTTCGATAAACTTCAACCGAAAGAAGAAGTGTTAATAACTCGCCTGAAGTTATGTTTTCATCCATGCTATATGATGTCTCCACGTGCATGTCGATATCGCTATAGACGATTGTTTTTTGACGTCATCAGGCCAAAGGATTGCTGCCTCCTGATTGGCTGATTTTGCCAGAAAGTTGAAGTCCATGAAACTTTTTTGCTAGAAAGGAAAAAAGTCGAAGCGAATACACTTTGGACTCTGAAAAGCAATGCACGTGGGGATTTTCCGGTCGAAATTGAGCAATCGCGGTTGAAGCGCATCAAAGTTGAATGGATTTCGCTACGTGTGATATGCCCATAATTCGTATTGCACATAAATAAACCAAATAATATAGGAACAAACATCATCTACACAATGGAACACACTTTTCTCATGTTGCATTCTACCACAATCCAGGAAGATTTCGCATTTGTATTTCGTGGTATCGGCAACAGTTTCAAGCGCCATCTCACATTAGAGCACATTTTACAAACAGCTTTTTCAATATACCTAAAGCTTTGTTGAAGAAGGGCAAAGACGTTAACGAAATTAGGCAGCAAAGCCTTAGGCAGAAATAGAATAGTAATTAATCTCTCATATCCAACGAATTTAGCACTCATTCCTTCTGTTTTTCGGAAAAGTTTTATACGCAAAACGTTAAAGAGTGGTAAAAAGAAAAGTATATATTATACGTTTTTAAGTTTTTGAAATTTATGCAAATACGTTAAATTTTTTGTTGGAAATTTTGAACTTTTAATATGTATTTTAAGTTTGTACAAAAGTGTAAACAAATGTGGTACATATATTTTTGTGCATTTGTTTAATATATTTGGCTGATTTTTAAATAAAAATATTCAAGTTGTTTGTTGGTTGAGTTGTTATTTTGGATTACACACAAAATGAAATTAAAACTAGAAAAACACACACATGCTGAAATGAAAGTAATGTACACACGATAACCAAACTCGTGGAAGAAATAATAGAGGAGATGCATTTGAATCGATTTTGTAGCACATACCACGATTACATGGAATTGCACCGACGCACAGTGGAGTATTTGAGTGAAAATCCTGGCCAAAAGTCGAAAATGTAAAGTTTGGTCAATCTCACTCTTCTATTCGTTTTCGGACAACTGATTAGACACTACGTCATAATCTACAACATAAAACCTTCCACTTTGATTAAGACCCATACGAATGCTTCAAACTCAGTCGATGTGGAATCTGCGCTGCTGTTTTCCTGGAAGCTTCGTTTGTTGCTTACATTCAATGCGCTGTATTCGGTGGCTTATTTCGAAATTATAGAATAACACTAATGAATATGGAATACGAAGCTATGTACTTTAATATGATGTGCAATCCATGTAGAATTTGCTTCGGAAAATATTTTTTTAATAGTGGTTTACACAACTTAAAAAAAATCGCTCTATTTTTAGTAATTTTTTTAAAAAGAAAGGTTTTTATATGGGTTCCGGGCATTTCCGGACGCAAGTTCGGGTATCAAAATTAAGCTTAAGGTTCCCTTTAAACGTATTTGAAAAAAAAAGTTGCCCCTTTTTGCCCCATTTTGCTTAAAATAGGTTTAAACTGAATGAAGTAAATTTACGTTTTTTCTTTTGGGTTTGTACATGTTCGTTTTTTTTTTTCAAAATCTTCTAGGAAGTTTATAGAAACTACAAACAAATCATTGTATGAGATAATTAAAGAGTATCCATCTAAAAAATTAGACGAAAAAGTTATATATTTGCAGAAACAGCTTGAAATAAGAACCAAATATCCAGAAAGTGAACTTCATGGTTTGAGTAGTTGAAAAGGTGTTTTTTAGTAGTTGAAAAGGTGTGTACTTTTAAATAACGTCGAACTTTGGAATGTACCTTGTACACAATAAAAAATAAAGTGAAGAATAGATAAGCTATCCCGTTTTGGGGTACTTTCTCCTATTTTCCAGAAATTTTAAAAGTTCATACTTTGATACAACATGACAAGTTGTTGCTTCATATTTTTCTGGGGGAAGGGAAGGGGGGGGGTACACATCAAATTACCACTATGGATGCCACCCGTGTTAGTTACAGTAATCATAGTGTTTTTTTTTCTTGTGCATGGTTAACTTAGTATTTTAACGATTATAACCGATCGATTAAGTACTAGAATTCAGAAAAGAAAAAAAAAGGTTCAAATTTGTTTTGCACAGAACACTGGGCTATGTAAAAAGCATTTTTTCTTTCATTAACTACTGTTAATTACAGTGCATTCTTTCAAATGACAAGAAGTACATCGCATTAAAGCGCTTTCTTATTCCATTTTTGCTCCTAACTAGATTTTGGCAAGTAGCCAGCTGTTTCGGTAGGAACGCTCCTGAACGAAAATCGGTGAAAATATTTCTTTCACCTCTTTATGAAAAAATTCATTAAAAATCAATGGAGCAAGATAACTTCACCGTTTTTGCTGTAAATGAAGGTGAAATGTTTATATTGTATTCTTGGAAAAGTTTCAGAGCAATAACACCCTTAGATTCTCGGATGCATGAATTTTAATTTACGTTGATTGATAAATTAAGAAACGTCGAAAAAGTGACTTCTCTTCGAAAAATCCCGGAAAATCGGGAAATTACGTTAGAACTTCAAACAATTTAGACTTTTAAAGACATTGATTTGCTCTAAATAGTGATGCATTGTTTTTCTTCTTACGTTTACTAGAAACCTTTTTACGGTCGTAAACTCGTAACAGTCTAAAACATGAATAAAACATTAAATAACTTTTTTTCTAAATTAAATTTTTTAAATCGAGCTTCGGATTACAACATCTGACCTTTCAGAGAGCTTGTGTACCAAGTTTCATAGTTGTAAGCTGGATAGCTTCGCTGTACAGCGCACAAACGCACAGAAGGGTATTCCCTTCAGAAGAGCGAAAATTCCGAAATAGTTTTGGCCAGGATTTTCAGTCAAATACTCCACTGTGCGACGATAAAAAGATGCGTTTTTTTTTTCAAAAGCAAGCATTTTTTTTTGGCACTTTAAACTTTTGCAAGATTATATATGCTGGGCGTTCGGTTATTTCCTATTCCAGACTGATAAGTCCATAATAAGGACGAAACTGCAGCCCGTGGATGGAATGACCGATTTGACGGTGTATTGCATGTATTTTTGCCTTTTCCCCGGCTCAGGGCGGTAACTGTCAGCGTGAGTCTGAATTAACTTCTTGCAATGCTTTAAATGGAGGGAGTAAAATGCAAAGATAAATCTTTTGCTACAAAGCAATGACATCACAAACATGACGCTTCACACTACACATTAGAAGTTGTCAGGGGTGCCCATCCCCCCCCCTAGCTCAATGGCGCGAATTCCCCCCCAAAATTTTTCACAAGCCTATTGTGCTTTTTATTTTTATCCCTCTTTTTTATTCCAATTATTTTTTTTTAAATATCATTTATTTATTTTTAAATAGTATTTATTTAACAGTATTTATTTATTTTTTTAAATAATATTTATTTATTTTTTAAATATTATTTATTTTTTAAATATTTTTATTATTATTTTTAATTATTACTATTATTTTTTTTTTGTATATTATTAATTTTTTTAAAGTACTAACTATGCACAGAATAGAATCGCTTTTTTTCCCTTCCAGACATTCCAACAACACACACACTCGAAAAAAATAAATAAATAAATAAATAAATAAACAAATAAATAAATAATAATGTAGAAATAATTTGAATTCAAAAAATATATTAATGAATAATTTACATTAAAAAAATCAGTAAATAGTTTAATTTAAAAAATAAATAAAAAAATAATTTAAATAAATGAATAAATTAGTTTAAAAAATCCCCCCCCCCCAAAAAAAATTTTTTTTGATGGCGCAACTTGCGCCATAATCCCCCCTGTGGGCACCCCTAGAAGTGGTACCGGCAACAGTCCAATACCTCACTGAATGGTAATTTTTATTGAATGGTAATAGTATTATACCTTATACCTTACTGAATGTTTTTTTTTTTTGAAAATTCTCCGATGGCTGAAATTTTCACGTATTCCACAGCAAGTATTTTAATAGGTACAAATCTTGAAACCTGATGATAGATTCCTTTCTCATTGAGTTTCCAGAAAGCCACCAACTTTCAGGTTTGTAAATTTCAACTGTGGTGACCATTCTAGACAGTCATTTCAATCCTTTGGTTCGTTTCGCAGAATCAAGGGAAAATGATGGAGGCCCCTGGGGTAGCCAAGAGGGGTCATGCCCACCCACCCTATGAAGCAAGAAAACACATACTAAAGCCTAAAAGAGCGTTATCCGACTGCTAATTCCAAAAAAATTCAGGGATTTCACGCACACACTGACGCTATTTTACGATATAATTTTAAAACATTGAGGCTAAAACAGAAACAAAAATAGACATAGAAACCAAAGATTTCAGTAATAAATTAATAAAAAGGCGATCTTGATAACGAAAGCGTATTGGCTGATTTTTAAAGGAAAATATTCAAGTTGTTTGTTGGTCGAGCTATTTTGGATTACTTACTAAATGAAATTAAAATTAGACAAACAAAGACAAACACATGTCAGGGCTCGGAGTTCAAATTTTAAATTCTAGGACATAATTTTTATAAAATTCCAGGACAGTATTCAGCCACGGCTTTTGGAGCATGTGGCAACCACAATACATAATCATACATGGTAGTAATATAAAGGGCTAATTACACCTTTTTTTTGGGGGGGGGGGATATAAGTATCTTGAATATACTGTTACAAATCTTGTAAATAGTTGTTGTTTTACCTGCCTTGCACCATTTTTTTTTAAATTGTTCTTGATATCACTAGTTTTGGTTTCATCTGGCGACATGTTGCAAAAGTATCTGAAGATATCACTTTTACCATTGGTATACCGGCCTCGTAACATTTTGAAGTTTTTACACTTGCCCTACATTTAATAAGCATGAAGACATTTTCGCGCTGAGCTGCAAGGTTGTAGGTTTTTCTTTTTATCACTAGAATTTTCTTGAATGGATTATTTAAGTTATGAATGAACAGAACACTTCAGATTTTGCTAGAATGTTGTAGAAATTTCCTTCCGAGTATAAATAGCTGTCCAACAGCCTTGAACAGTGAGTTCTTTTCAGATTTGATGTCTGGCAGACTCGTTTTATTTGCTCGGGAGAATGGTTGTTTTGCTTTTGTAATTTTCTTAATTACTGTTCACGTTAGATACGTAGTTCTGAGTTACTGTTGAGAGTACAGTGTACTGTTTGCTACCTAATTGCTGGATGTTTAGCAATTGTTTCCTGCTCCTATTGTAAATAAGTGTACATACTTGTAAATAAATTTATAGTTACTTCCTCAAGATTGGAATGCTCATTTAAAGAAAGTTGAAGGTGCTACGGACTCGCTACAATACTAATTTTATACCCTGAAGATCAATGAAAATTACGATCTCCAGCTAGCAGATGAAGATATTAGATGTCATTAAGAAATATAAAGAAAAAAATAAAATCCGCAACCGCTGCTGCTACACCCCCCCCCCCCCCCATCAGAGAGTTCAATGTTTTTTTAAATGTTCTCAAAAAAAAAGTCTCATTATGAAAGATAAATAAATTTTTATGTGGATTACATTAATTTGTCAAAAAACAAAAAACATATTCTGTGCATGACATGTCAAGCAATCAATAATTTAAGATTCTAGTTAACATGCTTTTTGCTAAACAAACTAAGTGTTTTCTAATTAATTATGATAGTTATGAAATCAAACTTAAGATGCTAGTTGGGACATTGTTATACATTATGATTCATAAGCATATCTCTATCTCTACTAATAATAAAGCTGAAGGTTTATCTTTCTTTCTGTCTGTCTGTTACGCTCGTAGTGCCAAAACCATTCGGTCGATTTTCATGAAACTTGGCACAAAATTAGTTTGTAGCATGTAGTTATGCACTAACGTAGCGATTTTTCGAAAATTCTATTTCGTTCCTTTTCTATTCTAATTCTTAACGAAAATTCTATAAAATAGGGAAGAAATATTTTATACACATTTTCAAGTCTTATGTCATTCGAAAGCTTGAAATTTTCTGCATAAAATGAAGTTTTTTCGAAGTTTCTACGATCATCAGGAGGGCTGTAATAATTGTTTTTAGAATCCCGGAATTCAAGACTTACCTTCAGCAAAGCAAGCCAAACGATTCTAAAATGGTCGACCCAAATAAGGAGCGTAGTATTTTTCCGGCAACCCTGTTTCCAATATACTTTAATGACTTAATTAAAATATTTGGCGGATTTTTTTTTTTTTTCATTTTCATAGATTTCGCATTTCAGCAATATTGATTTTGGCAACGTTTGGAAACAGTATTTTTTTAGAGGAGGCGTAGTATTTTTCTCAAGGAGGTTAAAGGGGAGGAGCAAAATCTCTGCTATCTAAAAGTGGCAACGAATTCTCACCGCCGCTAGAGGACGCTACTCGACAAACGCTACCTATTTCCTACGGGAATCAATGTAAATGATACTGAATCTGTCATCTTTTTTCGTGCTGCTATGGAAAAGAAAAAAAAATTCAACTGGATTTTGGTGTAAATCTTCGATTGACATTATGAATTAAATATGATTTTCATCCCACGAAAATAGGTGCCGTATTCTTTGAGAAATAGGTGCCAAATCTGACTTGCCAAAAACTTGCCAAATCTAACAGAATCTGTCATTTTTTAAAGACTGCTGTTGGCAAGAATTTTTTTTTTCAACTGGACTTTGGTGTAAATCTTCGATTGACATTGTGAACTATTATTTCCTATTATTAGGTAAAAACGAAGAAAAATAATAATAATCAAAAAATAAATTTTTCAATTACTGATTACAAATGGTAATTAAATAAAAATATGAACATGTAAAAAGGAAGGTAATATCTCTAAATACCTTTCAAACCGGATAATGCTCGCCCGAGCATTGCTGCTGTAACGCAATGTGCTCTACAGAGTGCTGACATATTACCATGACCTGCAAAATCACCAGGTCTGTCTCCAATCGATAACGTATGGGATATCATGGGATGGCACCTCGAGCATCATCCACAGTCAGCAATGACGGTCCTAGTATTGACACAGCAAGTGCAACAAGCATGGAACTCCATACCACAAAGTGACATTCGGCACCTGTGTGACATAATGCATGCACGCTTGTAGGCTTGCCTTCAAAACTCTGGAGGTTAACCCTCTATTAAACTAACATAATTTCACATTTGCACGGCATTTTCTTGAGCTTAAATTAGCCAGTGATCTTGTACATTTAAGAGCCATTATTTTGAAAATCGAACAAAAAAGGGAAATTTTGGCAGTAACCATTTTTGATTTTCCTCATTTTTTTATATGTCAAAGTAGGTCATGAGAAATGAATATTCTGAAGTTTGTAGCCCCCCAAAAAAATTTTGTTCGCTCGGTAAAAATTCCCAAAGTTTGACGTTATGCAGCGCTTTTTTGGTAAAACGGCTGAAAGACGCATTTCAGTGCGCTGTAGTTTTTTACAGAAACGCCACCCTATGGTTATGTTTACATTTATTGATTGTACAATGTGTAGTTATGAGGACCCCATAGTTATTTGGGTTGGGGTGTGCTGCTTTCTTTAGTTAAGGGGCCGCAAAGTATGGCTTTTAGACCATTTTCGCTTGACTTTGAACTGCGTTATTTCCCCCCTAAAAGCAACCCCTGAAATTTTTTTAACATATACTGAAAACTTATACTATAAAGAGAATATGTGGTACGAAAATTGTTTAATATCTCATTGCTTTGAAGAGAAAAAGGCTTCGACATTTTTCAAATTTTCAAAATTTGCGGTTTTTTAATCGCATTGAACTCAAAACAGCAACTCAAGGGAAAAAAAGCTTTTATGGATTATGGAACCTACAGATGTGAAGAATAACGTAAAAAAGAAAGTTGCGTGGGGTCTCGTCTCGTTTTCAAGAAAATAATTTTTTTTGTAGCTCATTTTAATGCTCATAGTAAAATGTCTCATAGTAAAATGTGTCCATCAAGTAGGTCAGATCTGCTGAAACTCTAAGTATATTGTAATGACATATTTAAATTTATATAGGGAAAGAGAAAAACACTAAAAACACTTAATTTTGTCTAAATTTTTTATAATTTTTAGTTTTTTAATTGCAATTAACTCAAAAAACGTGAAATCCTGAAACTATTATTGAATGCACATATTACTAGCTTTGAAATATTGGAAAAAGTAAACTCGGTGAGGTATCTTCAGATGTATTCTAGTGGGAGGTCACAGTGAACTCCCGAAAAATTTCATGATCGAAAAATTTTGTTGACGATTCGGCATATTTGGAAACTATTGCAACATTGATAGTTTTTAATGATACATTTTTCTCACGTGTGCTTGATCGTAAAAAATTAAGTTCCAGTGCCCATGAGTATCTTATATTTCTCAAGAAGATGTTCTTAATTTGCCAAAGGAATTTCCCAATTCTTCCGAATGATAAAATACGATCAAGCCCACATGTAAAAAATAAATAAATAAATAAACAAACGGAAAATTTCTATGTTGCAGTATTGTTTCTAAAATTGTTGAATCTTCAGAAAAAATTTCCGAACATGAAATTTTTCTGGAGGTCACAGTGACCTCCTTTGACTTCGCATTGGGGAGCCTCTAAAAATACCTCACAGTATTTACTTTTTCGAATATTTCCAGTCATTTCCAGCTGGTAACATGTAAATTCAATAATTCTCTCAGTATCGATTTATCGTTTTTTGATATAATTGCAATACGAAGCTAAAAATTCTAAAAATTCAGACACCATTAAATGCTGTGATTCTTTTTCACGATTACTTTTCACTCAAAATTTACCATGCACAGATACATAAATTATTCTCATATATTTTAATTTTAGCAGATCTGACCTACATACTGGACACATTTTACTAGGGGAAAACGTATTAAAATCTGTTACATTTTTTTCTGTAAAACTAGAAGAGACCCCTGGCCGCTTTATTTTGTACGTCGTTTTACACATATGCAGGTATCATATAGTATTAAAAAAATAACATGTAAAAAATAAATAAATAGAAAAGTTCAATGTTGCAGTATTGTTTCCAACTTTGCCGAATCATCACTAAAAATTTTTCGATCATGAAATTTTTCGGGAGGTCACTGTGACCTCCCACTAGAATGCATCTGAAGATACCTCACCGAATTTACTTTTTCCAATGTTTGAAAGCTAGTAATACGTGCATTCAATAATAATCTCAGGATTTCACGTTTTTTGAGTTAATTGCAATTAAAAAACTAAAAATTATAAAAAATTTAGACAAAATTAAGTGTTTTTCTCTTTCCCTATACAAATTTAAATATGTTATTACAATATGCTCAGAGTTTCAGCAGATCTGACCTACTTGATGGACACATTTTACTATGAGAAAAAAGCATTAAAATGAGCTACAAAAAAAATTATTTTCTTGAAAACGAGACGAGACCCCACGCAACTTTCTTTTTTACGTTATTCTACACATCTGTGAGTTCATTAATCCATAAAAGCTTTTTTTTTCCTAGAGTTGCTGTTTTGAGTTAAATGCGATCAAAAAACCGCAAATTTTGAAAGTTTAAAAAATATCGAAGTCTTTTTCCTTTTAAAGCAATGATATATTAAACAATTTTTGCACCACATATTCTCGCAGCAATAATAAACGCAGAAATAACGCAGTTCAAAGTCGAGCGAAAATGGTCTAAAAACCATACTTTGCGGCCCCTTAACTAAAGAAAGCAACACACCCCAACCCAAATAACTATGGGGTCCTCATAACTACACATTGTACAATCAATAAATGTAAACATAACCATAGGGTGGCGTTTCTGTAAAAAAAACTACAGCGCACTGAACTGCGTCTTTCAGCCGTTTTACCAAAAAAGCGCTGCATAACATCAAACTTTGGGAATTTTTATCGAGCGAACAAAATTTTTTGGGGGGGCTACAAATTTCAGAATGTTCATTTCTCATGACCTACTTTGACATATAAAAAAATGAGGAAAATCAAAAATGGTTACTGCCACACCTTGTCCGAATTTCAAAATAATGGCTCTTAATCAATTAAACGTGTTAACTAGACAATTGCATTACCCAAATTTCATTACTCTACGGCAATTTTTCCTTGGTGTTGGGATTTTTTTTTCCGCCAGTGTATGTCAGATTTGGCATGTTGGATGAGGTCGATTAAACATCTTTCTTAAAAATTATGGCAAAATTTCAGTGGGATCAAAGTCTTAGTTCATAATGTCAATCGAAGATTTACACCAAAATCCAGTTGAAAAAAAAAATCTTGCCCACAGCAGTCTTTAAAAAAAAGACAGATTCTGTCAGATCAGGCAAGTTTTTGGCAAGTCAGATTTGGCACCTATTTCTCAAAGAATACGGCACCTATTTTCGTGGGATGAAAATCATATTTAATTCATAATGTCAATCGAAGATTTACACCAAAATCCAGTTGAATTTTTTTTCTTTCCCATAGCAGCACGAAAAAAGATGACAGATTCAGTATCATTTACATTGATTCCCGTAGGAAATAGGGAGCGTTTGTTGAGTAGTGTCCTCTGGCGGCGGTGAGAATTCGTTGCCACTTTCAAACTAGCGCATCCGTAGAACATTTCTCTCCTTCTTTCTACTCCGTGATTTTTCTGTTTCAATTCTCTGACAACCGTCTTTTTCCCGGTGAAAATGTGCTTTGGGAACCTGCTTGGCGCATTTTCAAAAAAGTCACCAACTGGCGCGTTTTTCCGTGTTGTCTCTCGGAGTTGAAAGCTCCTAGAGAAACTATGCAAAATAGCAATAGGGTTACCACGCTTGGCGCGTCTATAGCCCATTTAGCGAGAAAGGGGTACCCAAAACACAGATTAACCAAATATCGTATAAATTGCGATATTGCAATGTTCTTTTTAAAGCGTTTTATTTCGGAAAATGTATTGTTTTGTTTTTAAAGCTAGGAAAGGAAACTTTCTCCTTCTTTTAAATTTTGATAAGATTACTGTTGGTTTCTGTGAGCAACAAAATTGTTCTTATTTTCTCTTTTGGCTTATTTTTGTGCATCTCCCCTTGGGGTTGCATTCGAATGTCCCAAGGGGTGTTTTACCCCTTTTATGGAGTAAATCAGTGTTAATTTTAATGCAGACAAAAGTGATATGAATTGGCGCGACCACTTGGCGATATATCGCCAAGCTTTTGATCGCCAAGTATTTGCCGCCAACTTTTTTTTTTTTTTATTTTTATTTTTATTATTTTTTTTAAATTTGGGTTCAATTTGGCGCTATTGGCGATATTTTGCGAAAAATCCACTAAATGATGTTAAAATCTGAGATATTTAGAAAATGAATCATTGTAAAACATTTTTTTGCATTATTTCGTGGCCAACTAGGGGTGCAAGTGTTTGAATTGTTATTTTGCTCACTCCAAGCACTATGTTAACACTTAAGGCATCTACTAAGAAATTTACACGTAAAAGGAAGTAGTATGGGGTTCATACCAGATTTTTATATCATACTTTGAAGGAATTTTTGTTGAATTATAACTAAAATAGAACATTTTTTTTTGCTACATCAATTATTTTACAAATGAACTTTTAATTTTACCCCACGGGCAAATCTGTGCGGGTACCGCTAGTTATATATATTTGCGCTTTTAGAAAGAAGCACAATATACTTGATTTCTGAAATCAATAGACAATTTAACAAAGATCCTGATGATATTAAGACCAACAACATGGACAATCTTTCACAACATACCTTGTAAAAACAACACTAAGCTATATATAAAAATTGAAAAAGCAACAATTGGAAATATTCTCGCCTCGCTGCTGAAAGTTTGAACCACGTATAAACATCGATTGCAAAGTTGTCAATGTCTTTTTTTTTTTTTTTCGTTTCAGACCAATAACTGACATGCAAATCAAATTGTTTTTTTACTTGACTGGTGGTAGCTTCATCAAAATGTAAAACATAATATGATGAGCCAATGTCGCGAAAAAGGTTTGATTTAAAGTATGGTGCTGTATAGTTGTGGTTCCCAGACAAGTAAAAAGTTCGCTTCTGGGCTAAATATTTATTATGCAACTTTACAATATATATACAAACGTACAAAACTATACTAAACGTAAGCTTTTAGCTCTTTCGTATTGATCACGATGTCCGGTCACTGACGTGACTATCAACAGGGATTTTGTTTCTCTCCCAATCCGGAGACGGTATTTCGCCGGATAAAAAAAAATACCGTTTCCAGTCTCCTGACGGAGACCCAAACGCAGGGACGTCATGTCAAGTTTTTCCATGGGGGAGGGGGGGGGGCAAAGGGTAAAAACACAATACAATTTCACCAGAAAACAACAAAAACCACGCCCACTTATATGTAAATACATTGATTTCTCAAAGTCGTCGGGTGGGAGGGGGGCAAATACCCCCCCCCCCAAATGACGGGCCTGCCCAAACGCACAACCTAGCAGTCTGAGATCAAGTCAAGCTCTGCTCTGCATTCGTTGGACAAGCTGACCAACCACTTGGCCACCGTGAGAAAAAATACCTTTTCCCACGGTGATCCGAAAGGTCTCACGTCCAGATGTGGTTCTTATCTATTGACACAGCCGTGTTAACTAGCTTCTAAATGTGAGATTCCCAGGCTGTGGAAAGACACTACGTTACAGTGCTAAACCAAAATAAACAACATATCTAACCTTTTTTCAGACACTTTTGCAACTGCAGAATCTTCAAACACAGATGGAAAAAGTTCTGCTAGATTTCCAAGCGACGAACAAGAAAAGTTATTTTTAACTGCTTCTGCTTTGAGAATTTTGTAAGCATCTGTAGTCGGTATCCACTTCGAGCCAATTTTTAACACTAACACGACTTTTGCAACTTCACTTGAGTTACTTCCAGGCTGACTGCTGAAAGTTAAAAAGGATTGGTTTGCCTTGCTTTTCATTTTACTTTTATGTTTCTCATCACCATCAGCGTGCGAGAGCAGTGCTCCAAATCCTATGTCAGTAATGATAAATTCTTTCTGACAAACAAAGCAATCGGCAGAAAGTTCACTTTTTTTCGATACAGAACACCATGTTTAAGTCATATCTTCATTACGATCTTTGTTGTCCAAACAAGAAGTTGAAAATTTAGTGTCTCCCGGCATTTATTCAAATTTACGCTATGTACACGATCACCAAAGATTAGCATCAGCATGGACCGAAAATGCAAACCCTCCAATCACCAACGACGTGCCGGCGATGCCATGCGAAAAAAGAATGCCATTACAGCGCATGCGCTAAATCTGTTCTCCGATCTCGTGATCAGTGGAGGAGGGGACTTGTTTTAACGGCTGTTTAGCCTCGCTACCGAGCGCGGCAATGAGAAAACTCAAACATTCTTGCCGATTCTATGGTTTTTTTTTTTTTTTAATAATAGAAAGTATTGCTTGAAATTCCAGGACATTGAGTGCAATTCAAGGACATTCCAAGCCATGAAAAAAAAAAAAAAAAATCAGGAATTCCAGGACAACTCCAAGCCCTGCATGCTGAAATGAAAGTAATATCTACTTATATTAAAAACTGAGTATCTTTCTAACTTTCTTTCTTTCTATGTCACGCTTCTTTCTCCTGAACGCCAATGAACTGAAAGTCGAACCAAGTACCGATAGATAGGTAATTTTTCAGGCTTCATTAGTTTCAATTCATATAATTATACGATTTTAATTAGCGAAGATATCAATTAATAAGTAGTCAAATTTAAAGCGATTAAGTTTAATAAATGATTAAATATGAAATCCATTGTTGCAAAACGTGGTTGCTATGAAACAGTAATAACAACGATGAGAATTTGTAATGAAGGCTTAATTAAATCAAACACGAAACTCATAAGCGGGCCACTTGCGTAGTATTTTTATCGCAGCTACTAGTAATATTTTGAAACATTCATTTGTTGAAAAGCCATCTACTTATATTAAAAACTGAGTATCCATGTCTGCTTCTTTCCCTTAAGCGAGCAGAACTTGCTGTAACTTTCCTCACCATCTTGAAGGCGCGAAGTGCCCGTGCAACATCTCAATAATTCGAATGATTTTTTGATGCAAGAAAAAAGAAAAGGCGCGAGGCCGCCTCTTAGCGAGCCGCCTTGGCGGGGAGTAGTTTCTTGAAATTTTCATCACTACTTTCAAGCCACGAACTGCCCGTGCAACGCCGGGCCATGTGCGCGGTATGTCTTGAAATCGAACGAACATTAAATTATATCAAATAATATAACTTCAGAATGAGGTAAAAGTTAGAGAGGGGGGACTTTATGCATCAACATGCCGCAGGAAGCTAATCTAGCTGCCCTCTGGCAGTACACACAATAACCAACCACTCGTGGAAGAATTAATAGAGGGGATGCATTTGAATCGATTTTGTAGTACATACCACGAGCTTGGGTATTGGAAGCAAAATAAGCAAGAAAATACGTTTTGGAGCACTTTGGCGCAAATGGTATTCGGCGGCACAATTGGAGCAGCTTCGAGATCACTGGTCGTGCAAATACGTCTTGCACTAATATAGCACTATGATACATGTAGTGCAAGGCTCTCCGAAAAAAATTTGCCTTCAAACTATGACTAAACTGTAATGACAGAAACACTTAAAAACATAAAGGGGCAGCATTATATAACGCTAATTGTTCTAATTTTAGCACAAATAGGTTCCTGGTCTTCCAAGCTCTTGGCTGGTCAACGTTTTGAAAAAGTGTGCGAGAATTTTCTATAATTTTCAATTAATATTTTTTTTTAACTTATGTATAGTGCTTAAAATACCCTCCCCCCTCATTTCTCTTTTAAATTTGAATATTTTTTGTGAGTTTTTTTTATACGAAATAAAGTTTCTTCTTTTCTCTATCATGTTAAAAAAGAAAATACTTCACTAGTCCTCAAACCTTGTTCACAAGCTCAAACAGTCTGCGAGTCAAAAAAAGAAAGAATTCATATTATAGAAAGAACAATCTAATTCCGTCCAATTTTTTTCCAAAAGCTTTTGTTGGTCCGCCAGGTTTTAGAACCTTAACTATTTGAGATTCGCCATCCATACTTTTCATAAATTCTGAAATACATGCGTAAGAGTAATTCAGCAAGGTTTCACTAGAATACTGCAGGTAGGGACGAGGTTTTATTAAAATACTGAGGAATTCCATTTAAAAAATCATTTTTTAAATGGATTTCATGAATGCAACCAACCACTAAAATAAATTTAAGAAATATTTTTTAAAATAAACAGATACGAAAATAAGATTAGCAGATACAGTTCCATGAGTGAGCGCATTTCTTAAATTCCACGCGCTATTTGTTTACTGAATCGCCAGAAGAAATGTTAAATCTGGAGAAACAAACAAAAAAAAAAAAGTAAGTGCAATTTCTTGATGTTAACAGCTTGTAACAACCCCTACAGCTTGTAGTTTTTCGTTACTTTCCACTGGTTTGTGAGCAAGAGAGTTATCCATCGCCTTAACCACTCGGCCACCTCGTCACGAAAGAGAGTTATTCCACATGTTTGCCCTTTTTCGAAATTTTAAATCAATTGCCATCAAAAGCATCAAGCTTCTTCAGATATGAAAGTGCTTGCTCCATAATTAACATATTTTTTATTCGTGTCAAAAAATTGAATTTAAGAAGTATTAGTACTTTTAATCATATAGATTCACAAATAGTAAAACCCTTCATGAAACAAAAGTTTACTTATAACATGATTCCATTGTGACCCAAGCAGTTACATTAAAAAAAAAAAGAACTTTCACTAACGGGTTGTCAAACTCTTCAAATCTTTGAAATTTAAATTTAATGTTCATATGATTTGAAACAAAATGCTAATTTTTAGAAAAGAAAAGCAATTCAAGAGATACTGTTGAATATTTACAACTCGTATTAATTATGACTTTTTCAAAACGCTATTACTGTTTCACTTGAGCTTAAGTTTAGTAGAATATATACAGATGGGTGACAAAATAATACGAACACCTGTGAAAAAGTGAGACTTATTTCACACCTGCAGCACAGCCGCGCCACCTGCAACAGAAGTCTGCCACCTTGTGAGCGTGAAGAGGAAGCTATTAGTCTCTCAACATTAGTCACCTGTATTGCATGAGTTTATCTAACTAGATTTTATAACGTGAAATGTCTGACTTGTCAGAATTCCAAAAAGGGATGATTGTTGGGGGGCGTTTAAGTGGAGCATCGGTGACAGAAACAGCAAACCTTTTGGGGTTTGCAAGAAGTACTGTATCAGCCGTTATGACAGCATACATGAAAGAAGGTAAGACGAAGTCTTCAAAGCAAAACAGTGGCCGAAAGTCAAAGCTTGATGATAGGGATAAACGTGTCTTGAAGCGCGTAGTAGCTCGAAAACACAAGCAATCGTTATCCGAAATAACATCAGTCATGAACAGTCATCTTCAGAAGCCTGTTTCAACAAGAACTGTTCAAAGAGAACTTCATGCAGAAAACATTTATGAGAGAGTAGCAATTCGTAAAAACTTGGTGACAGCAACCAATCCTTTCAAGCGCCTTCAGTGGTGTAGAGGTCACAAAAGCTGGTCCCCACAGCAGTGGCAGCAGATAATATAGTCCGATGAATCATCTTTCACCTTATTTCAGACCACTGGATGCGTTTATGTCTGAAGATCACCCAAAGAAACGTTTAATCCTGAATGCCTCTTACCAACTAAGAAACATGGAGGTGGTTCCATTATTATTTGGGGTGCGATTTCTTGGCTTGGTATCGGGCCACTATTACGTCTGCATAGGAGAATCAAATCTAAGGACTATCTAAGCGTTCTAGCGGATCATGTTCATCCTTTTGTACAGACTGAATTCACTGGAGAGCAACCGATTTTTCAAGACGACAACACCCCTATCCACACCACTAGGTGCGTCCAAACATGGTTCGAAAAGCACGACAATGAAGTTAAGCATCTCTCCTAGCCCCCCCAATCTCCACACTTAAATATTATTGAACATTTGTGGCAATATTTGGACTAAACTTCGTTCCCGATTCCCACCTCTATCAAATCTTTCAGAATTAGAGGCCGCTTTGCAAGAGGAATGGCTTAATATTCCTTTAAACGTTGTCAATGACCTTTATGCATCGATAACACGTCGTTATTCAATCTGCAATTCAGTCAAAGGGTGGTCCAACTTCCTATTAATAAGGATTTTTGATGTTTCACAGGTGTTCGTATTATTTTGTCACTCATCTGTATATAAAAGTGCTAAATGAATAATACAAAAATTCTGTTAAAACTAAAAAATGTTAACAATAATTAAACGAAAATTATGAATAAAAAAGAGTAAAATAAGTGTATACAGGGATGAAAACAGCTCAAAGTCGAAAAAGGAAAAATTGTGAGGCTTAAAATTTGAATAGATTTTTTTTAGTATTATGCAAAATTACATTTAATATTATGCGAAATCAGTCATGTGTAAGTTCCTCTCAATTTGTGCAGTTGAATTGAAAGTAAAATCCATAGATTAAATGAATCGTTTATTTCAAAAAGGTAACATCTCTATTTTGATCTCCTCTGTCTCTTTAGAAAATTAAACAGCGCACGGTTATATTTTTGAATGTCATAATCAATGAAAAAATGCCTTTAGTTAAGTACACAATTACTGCAATAATTTACCAAATAACCATTGATTATGACATTCAAAAATATAACCGTGCGCTGTTTAATTTTCTAAAGAGACAGAGGAGATCAAAATAGAGATGTTACCTTTTCGAAATAAACGATTCAAATGCATTTTTAATTAATTTTAAAACCTCTTAATTGCTCACACATCTCCTATTTCGTTTTAAGTCATCCATAACAATTTAGAAACAAAAGTGTGTGTGAGGAGGGGGGGGGGGGTTGCAATTTTTAGATGAATTAAACACGTGTATCTCAAGAAATGAATTCACCAACTAATATTGTATAGTCTTTAGTTATTTTGATAAATTTTATAAGATCAATATAATTGATTTTTTTTGACAAGATAACGAACATTTTAGCTGAATTTAAATTTCTACCTTCAACAACAGCTTACATTTTTGGCTGGATGGCAAAATAGAGTACATACAGTTCAATAATAATTGCATGTCATCTTGAGATTTCAATCCTGCTGCATCCTAAACACATTTTCATTACTTTGGAAGTTGAAAGTAATTTCCACCTTCCACCTCTAACTACTTCCAGGGGTAATTGTGAGTTCATAAAAAAATACCTGAAAGTTTTAAAGTGGGGGGGGGGGGGCAGGTAAAACCAAGACCCCTATTACTTATGCACACCTAATTTTATAATTGCATACATAATAATTTCCTTTCATAAACTAAAACATTTCATATATTCAAACAGTTCTTAGTCAAAATATTGTACATGCATTTCATGAAATTGCAAATGAGTAATAAAGTTACTTCTGAGCTGGTGATGAGCAATTATCTCCGAAAAAATATTTTAAAGAGAAAGCAAAAGTCTAAGGGAATTACTTTTTGTTGTGCGAAAGCATTCATAAAGTAATGAAATTGCATTTGTTACATTACATTTACTTGTCTTCTAACTATAAAAAAATCCGGTGGTGGGAAGATAAAAGCATAATTAAAAATATTTTATTTCCGGTATTTTCGAACATGAAAATACCGGAAATCTGGTAAAATACCGGAACAATCACCCCTGTACTTCAAATCAACTTATTTTAAGCTTTATTTCAACAATGAGTTTTTTAACTTGATGCAACATTAATTTTTAGATTGCGGAAAGAAAAAAATACCAAAAGCGGAAAATCGCGGATCCACGGAAGATTTTCATCACTGTGTATATCATTTATCCACCTATTTTTTTATGTTGGTATATAAGTGCTACACAGAGAGTACTTTCAATATAATTGAAATATTTTCAAGATGCAGGATTGAAATCAAAATCCCTGGATGCAATTAACGGCGAAACACGTGCTTCGTTGAACTTGCATGAGTTAAAATTTCAAAAAATGAACTATAGTAGAACGGGCACCATCAATTAAGAAAGTAAAACTTTCTTATGATTGATTGAAAAAACATTCTTACTTTGAGCTTTCCCATTGAGTTAAAAAAAATTAAATAATAAACATGGGAAATTAGGAGACTAGGGTAAAAACATGAAAAACTACAAACAGACAACCACACTTTATGCAAAAGAGAACTTTATTCTTCTTTCAACCCATCCAAATCTACACATCGGCGATGGTGACTTCCACCTCCACACCAGGTTCAATACTAATGGATGTAATCTGCTTGACGATCTCGGAAGGACTGTGGAGGTCGATGATGCGCTTGTGGACTCGCATCTGGAACCGATCCCAGGTCTTGGACCCTTCTCCGCAGGGAGATTTCCTGGTGGTGATGCGCAGGACCCTGGTGGGCATGCGTACTGGTCCCTTCACCTTCAGCTCCTTCTCTTTGGCACCCTTGATGAGGTCGTTGCACACTGGAAGGAAAAAAAAAAGAATTATTTATCAAACTTAAACTTAGTTTTTATTTTTTTTGAATATTTAGATTATTCGAAGTGTAAGATGTCACTGTTTATAAATGAACTGAAGACGTGAATATGCAAGCTGTCATGATATAAATAGCGGGTAACTGTGTCGTTGTATGAGTTGTTAAGTTAGCTAGTTCTGTTATCTAGTTCTGTACATAAGTTTCAATAAAAGAGTATCTGTGAACACTTGTCTGCTGATTGCTATGTAATGTTGTCATGTTTGTATTTTTACAATTTTTATGTTATATATTGCAAATATTCATTAGTTTTTACTTTAAATTTTCCTTAATTCACTATTTTTCATTGTTGTTTGTTTTTAATTTTTGTAACCTCTAAATAAAAATATAATATAATTTTTACGAGTTATTTTCTGTGCTTTTAACGCATGAATATATCTTCTGAGTAAAAAAAAAATAATTAGGTAGCAAACATTGTTTTTCATAATCTAACCGTAAAATCCATACTAAAACCTTGCAATCGCCTTCTCTCAAATTTTACACATTAGCTAACTATCACCAAAGATAACTTTTAGAAGTTGATCTGAAAAAATTCTCATTTTTCACCCTTTCCTATTATACAGCAGTTGTTAGTCATGCAGTCACTACATTAACCATCGGTAAAACTGCATCAATCACCACCCTGAATTTACGGCCAGTCCCGTGGGTCGGCACTTAAAAGAAGTTCACCAACAAAGTCTGCCTATCAGAACAATATTAGTTCCTCACAACCATTCAGAAGCAGAACTGATAAAATTTAATCATCATTAACAGCACACATTTTCCCCATGCAGCACCACACTTTACATAAACTGTAATGAAGATTATAGCACGATTTCTCTTTTAACTTATCATTTCATTTCATTTCACCCTCCAGGGTCCCCCGTACCTACCAGCTTAGTGGTTTAACCGGGATAGGGCCCTGAAGAGCGCTCTGTTCTTAATTTTGAACCAGAACCTAGGGTCAAGCAAACCATAGGCCCTAGCACCCCCAGAGGTATCGTTTCACTTGGAGGACTTTGTGACCACGACATTTTTAACGCCTCCCAGTCACCATTAATCAAGACGGTGAATCTTTGATCGGCTGGGATCGAAAAACTACATCCAAAAAGTTGAGGTAAATATTGCCTAGTACACTTATCAAAAGTTTTTTTATCATCAGAGATCTTGGTGGTAGGTAGAATCATATTTAATCATTCCATGTCTACCATAGATAAAAATATACTGAGACTATAGCGTAAACATCCCCCAAAAATGAAAAATGTATCTTGAAAATAATCAATTTGCTAACAAGCTGCAACATACAGGTTAAAGGGGAATAATCTATTGCATACTTTCACGACCTAAACTCAACAGGACTTCCTCACCATAAAAATTTCTTCACGTAACATCAGATGAAATGAGAGAAAGGGGGGGGGGGGGTCAAACGAACCAAGCACTGCGACCAGAGGTCTATTGTACTAGTCCCCAAACAGAAGCCTTAAAAAAGACCAGTGGCTGAAGCAAAATTCAGTAAACACCTAATAGGAATGTCATGAATCTCCCAAGGTTCAAGCAAATGACGACCTAGGTGTTCAAACCTGTAAGCAGAAAACACTTTGCAATCACACAGGATGTGAGCAACAGTTTCCTCATGAAAGAGGCATCCCCTGCAAATTGGATCATTTATGACACCCATTATAGTGAGATGTCACTTTAATGTACAATGACCAGTAAGGAGACCAATAGCCATCCTAATACTATTTCTATTAAAACTTAAGAGCTCTTTTGCCCTAAAACTAGGGCACCCTCTATTAAGTTCCTTTGCTTGACATTGCCCATCCAAGTTCTGCCAGTTGTATTACTGTACTGTTTTTCCCTAAAAATAACAAAAACAGCAGTCCTAATGAGATTCTTTGAAATCCCAACTGCTGGTTCAGGACCAACAAAAGGGGTCTCAGAATCTTTCCTAGCAAGTTGATCAGCTATTTCATTACCCTCGACAACCTGAGTGCCCAGGTACCCAAAAGAGAGTGACCTTGTTCAACTTTGCAAGAGTGCAAAGCATATTATAGCATTCCCAGACGATGCGGGACGTTATTACTACCTTATTTAGGGCATTTAAGGCAGCTTGACTATCAGAGCAGATGTGAATACATCTATTTCTGTAGCTGTTATTCAGACACATAAAACCTGCCCAGCGGACAAGAGTAACATCAGATACACAGGTACATCAATTAAGTTAGACACACAGACCAAGTAGAGTTAATCATAAGTTACGTAGCTATTTCTCGTGCATTTATGATAGAATGAAATCCACTCAATACACCAGTATAAGAGGAACATGATCCTATATAAAAAAATTTACCATATTTTACAATTGAAATGCATCAGGTGCGAATTGAATACAATTATATATAATTCAGAAGCTTTCAGTCATAGCCTCAGATTAACAGAGTGGTTTACTTCTCATCATGTCTGCTCAAGAGTAGCAAATATTATCATCACTGGCAAAATTTAGAAAATTGGGCAATAGCATGCAACACAACAGTACACTGAAGCCTAATGGGCTATTTCCTAGCATTTTGAGGTTGTCTGAAAGCACACAACTTGGTTATTTAAACTAATTCTTAGAAAACCCTAAACATATACCTTAAGCAATAAAAAAAACCTATAATGCGTACTTTCGATTCATTGTTCAGGGACACATATCACTTAAGATAGGGGTACACAACCTTTTTCAGTGAAGGGCCACAGACGTAACAAGAGTTTTACTGGAGGGCCGCATGCAAGCCCATCATCCCCCCCCCCCCACACACACACGCTTTGAGAAATGATCATGTTTTTTTTATTATTTTTTCTTTTTTTCAAATATTTTACCATATAACTTGCATTGAGTACATATCCTTTGCCAGCTGGAAAATTGAAGAAATGATGGGCTTGGCAGCATGCATTACCGGTACTTTGCTGATAAATGTAAGAAAAATTTGCAATTGAAATATTGAATCTTTTCACTAAATAACTATTTGGGGAAAAATAATCACTTTATTACAACACGAAACTGCAAAATATTGCATATATATATGATTCAGAGTAAAAAGGTAAACCTTTTTCAGGAAAGAAAATGTCTTAAGCTTCTGATGTTTAGTAGCCTTGCTTATGACAGCTTTTTAACCATCAAAGAATGAAAACTTTGCATGTTATGAAAAAGGAGTTGCATGAAATAATTTTACAATTTTGTGCTTTAATGATGTTGAACTATATCACTTATTAAAACTAAACAAATCAAACATTTTTTTTCAGCAATACAAAATCTGTATGCACAATTCTAGCAAAATAAGATCCAAAAAGTAATTTCGGCAAAACTGCAAACAGTGTAAAAAAAAAAAAAAAAAAAAAAAAAAACCTAAATCACAGTGCAAACATAAAATTCTACCATTACTGTCTAAAATTTTTTCGTGCGACCTCCGCCGTATCTGCGCACGCGCGAAGTCTCTTCGGACTTTCTCGAAATGGGGGGAAAAGCAACAAGGAAGTAGTAAGCGAACAAAAGCGGAAGGCATCGGGTAGTGCGCATCCTAAACCTATTGTTGGTATTTTCATTTTATGTTCGGGCATTTGGTCTTCAAGAAGAAGTGTTCTATGCCATATATGCAAATCAGTTCGCCTGATATAAGAAGATGCATTCTCTGTAACTGTGAGATTCGATGGTCGAGGCTCGATGTTTGAATTCACAATACGTGAAGCTTTATTTACGTTATATTTGTTTTTAATGTCTACAATAAAATGTTACTGTTAATGAAATTCCAAGTTTTGTTTTTTCTATCTCAACACTGCCACTCTGCTATGTTGGAAAAATTCCAACATAGGTCATGGGCCTAAAGCATAACTAAGATTGAAATGCTAAATGCAGTTGACTTCAAACGTCGTCTAGAATCGGAGCCTATGGGAATGGGGCCGATGTGTACTGTTTAAATTGGAACTTTATTTCACGTCTTGAAAAAAATGGATTTCGAAAGACAACTGCTGGTTTCAAACTCATTTCCGAAGTTAAATTCAAGGAACTATTCTACATGGAAGGTAGATATGAAAGTTCTCCTTATGGACAGAAACTGTTGGGAATTCATTGACGGCCAACCTGAATTACCCAAGGAATGTACTACTCAAGAAGCTAAAGATTTTAAACTACGGAAAGTGCGGTCGTACACTTCAATTTATCAAAGTGTCGAAAGACTGTTTCAACCATTAATAGCACAAACGGACGACGGCAAAGAAGCTTGGAATATTCTCAAAACGAACTTTGAGCCTACATCGCGAGCAAGAATAGCCGGACTGATAGATGAATTTTATGAAATTCGATTCAAACCGGATGAAGAAACGATTGGCATCTACTGCAAAAGACTAGCTGAAAAACGTGCGGAAGTTAAAGAAGCAGGATTTGAAATTCCTGAACTGCTTACCTGTTTTCAAATGATTAGAAGACTACCCGCTGAGTACGAAAATCTCGTTCAGTACTTGTATCGTCTTGAAGATAAAGAATTTACTGCTGACAAAATTGAATCACAGCTGATTGCAGAATCTGGTAGAATTCAACAGAAGCAAGAGGATAACGGATTGCAATCTGTCGAAAACGCATTTTCATCAGAGCAGAAACAGAAATTTAGCAGTGAAGCAAGAACGAATAAATCGGACTTTAAAAACAGTGGAGCTGTACTGGGTAAAGGAAAGAACTCGAATAACTCCAAACCCAACGGAAGAAACACAAGCGGTTATCAAGCGAATCAAACTAGAAGAAACTACGGGAAAAACATGTATAAGAACTATTGCAGAAAATCTCCTGTTGAAGAAAACAGTGCGAAAGGTATGTTCTACAGCGAAGCTGGGTGCAATTCGGATGAAGATAGTTTGGAAATTCAGTCTACGTGCACAAGAAAAGAACATTTAAAATTGGATGAATTTCTCGTAGATAGTGCATCAACTTCACATTTTTGTTCCGAAAAATCGTGGTTTGAAAACTACAGAAGCTTAAAATCACCTACTAAAGCCCTTATTGGTGATAAAAATTGTGAATCAGAAGTCCTGGGCATAGGTAATATTAATTTTTACATTAAAGATAAGAATCATTTTGTCAAGGTTAAATTGTTAAATGTATATTATGCTCCTAACATGAGACGCAACTTAATCGGAGGTGCTAATTTAGATTTGGCAGGATATAGAATAAACTGGGGTAATGATAAAATGATTGTGTATAATGAAAATAATGAATATTTTTTCACTGTAAATAGAGTTAACAAACTATACATTATTTATGGTTTACCTGAATGTCGTAAAAATGAAATTGATAAAATTGAAGAAAATTATCATGTTAAAGTAGATGTAAATTTAATTCATAGAAGATTTGGACATGTAAATGTTCCTTTGTTAAAATCAATGAGTCATCTTAATTGCGTAAAAGGAATGGAGGAAATCACAGGTAATTTAAATTCATGCGGAATTTGCAATGTAGCAAAATCAACTAGACATTCTTTTAATAGAAATTATGATAGGTTAACAAGTAATATTCTTGAAAAAGTCTATATGGATCTGTGGGGTCCCGCGCCTGTTAATTCATTAGGGGGGAACCGCTACTTTTTGTCAATAATTGACGATTATTCGCGTTATGCTACAGTTTATACAATTAAAAGTAAAGATGAAGTGTTTGAATGTTTCAAATTATACTTAGCAAAAGTTGAAAGGGAAAAAAATGTTAAATTAAAATCAATCCGAACAGATAATGGCCTAGAGTTCTGTCATAGTAAATTTAAAGAATTTTTAGCCAACTTAGGAATTAAAGTTGAAAGAAGCTCTACATTTACGCCTGAGCAAATGGGGGTGGCAGAACGCTATAACAGGTCTGTAATGGATGGTGTTCGCTCTATGTTGCATGATAGTGGTTTACAAGAAAAATTCTGGGGGGAAGCTTTACAAACATTTGTATACATTTCTAATCGTTGTAAACACAAAAATTCGAAAGATAAAACACCCATTGAACTTTGGACGGGATACAAACCAAGTGTGAGACATTTTAAAATTTATGGATCCCTTGCTTTTGTACATAAACCTAAAGTTAAAAGAAATAAATTACAAGCAAGAGCCAAAGTCGGTATTTTTGTTGGTTACGCAACAGGTACTAAGGGTTATAGAATCTATATTCCTTCAGAAAGAAAAGTAGAGGAAACAATTCACGTAAAAATAGATGAACGTAGAAATGGAGTTCGTGCTTTATTTGGGAAAGAAAAAATGTGCGAATACGTAATATTTAGAGACGAGGAGGATTTTATTGAACCCGTTTCAAGTGCGAAAACTAAGGTAGAGCCTAAAACTCATTCTGATGACGGAGGTGGAAAACCACAAACACTTGAATCAGTAAATTGGAAAAGAATAGAAAGACCTAGAAAAATGAGTAAACGCATTGATGTTTATTACTTCACTCCTTCAGGGGAACGTTTAAGATCTATAAATGACGCGAAAAGATTTTGTGAACGGGAAAAAATTAAATTCGAAAAGGATTTTTTTGTCTTTAAACCATTAAAGTTAACAAATGTCGATGAACATTCTGAAACAAATGAAGTTTTATCTTCAGCTGATTCGAGCGATGAGGACGAGACATTTAATGCAAACGATGTTCCTGATTGTCCTTTACAGGACGAAATTCATACTGTCGAAATTCCAAAATCGTTTGAAGAAGTTCAAACATCACCTGAAAAGACTGAATGGGAATCTGCCATGTCAGATGAACTGCAGATTTTAAACGAGAGAAAGGTATGGGAAATTGTGGACCGCCCACCAAAAGCAAAAATTATTGGTAATAGATGGGTATATTCCGTTAAAACGGATGAAAATAATAAAGTTAAACGATATAAGGCAAGATTGGTCTTAAAAGGTTGTTGTCAAAGACCAAATATTGACTTCAAAGAAAAATTCTCACCTGTTATTCATTTTTCAATCGTAAGACTTTTATTTATTGTATATGTATCATATTTATGTTGGAGCCATGCACAAGTAGATGTTAAGGCTGCTTATTTATATGGTAATTTAAATGAGAAAATTTATATGTATCAACCAAGGGGATTCGAAATTAAAGGACAAGAAAATAAGGTTTGTTTACTGAAAAAAGCTATTTACGGCTTACATCAAAGTGGTCGGCAGTGGTATTTAGAACTTAGCAATATTTTGAAATGTTTAGGATTTAAAAAATTAGAATGGGTAAATTGTGTTTTCAAGTTAAATAATAATGTAATATTGCTAGTCTATGTCGACGATATCATTATTTTTGGAGAAAATAATACTGTTGTTCAAAATGTAATTAATTTATTAAAAGGTAAATTAGACATTAGGGAGCTTGGTAAAGTTCAATATGTTTTAGGGGTTAATTTTGAAACATGTGGAAAAAACTTGTATTTGCATCAACAAACTTATATTGAAAAATTAATGATTAAATTTTGTGATTTACCGAAAAGTTACGTAAATTTGCCATTTAAAGAAGGCATAAATTTACCAGATAAAGTTAAAGAAGACGAAATTTGTGAAAATGAAATAATGGTAAAATATCCTTACAGGACTTTAATAGGATGTCTATCGTTCCTGTCTAACAGAACTAGACCAGATATTTCTTTAGCGGTAAATCTTATGTCTCAATTTAATAATGGTTATACCTACAAACATTGGCTAGTAGTAGCTGATATAATGAATTATGTTTTTCAAACAAAAAATTATAAAATTAATTTATCTAATATTAAAGACTTAAGTTTAAAAAGTTTTTCTGATGCAAATTGGGGTAGTAAATTAACTAATAGACATTCCACAGGGGGATATTTAATTTACGTAGGAAATGTACCATTTCAATGGAAATCATTTAAGCAAAAGTGTATTGCGTTAAGCACAATGGAGTCTGAGTTTATTACATTGTCTGAAAGTGTGAAAGAGTTAACCTGGTATGCTAAAATACTTAAAGAATTGAATTTAGTTTCCACAGATTTTATACCAGAACAATATTGTGACAATCAAGCGGCAATATATTTTACTAAAAATCACCCCGAAAACGTAAAAACGAAGCATATTGACATAAGATACCAATTCATACGGGAAATGTTCATAAATAACGAATTTAAATTAAAATATGTTAACTCCAAACTTAATGAAGCTGATTTTCTTACTAAACCATTAAATAAAGAAAAGTTAAAATGGATTGTAAGTAAAATTTTTGTAATGTAAAAAAAAAAAAAAAAAAATGCATGAACTTTATTTCAAATGCCCGATGGGGCCGATATGTTGGTATTTTCATTTTATGTTCGGGCATTTGGTCTTCAAGAAGAAGTGTTCTATGCCATATATGCAAATCAGTTCGCCTGATATAAGAAGATGCATTCTCTGTAACTGTGAGATTCGATGGTCGAGGCTCGATGTTTGAATTCACAATACGTGAAGCTTTATTTACGTTATATTTGTTTTTAATGTCTACAATAAAATGTTACTGTTAATGAAATTCCAAGTTTTGTTTTTTCTATCTCAACACTGCCACTCTGCTATGTTGGAAAAATTCCAACACCTATCTCCCCTTTTTCAGATGGAAGCATCCGTGGCTCCCAGGCGCACAATACGCAAACAGACAGTAGCTGGATAGTATATGAAGAGCAAAAAAAAAAAACGATGAGTTAACAAAAAAGTTGTCATGATACTAAAAGTTAAACATTGTACAACAAAAAATTCTAGGAAATGCTATGAAATCAAAATTAGCAACTGGATGGCTGAGACTGAAATTTATCCACCAAATTAAAAAATGGGTTCATTGTTGATAGTTGAAATTCTCAACATGCTTGCATTTTCTTTAATATTGGTTAATCATGGAGATAAAGATTTTTAGAACTTCAAACGTCCCAATCATTAGAAACTTGATTTGATAAAATCAGAAGTCAGCAAGGCATAACTCTCTCTTTCAAGAGCTTCCTTTACAAAAACTAAAAATTCTTTTCATCTTTATGATTTTTAGATCGAAAAATATCCATTTGCCACTTAGTGAGAGCAAAAATTAAAAAATGGTGCTTAGAAATTTTTTTTTTTTCATATTTATTTGAAAAATACATTCGTATTCCGGTTAAATATGATTTGTATGCAGCATTTCTGCAAAAATAAGAAGAAATATCGTAACCTAAAAGCCGATGCTAAAAGATTGCTGAAAAATTAGAGGTGGTCAGTAAAATAACGCTCTACACGTGGCATCGCAAAAACACATCAACCTATGCCAAAATTGCAATTCATTTTGTATATAAATGTCAAATAATTAGGATTTTTAGCTTTCAAGTTGGAAACATAGGCCCTTGAGCAATGAAACATTAAAAAATATATAATATTTTTTTAAATGGTGTATTTTTTCTTTTTTGGGCAATTTATTTTATTTATTTATTTAGTATTATTTTATTTTATTTATTTATTTATTTTTTGATCATAGTCATTACTGTTACAATTATTAGGCTTACTAAATCAATGCCTAAAAAGGTCTGCAGTCTACTGGTTTGTAATTGAGAATTGAAATTTTCAGGTCTACTCTTTTTCCATACAAAGTCCTGAAATATTTCTTCAAATGAAGTTTGGAGCATTTTTATTTGGTGTGTGTAATTTCAAATCTTGTAAAGAAATCCTTCTTTTGCTTCCTACTTCTCCCTCCCTCTGAGTTAAAAAAAAAAAAAAACACTTTCTAGGTTTTTTTTTTTTTTTTTCATTTTCTAACACAAGAAATTAAATGCACTCGCGGGCCGCACAACGCTTCGCGGCGGGCCGCATTTGGCCCGCGGGCCGCAGGTTGTGCACCCCTAATTTAAGAGATCAGTTGAAGAAATTCATCCATGGCAATATACTAGGGATGCATATATCGCTGCTTTAAATAAACAGTGGCATATCTGCAAAAATCTATTTTTTTTTATTACATCAAAAAATTCATTTTTTAAATCTTTCTCGTGGTAATATTGGCATATCTCCAGTTTCAAAATATCAGGCAGTAATCGTTAGTATTGTTGTGCAGTTATTATTTTGGCGCGCTTCTCCTAGTAAACAACGACACAGCCGCCATTGTGTCAGTTCTGAAGAAGTTCTTGGAGGAGGAACATCTATGTCTCTTTAAGTTGATTCGGCATAAGTACCCTTAATACCATCTTACTTCAAAATACCATTTTACTGCGAAAAATTTGAAACGCCCTGCTGAAAAGTAGTGTTTTGCGAATATGCCACTGTTCATTTCGAGCAGCGATATGTGTAGCAATTATAAAAACACAAAATTTCAAAAAACTTATTTACATGATGTTAAACATTTTGAAATTTCCGTAGAAAGATCTTAATTTGCGGATTGCATCTGTGTTGCAAATGGGCTTTCCTACAAATACAGGAATATTTAGGGTGTGAAAGTTTCAAAAACTTAATGAGAAAAGATGATTATTTCTATTAATAAACAAGTGCAAATAGTTTTAATTTTTTAATAGTATCAATTCAAGTAGCCTGCGTCACGTCTAGTCATGTCATTTGCATGTTTCTTATAAGGCATATCTCAATGATAGGTGTGTGCCTGAGATAAGAGAAGTGTCTAACTCCCCCCCTCCTATTTTCAAAACCAAAACTGATTAATTTCAGATGGGGGAGGGGGGGGGGACTCTTGATCGATTTTTTTTTTTTTGAAATAATCTTTAGAAAAAACTAGGTTAACATTAGAGCTTTGCAAGAATTATAAATTTATTAATAAATGCTTGTCATAATATTTTAGTAGTAATAAATTGCATGGGGACGCATTTTCTTTGTTTTTTTTTTAATCAAAGTCAGTGGTATGGTACATCTATAACATAGCACTTGAAAATCATCTAAATGCAATAGGGTTAGAAGAAATGAAGAGCAAAACTTAATTTTTCTTGCTCCAGAATAAAAGCAAAATTTGCAGCAGCAACTATTCCATACAAAAATTTCAATTTCGAGACCTACAAATCAAAATTAATTTATTCAATTTTGTGTTGAATCAAAATTATCATAAAACATTAACTAGGCATTTTTTTCCTTCTACAAGAAGTTTATCAATGGTTCATTTCCAATTTATTTTTAAAATTTGAAATTTGGTGTGAAAAAATAAATAAATAATAATAAGTATTTTGCAACAAAAAGTAGTATCATAGCTAGAAAAATTTTCTGGACGATGACTTGAAAATTGAAGAAATAATAATTATTTTATAAAATAAATAATTACTCTAAGAAAAATTATCTCAAATGAACCTGATTTCTTACTTATTTTTTATGTATAATTTAGATGAGATATTATTATTGACTATATTTGTTGACAACTTAGAAATTAACAACTACCCACTTTTGACAAAAACCCGGGTGGGTTTGTGTTGGTACACCCGCCCAGAAAAACCCGGGCGGGTTTTTCTGGGCTGGGCCCACCTTTGCCAACCCTGTTTTAAATGCATCTTGACACATGCAACACAACCATCAACCATCCTCATCACTTGTAGATAAGTTCACCAGGGTTTAAGCCGAGTTTCAAAGTATTTTGGCAACAAAGCTAAAATTGGAGAAAAGGCTTTAGCAAAGCCTTTTCTCCTCTTGAAAGCTAAATTGCCTTGACAGCTTGAAATAAACTCATAGTAGGTAACTTTTTTTTTAATTAAAAATTATACAATATATTAAATTAAGTTACATATCACTATGCTTGCTTCCTCTCCCATTGCAGTGTTTTTTGTTTGTATTATATTGTAGCAAAACAGGAGCTTGCTTCTTTCTTGCAATTTAGATAGCATTTTCGCATTTTGCAAAAAATGTGACCGTAGCGAAAACCCTGAAGTTCACTTAATATAATAACAATTCTTAATGCAAAATTTGTAAATTTTAAAATAAACTTCTGACATTCTTTAATATACTACTTCAGGAACTCAGACTTAAAAAAAATCTTTCAAGAGTTAAGAATCTTTACTTGAGTATTTTTAATTAACACAAATGTTAATTAAAAATACACTCAAGTATTTGCAGTAGATATTTTATAAAAGGAAACCCCATAATACTGAAACATGCTTCAGCAATAAACTAATATCACAGCTGTCATTGGATTGGCTCTATTGATCATCATAGCAATATTCAGTTTTGAATTTCATCTAGCATTCCAGTTTCTTGAACTCAGATGTCTGTTGTAATCAAGTTCAATCATACGAACGAGACAACTCATCATTTCAGTGAAAATATATAGGAAATCAGGCACCATGCTCAAACATCAGACATCGACTCTCATTCATTAGCAGTCAGCAGACCGTCGTTAGTTGTCATCACTAAGATTTGTCACATGGTACCATTAGACATTAATAATCTATCAAATTCAGAGGAAAAAAGTAAGAAAATGATTAGATAACTTGAATCATAGAATTAATTAATCCACTAAAATTCTTGTGATATGTTCAATTTGATACAGTTCAGAGTTAAAAAGCTCGTTATATAATCAACATGAAATTTTCTGATAAATAAGGCTCATCATAGCTGTATCAAACTGGATATTAAAAATCACTATGCGAAAACAGAGACCTAGGTGTAAAAGATTAATTATGAAAAATCCATACCTTTAGCATCACCACTTCATTTATTACACACAAAATATTTTAATTTGGAACACATACTCTGCTAGAACTAAGTATTAGGGAAAATAAATTTTAAATTCAACAGCTTGACTCACTGACCATATGATTTACATGGCGGATAATCAAGAAGAAAATGAGAGAAATATTGAAGAATTAAGAAAGAACCAAATAAGAATTTGCTTTAAAACATAAAATAGCATAAAACCCAAAAACTAAAATTATGGATCCAAAGCAAACTGAACTAGTTACAATAGTAGAAATAGCAAATATTTGATTTTCAATGCAGGACTTCAATCTCAGAGATCTTGGTGGTAAGATGAATCATTAAATCATTGCTAAATATATCATCACAGAAAGTCCACCCAGTTTACTGGTTTAAGTAAATAATGAAAGTGAGCTGACAAAATCAGGGATGAAAACAGTTCAATGTCAAAAAAGAGGAAAAATTGCGCGGCTTAAAATTCAGATAGATTATGTTTTACCATATTAAGTGAAATTAAGTCATGCAAGGTTTCCTCTGAATTTGCTCCATGAAATCAAAAGTAAATATTTTAAAAACTTTTTTATTTCTTATTCACAATTTATTTTTAAGTCATTCATAACAATGTAGAGAAAAAGGGGAAGGGGGGAGGGGGAATTTTTGACAGATTAGAACCGTGTATCTCAAGAAATAAATTCTCCAATTATATTAATATACAGGGGTGATTGTGAGTTAATAAAAAAATACCTGCAAGTTCTTAAAAGAAAATGTGTGTGGGGGGGGGGGGGGCGTTTTTTCAACCCAAGGCCCCTATAACTTAAGTACACCTAATTTTATAATTACACATACATAATAATTGCCTTTCATAAACAAACAAGACACATTTCATACGTTCAAATTGTTTCAAATAGTTTTTAGTCAAAATATGGTGAATGCAATTAATTAAATAGTAACTGAGTAATAAAGTTACTTTTGAGCAGGTGTTGTACAAATTATCACCAAAAAATATTTTAAGGAGAGTAAAAGTGTAACAGAATTACTGTTTGTTGTGCGAAAATATTTATAAAGTAATGAAAGTTGCATTAGTTACAGAAAATACGGAAAAGAATTTATCTAGATGCAGTACCTATAAATATCCTAATCAATACAATATGACCCGAGTCAAAGATTTCATACTTATTACAATGAAGTGAAACAGGGTTCATACTAATTTTTATAGATGAAAATTAAGGACTTTTTAAGGCCTCTTAAATTTTTTAAGGACTCATAGGAAAATATTTATTTAGCTTGAGGAATACAATTTCAAAGTACTCGATTAATGAGTACATAATGTTTTTAAAATGTAGAGAGATTTGCAATAGACTGATTCAAATGACAATGAATGATTATGAGCTATTCAAATGACTCCCATTTTGAATAGTTCTTAAACGGTTGGCCTTAAACATAACCTGGCATTATACTTACTGATGACAGTGATCCCAAAGGCTTCAGTGTTTGAGAGCACCCTTTGGAGCAGAAAAATTGCCAAATGTGTTTTTGGAGCAGTTCCGTAAATACCAATTAATGATCCAATATAAAGCAATAACTGTACAAGGTTTTAGAAATTCGCAACTAATATTTTGAAGAATTTCACTGGAAATTTCTTCTCAAATTTTTGCTTAGTATACATGCAATAATACTTAAGCAAATTATTCAAAACTTGTGAACAAGACACATTGTTTCTGAATTTAATTCTAAAAACAGATTTTTTTTTTGCTTTACAAACTTTTTAGAGTCAAAAATGCTCAGGTCGAAAAAAAACCTTTTTGGAAGTAAAATATGCAGCTAATTGCACAATAGCTGAAAGTTTTGTTTTGATCATCCTTTTTTTAAGCTTATGCCAATTAAAAAAAATATGTCTTAAAAAAAAGCTAAAATAACACAAGAGTTTCATTAAATAAATGTTAAGAATGCCGATTTTGATCAAAATTATCTTTCACCTGAAGGGAATTGCAACAATAGGCTAGTGTTCGCAAAATTTACAAAAGTTTTCACAGACGGGAATTAAAAGAAAAAAGAATTTTTAATTTGGATGAAAAATTATACGAAAGAGTATGAGTTAAAGCTTTGCAGACCACTGAGAAATTATCTAAAAGCTGAAATTTCAATTCCTGTAAAGGATGCAAAAAGATTGCACGCACTCACCCTGACGCTATTTTCCGCCATTTTAAGATTTTAAAACATTGAGACTAAAACAGAAACAAAAATAGATATTATTTAAACCAACGATTTCGGTAATAAATAAATAATAAAAAGGCGATTTTAACAACGAAAGCGTTTTGTCGCAGCTTGGGGACAAAGTAAGCAAAAAATGCTTTTTGGAGCGCATTCCGAGGCGCATTTGGAGCAGCTTTGGGATCAATGTGATGACAACCTCCACCAATGAACATGAAAGTTTTTTTAATTAAGGAAAACTTTCCAAAATTAAGGACTTTTTAAGGACTTATGATTTAATTAAAATAAAAACATATGTTATTTGTTTGCTTTTCAACAAGGAATAGAAGCATCGAAAATGAGAAACATCTAATTCTCCCAGCAGATGTTGAGAGATCGCAATTTTCAAAATTTAGGCGTTAAAAGTATGAAAATGGCATATAAAAGAATTCAAATGAACTTACTTCAGATTGACAATTAAAAGATCTCTGATAAACATATTAGTTTTACTATCCACATAATTGAAGCAAAAATAAACAGGGATGAAAACAGCTTAAGTGAAAAAAGAGGAAAAATTGCACAGCTTAAAATTTTGATGGATTTTTTTTTTTTTTTTTGACATTATGCGAAATGTCCTCTTAATTCGCGCTGTGAAATCAAAAGTAAAATTGGTAGATTGAAGGCATTTTTATTAAAAAAAACCCTCCTAATTGCTCATTTCTATTTCTTTTTTAAGTCATCCATAGCAATGTAGAAACACAGAAAAGTGGTGGGAGTGGGGTGCAATTTTAGATGAATTCAGGGCTCGCAGTAGACTTTTTCAAAATTTTAGGGGAATTTTAGGAACATTTTGACAAAATTTTAGGAAAATTTTAGGGGTAATTTAAGATTTTGTTTTACTATAAATCAGTCCCTAACAGTAGTACCCGACAAACCAAACTGAAAATGCATTTTATTTATTACAGCATAAATTACAACCTTCAAATACCTCCGACACAAAAAATAAAATGAGTCAAAACAAAAAAGAAATAATGCTTCAATGCTATATAACATGTTCATAATTTTCACTTTCAAAGATAGACATATCTGAATTTTTCCAGTTGGTCAGCTTCTACAGATATTAATTCTGTTCAACAATACTTGCATAATGTTTTAACTACAACAGCTTACTACAAATGTTTTTAAACGCTATTTCACTAGACCCAGAGACAATATTCATTCTTTAAACTCATTAATATTTTTGCTATTTCAACAAATCTGCAAATTTACATTTTTTTCCCGCTTTTTCCAATAAATTTGTTTTTAAGTTTTTTCTTTATCATTTTTTTTATCTAGTAAAACAGCAGTGGCCAGAAAACAGTTTGTGAAGTTAACCCGTTTGGCCTGTTATATTCAATGTTACGAATCGAAAACCATCTCGTATCACAAAACAATCTTTAGTTAGTAATTTTCTCCCCCCCCCCCGCTATGTTTTTGAATGTAATGTAAGAAACTAAAAACAGTTGATTTTCCATTGCCGGACAACTTTAGAAAATTTTAATGGGTAAAATTTTTTGCATATATCATTAAGTAATGCCACAGCTTTATAAATTCTATTAGCTGCGTTTAATGCACTTCGATTTCAAAGTTTTAAGATTATCTAAAAACAAACCTGCTTGTTAACATTTTTCTTCAGTTTTTTTAATTACCAGAAAAGTTTCCTTTGGATAAAGTTTTTTAGATTCACAACAATCCTTTGTTTTGAAACCAATAGCGTAATATCTAAGTATTGTCAAAAGACCATACGTTTGCTTTTCAACTCTGCCCCCTACGAGTTGTGATATTTAAAGTAACAAACATTTCTGGATATCAAATTAAGCCGAGGCTACAATTTTATATATGCTACCTCACGATCCTAATAACTAAGACTTGATAAGTTAATGCATTTTAAAAGCAGAAAAAGTATGCAAAAGGCGAAGAAAAAATTGTTAAGCAAAGTTTTTAAACAACTGTAAGAATAATAATAATTATAATTGACATAATAACCCTAGTTTTGAATAGAATATGAAAGTAAGGAAAAGGAGTCATTGGCTTAGTACAACTCACATACTTTTATAACAGTTGCCTAAGTTTACTTGATCTGTTGGATTCTCTGATTCCTGAATTCTAATGCTATCTAAACATCCTTTTATCAACATTTTAAATCTCTTTAATTTTCAAAATATTTTTTGAACCAAAAACAAAGTTTGATAAAAACTAATGCTACTTTTTAAGAATGTTCACGGTTTGAACTGATTCAGATGCAACAGGATTGACATTTTTGAATGAGTTGACATTAAATGACAAGCCTACATCTAATAGCCTAATCTATAAACAAAAGAATATTGAACAAAGTTCAGACTAATGGTAAGAATAAAATTAACGATATCCAAGCGGTAAATTTACAGAGTAAACTAAAATGAACAAGTTTTATAGAAGCGGATGCAAACAGATTGCAAAATTCGCAATTAATTGAGCTCAGGCGCACAACAACAGCTCAAAGTTGAAAAATTTCACTGCAGGTTATATTTCATTCAGGTAGAGTGATGAAACAGCTGTTTTAAAGATTAAATAGTTCGTTTTTTTAAGCGGAGGAATTTTAAGTTTGACCCGAGATGAAAAATAGTGTGAAAAATGCATTTTTAGCGAAGTATTTTCTAAAATGACTATTATTTTCACATTAAATATCTAGGAAAAAGTTCACTTTTGGCTATAAAATACTTTCAGAAAGGTATTTTAAGTTCGCCTAAAGAACTCCTGTAAATTTTCTAATTTTTTTAGGAATGCCATGAAATTTTAGTACAATTTTAGGAATTTTAGGAGGTCTGAAATATTTTAGGAAATTTAGGAATTTTAGGGGGAATGCGAGCCCTGTGAATTAGATTTGTGTAGCTCAAGAATGATTTCTCTAACTAATATTGTTTGGTCTTTAGGAATTTTGATGAATTTTAAAGATCAAAATAATTTTCACAAATTTTTGGCAAAGATCTGCATTTCTTTTCTTAATTTATGCATTTCTTAATTTTCTTAATTTATTTCTTTTTTAGCTGCATTTTCTTAATTTCTGCCTCCAACAATGGCAACTTATGTTTTTGGCCACATGCCAAAATAGAGTACATAGTTCGCTGATAAGTGTATGTCATCCTTGAGGTTTCAATCCAGCTGCATCCTAAAAACATTTAAATTATTTTGGAAGTTGGAAGTAATGTCAACCTCTACTACTTCATATCAACTTATTTTAAGCTTTATTTTATGAATGAGTGTTTTTTTTTTTTTCTAAACTTAATGCAACATTAATTTTTCGACCGTAGAAAGAAAGAAAATATACAAAAAGCAGAAAGTCGCGGATGATTTTCATCCCTGAATAAAATAAAATCAGAGCTTCAAATTAAACTTTTTGAAATGTTGTATTTCATGAAGGGCACAATTTTGCTCGTAAGTTTTAAATTTATGATTTTTTAATATAAAAAAAGATATTTCATTTGTCTCCAAACTAAAGGTAATAAGCATCAAAAATGTGAAAAATTCGATTCTTATATCGGATATAATGCAATTGCATTTTTTTAAATGAAGGCTGTTGGAGGTGGGAAGATAAAAGCATAATTAAAATTATTTTATTTCTGATATTTTCGAACATAAAAATAACGGAAATCCGGTAAAATACTGGAACACAATCACCCCCTGAATATAGCATTGTCTTTAGTTATATTTTAGCAAATTTTAAATTTATTGAAATTTTTTTTTCAAAATAATTTTCCCATTGATTTTATACAGATCTAGCATATGTTAGCTGAACTTTCTTAATTTCTACCCCCTACAATCGAAACTTCTGGCAACATGCCAAAATAGAGTACATAGTTCGCCGATACTTGCAGGTCATCCTTGAGATTTCAATCCTGCTGCATCCCACAAACATTTCCATTATTTTAAAAGTTGGAAATATTTTCAACCTCTACTACTTAAAATCAACTTATTTTAATCTTTATTTTAATAATGAATGTATTTTTATTATTTTTTTTTTTTTGCTAAACTTGATGCAACATAAGTATTTTGATCGCGGACAGAACCACAAAAGACAAAAAGCGGAAAATCACGTATCCGGGGAAGATTTTCATCCGATTTTGAAAAAACCCACTTTACCGACTAAGTGGGTTTTTTCAAGTGGGCCGAAATGAAAAAAACCCAGGCGGGTTTTTTCGGGCTGGGCCCACTTTGGCAAATCCTGTGTACAGTACGCATAGTACATAGCTTCTCTTTCATAGTTTGCAGATTTCAGGATTAAAATGAATTTTTCAAATAGAAAAGGGCTTTAGATGGCAAAATTGATTTGCTTTTAACCTAGCCGCACTAAAAATTGACAAAACACATCAAAGAAAATTAAGAAAAAAAAAACTTGTGTAATTTTCAGTGAATATAAATTGAAGTTAATAAACGCCAACAATGTAAGAAACTAGGTCTTTAAATCAGGGTTGGGTTTTTGACATGACACGTCGAAAACCTGTCAAAAACCCGTCGAAAACCTGTCAAAAACGTCGAAAACCTGTCGAAAACGTCAAAAACCTGTCGAAAACGTCAAAAACCTGTCTGAAACTCAAATACAGTGGTTATTGAGATTTCTTATAAACGTATAAGGTTTCTCATCCTAAAAAAAATTAAATAAAATTTATGCATCTTATCAATCAAGTTTAATGAACATTAAACTAATAAATTTAATGAAAATTATTTCTCACTCTTTTAAACTAACTTGTTTTGCCGTGAAAAAAGTTAAATACTAAAACTTAAATCTAGCTTTTAAAGTAGTTTTGTTTAAATGTTTACATAACTATCAATTAGTTATCTTATCAATCAAGTTTAATAAAAATTAAATTAATAAATTTAATGAAAATTATTTCTCACTCTTTTAAACTAACTTGTTTTGCCGTGAAAAAAGTTAAATACTAAAACTTAAATCCAGCTTTTAAAGTAGTTTTGTTTAAATGTTTTAATAACTATCAATTAATTATCTTATCAATCAAGTTTAATAAAAATTAAATTAATAAATTTAATGAAAATTAATTTTCATTCTTTTAAATTAACTTATTATGCCGTGAAAAAAGTTAAATATTAAAACTTACATCCAGTTTTTAATGAAGTTTTGTTTAAATGTTTAAAAACTATCAATTAGTTATCTCATCAGTCAAGTTTAATAAAAATTAAATTAATAAATTTAATGAAAATTAATTCTCATTCTTTTAAATTAACTTGTTATGCCATGAAAAAAGTTAAAAAAATTAAAAGTTAAATCTAGTTTTTAAAGTAGTTTTGCTTAAATGTTTTAATAACTATTAATTAGCTATTTTATCAATCTAAAAATCTTTACATCATAACTTTAACCCTTTCGCTACCAACGGGACATATATGTCCCGCAGTTTCAAATGACACTATAGGCTAAATATGCTGTGTATTATTGTGAATGCATGTCCCGCTGGTATTCCTTGATATCACTGACAATTCAGTGTAATTTTCTTCCTTTTTCAGAATTTTAACAATATTTGCAATATAACTGGTATGTATTTAAGTACTTATTTTATTTTTTTTTCTAAGAAAAAAATGGCAGTGAAAGGGTTAAAGTGATTTTTTTTTTATTTTGAGTAAAAGCAAAGCTAAATTAATTAGTACTCAGTGTACAAATCTGCTAAATATTTTTGATCAAACTATTTTATTTATTTATTTATTAGTTAAAATTTATTATTTCAAATTAAAATTAAAAAAATCACTTGTAAAAATTTCTTAAGTATACTCAAGACACACAGCACTTAATTAATGTACCCACTTCATTTTTAAAATAAAAAAATCTGTTACACAGTAATTCCACGAAGCAATAAAGCCATATGTTTGATTTTTTAAAATGCTAGTTACCATTATTTACTCCCGAGCCCTTCAATTATGATTAGGATTGCTTATTACACTTTAATTTAATAACCTAAAACTCCAAAAGTTTACTTCAGTGTCTGAAATCAGAAATTGTCAAATTCATTTGAAAATGTATTTTGATTATCAATACAGGGACCGCGCTAAGCATTCGCCACCTCGCCAAATGCGATAAAATTGAAAATTCGGCGAAAGAAATTCTGAAGTGGCTAAAGTGTTGGCGAACGAAAATTCTCAGAAATCTCTACTGGGGGAGAAAAATTATATGTATTGTATTACGGAAGAAAAATAATTTCAATTCTTTGACTAAAATTTTTGAAATTTGGCTAAGACTTTTAAAGTTTGGCTAATTTACTGGCTAACAACTTAAAACTGTTAGCGCGGTCCCTGCAATATCAAATTTAAACATGTTTTGGACAGAAATTTAGGTTTTTGACACTTATGTCAAAAACCATGTCAAAAAGGGGTTTTTGACATGACGGTAAAAACCACGGTTAAAACCGGATAAAACCTCCGACTGTCAAAAACTTGCCAACCCTGCTTTAAATTGAATCGTATTGGACAAATACATTTCCCCAGCTATATATTAGGTTTTCCCCATTATTGTAAAACACATTTACGTTAAAAAACTTTCAACGCCTTTTTCAGAACATTAAAATTATTTCTTGCAAGCAAATGGCATAATCAAATAAATAAGAACTGTACGTCTGGTTTCCTAACAGCAAAATTGCCTTAGTGAGTCTCAGTTTTACAAATTGTAATTCCATATATGAAAAGAATCCTTCAACTTTTAAATAGTGCACATTACAAAATTCCAAGCAGTTTTGACTCAACATTTCCTCAAGTTGTTTGAATTTAAAAAAAAAAAACGACATTTTTCTTTAACTTTTGAAAGCTAAAAGTATGGAGAATACGTTTGTCTTGTTTAATTTACCAATTTAACAAACTTAAATAGAATTTATTTCTATACATGTAATGATGCTAATTATTAGCACCATTACATGTATGTGTACTTATTATATTTTGTCACCTTCTAAATATTTTTCTTCTTCGAAGCACGTAGTAGAAAATGCAGTTTTCGTGGTGTAGAAATTAACAGTATAAACAGGTTAATTTCTACAAAATGAACAAGTAAATGTCTAACACCGGTATTCTCCACGTCCTTTTAACCGACGCTTAAATTTTAAGCGAGATTTAACACGGGGCTGCAAAAAAAGGGTATTCTCCAGTCCGGCGTGACGAAAAGATGCGTCACAACACGCTCTTTTTTGAGCTTCGCTTGTACCCGACTTCGGCGGTTTAAGCGTGGGTCAAGCGTAGATTTCCTTCCCATCATCCTTTTCTCGTAAGCAAACATGGACGCCAGTCGTTTGGATTGTGTAGAACATTTTGAGTTGGACTTATTTGAGGAACAAAACAAGACTCAGAATCAGTTAAAATAAAAAATAATTCGCTAACTAATTTAAAAAAAGCCATTAAAATGCAGAATAAACCAGCAAATAAAACAAGCTGCAAAATAACGTAAAAAATTGATCCGTCAAGTAAACATACAGAAATAGAATTGAATGCCAAGTTGTAAAATAGTCACCAACAAATTAACTTTTATTATTGTCTTTATTATCAGAACAGTTTTCTTTCGCAACGGAGATAACACAAGGGTTGCTGTAAATCTTAGATGGGCCAATTCTCGCCAAGCGAAAATTTTACTGGTCAGAAGATAATGTGACGTAAAATTAAGCTTGTAATTATTTTTTCTTAAAAACACGAAATATGTTTGAATTGATTGTTTATGACTTGGAATTTTCCGAGCAAAAGTGCAGTGCTCAGCCCCTTAATGCTAGATACCACAGAGTGCAACCACTCAATTATGCGTTTATATTTTTCATAATCCAGGGGTCTGTCCAGGATTTTTCACAGGGTCCGTTTTTTGTGAAAAACTGAATAATTTTGTGAAAAATCAAATAATTTTGTGAAAATCAAAGAATTATGAAAAAAAAAAAAAAAAAAAATCCCCAATTTTTTTTTTGAATTTAATAAAAAATAAAAATAAATTTCATTTATTTTCTTCTTAAAAAAGCATATTAAACATCAAAAATGCGAAAAGTCCGATTCCTGTAGCGGATGCAAAGAGATTGTAGTTTTCAAAGTGACCATTGAAGTGACATCAAAAGCATAAAAACGGAACATAAAATATATTTTTTTTGGTGAATTTTTTTTACAATTGCATTTTAAAGGTCTATGGTAAACATATTATTAATGTCTTTTTCTACAATTAATGCAAAAATAAAATGGAACGATAGTTTAACATTGACTCATAAAAGAACAGTTAATTTTGCTTAAAAAAATTTAAAATAATGATCTGAGCAAAAAATCAAGCGAATTTTCATTTGCCTCCTAATAGAGTAATTAGCTTGAAAAGTAAGTAAAATTCGATTTTCATATCGCATGCAGAGATCGCTTTTTTCAAAATGAAAGCATCAGAAATATAAAAACGATTTTTAATAATTTATCAAAGTCAAAAATTTTAGAGCTGCATTTCATCAAGTTTATATGATGAATGTCATTAATAATCACCGGCATATTCGCCAAAAATTCGGAGGAAAAAATACGGTAGGGAAACATAGCAAAACAAACAATACCAGACTTCTAATATTAACAGACGCAAAAATACATTAATTCCTTAATATAACTAAAACACCACCCTTGTAAGCATTAATAAATAAATAAATAAATGAAATAAAAAAAGATAATTTTCTGCCAAAATAAGGTCAAAACATCGCACCAAAGACCTCAGATGGAGATAATTTTAATTTTAAATAGCTGATCACTCTACCCAGAAGCAATCCCATTTTTTCTCCAACCCCAGCTATCTGTTTGCAGCTCTAAGTTCATTCCGCTGATAATTGCTATTATTATTATTTCCTTTATGTTTAAGTCCATAGCAGGGAGAAAAATCCTTACTCTGCACTTCCAGAGAAATCTATAACAGCAACATCACAGCAAGCCACTTTGATTTGCATATGATAAAACAAACAAGCAGAACCATCAAAGCAAAACAACTCCTTTTTTTTAGTTGTTAATTTCTTTATAAGAAACCAACAAAAAGTGCTACATTTTACACTTCAGATTTTTTGCTTGCTGGAGCATCGCAGGGCCAGGCAGGAAGTGCCTACTTTTTTTTTTTTTCTGCAAAGTTGGCGGATAAGCTACTCCCTTCTTTAACTTCAGAAAAGGCCCAAAAGTTATGGACTTTTACACAGAAATATGCTATGCATTATTTTGATTTCAGATTTGCTTTTTGAATGCATAATGTGTGAAATGTACGTTTGTTTGATCAGCCTTTTGTGAAGGGTCTGTTTTGCTTGATCGTATTTTTGTGAAGGGTCCGTTTTGCTCGATAGTATTTTTGTGAAGGGTCCGTTTTGCTCGATAGTATTTTTGTGAAAGGTCCGTTTTGCTTGATCGTATTTTTGTGAAGGGTCCGTTAACGGACCCGAATTTCCTCTGGCCAGACCCCTGTAATCTGTTAGTGTTAGGCTCAATAATAGGACTTATATTTCGATAGCTGTAAAGCTGCTCTTTTGAGTCATCGTATTTATTTTACGAAAGATTCAAATAGAAGAGGAAAGATATAGAAGCACGCTTCGCATAAAATGATCAAGCGGTTAAGGATGCAGTTAACAAATAGAAAATGTCACTTGAGTCATTATAGCCAATGGCGATTGCCGTTTCATTTCGACTCCAACTAACACTCCGCTCTCTTAACATACATGTGATTACTTTCAAAACAATTTGGCTGAAAACATTTTATATGTTTTGACTGGTTCGTTCAACAGGCAAAAGTGCTCTAAATGCATTTAGTAAACATTTTATTATAATTTTTTATTTTTAAATTTTAACTATGTTTTATTATATTAATTATATGTATTATTTTATTATATTATATTATAATTTTTTATTTTCTTAATTGAAATTTCTAACCAAAAGCAAATAAGTGAAGAATACTTCCTTTTAAAGCTGGGTAGATAGCTGTTGCCTCCCATTATTTTGTCTAAAGATCGTGGAAATTTTAAATGGATTGAAAATTTTAGAGCGGATGGGAAATTTAGGGCAAATTGGTAGAAGGACAGAACTATGTTATGCTAGTCAAATTGGCTGATTTCAGCCAATTGGCTGAAGAATCACATGTATGTCTTAAGCGGCTCTTAAAACGACTAGGAGAATACGCAAAACGTTTAATACGAATTTTAGCTTAAAACTCGATTTGGATAGTCCAAGTGTTATCTCCGCTGTGAGATGGCATTGAGAATACGGCCGTAAGTTCAATATAAATCAATTCAAAATTGGAAAAGATAATCTCGTTGCTGAATGACATGGGCTGTTTTTCGAAAACCTTTCCACCAAATCTTAGTGAGACATGCAGAACTCCTTTATGAATAGAGAATACCATACTACTTCGCAGATTAAGTCGATTAGAAAAAATTGTGAATTCAGAATTTCAGGCCTCAAAGTTTGTTTACCTCCACAAAAACAAAAATCTGGAATTTACATGCTACTTTACAGGGACACAAGCGTTGAATAATGCAAAATGGGTTTAAAAAAATAATCACATACCCTTTTCCAAGCTTTTAACATTTAAGCTTGTAAGTGTAATGCGAATTCGGTGATTTAGCCAATTTTGACCTTCTTCAACGCCTGGTTTCATGGTATCTTTATAGGTAGCCTGTAAAAAAGCAAAACAAGAAATATATTTTTCCATGATGGATAATATGCTATTTGGAACAGCAAAAAGTTTAGATAACCGAAAGTGATCTAAATAATCACTAAATATGCACTACCAAGAGTCTATCTAGGATTTCTCGGGGTCTTGTTTTGGGAATTTTTGTGAACAATATTGTGAGAAGTAATGGGTAGTTTTGTGAAAAAGTTACGGCTAAAAATATTACCGATCATTTTTTGAATCTCGGATTTTTTGCAAAGGGTCCGTTTTCGAGCTTGTGAAGAATCCAGGAAACTGACCCAATATCTTTTCAGATCGACCCAGCTTTATATTGAGAAATACAGGCCTAAAACTGACACTTGCCTAGAAACATTGGAAATAAATGAAATTTTTTGCAAACATAAAATTTTCCTTAGGAAAAATATAGGCATCTTCACAAAAAAAAAAAAAAAAAAAAAGAAACTGAAATAGCACATGAAATTTAATACTAACAAGGAGACGGCACGACCGTGGGGTCGGAGATTCAGGGTGAATTTTTTTATTATAAAAGAGGACCTTTAGTACTTTTAGTGGTTAAAGTATGAGTCACTACACGGGAAATTTGAGAAACATCTATTAAAAGTTACCAATTGTTAAGTAATTTCCATATTAGTTAGGAAAATGTCAGGCTTTTATTCAGCCGCCGTAGCCCAGTTGGGTAAAATCTTGGGTCTTGAGCTGGTAATCAAGCGTTCGAATCCTTAGTCATTTTTTTCCCTTTCTTTCGTTATTTCAAGTTATTGGTATTGCTTCTCTTCCCTGCATTAATTTTTAAACATTTATTTATGCCGAACAACGTAACTTTTTTATTCACTGAAAAACAATTCATTCTTTATTCTATCTGCTCATGAGATGTTTGGATCTTAATGATTTTTTTATCACAGCAATTATTAAAACTGTTTAAATCCACTTATTTTTAAGACCTTAAATTTTAGTTTTTCAATTAATTATTCTTACAACAAAACAATTCATAATGGTGGATTTTTTTTAATTTTTCATTGTGAATCATATGAGGAGGAGCATAAGGATATTAATGAGAATAAATTCAATTTTCTTCTTCCAAAGGTGTCGGTGCTAATACATTATTTTCTATCAACATCCCTTGATATTTGCGTCTTCCAATCGCAGCATTGATTCATCACTGTAAATGGATTCTTTGGGAATTCCCTATTCCAGTAAAGGCAGCAACATCTTTAGTTGACATTTTTGAGTTGTATGAGAACAGAGAGCATAAAGAACTGCCACGTCAGTTCACAACAAAGTCGAAAAATAGAGGCTGTTCGAATTCTTCAGGCTATCTTGATAAGCACTAATAAAAAAGTTTGCCCCACAAGAACTCAATGTAATTGAATTTATTTTAAAGTTAAAAACATCATTTGCAGCTTGAGAGGTTTGTTTTAATTCTAAAATGGCGTTATTAACGAAAAAGCGGTTGGAAAGCTTTAATTATGCTCCTTCCGAAGAGCAATATTTATTCTGTTATCAAAAACAATGTAAGGGTCAAGGTTTTATCTTAAGTGTGGATACGTAGTATCTTCAACAATAAAGGAAAACTTTAAATTGGAGTTGCAAAACTAGAATATAAAAAGAAAAAGAAGCTCGAATGGTGTGAACGAAAAACTTAACGTTCTTCGGCTAAAATGAATTTGAAAAAAATAATGCAGGAATGAGAAGAATAACAAAAGAAAAAAAGGAGGATTTGAACGCTTGACCATCATTATTGGCCTGAAAGAAAAAAATGCTCAGCTAGGTGGCTACCTCCTCTCTCCTCGTTTGGCATTTATAAAGAACAAGAACAAGTCGTAAGAGGAGCGGCACAAAATAAAACTATGGAAAGTGCTCTGCAAAACCCCGAGATCATGGTTAGCCCCTGAAAACTACGACCCCTGATATGTTCACAAAAAAATTGCTTTGTTAATGTTCTTTACAGCTTTCCAAGGAATTACTGGCGACTACACAAATTATCATACACTATACCTTATTTACCTGAGTAAAAATCTCTCAAAAGAAAAACGAATTGGTATTAAAAATTAAAATTTAGCATCCAACACATTGGCATCCCAAAAAGGTGTCACAAAAAATTCACTGTACAGACATCATTCATGCCTTGGTTAGATTTTCTCAATTGATTAAAAAAAAACAATTTCAGCTATCAATGTTACAGAATATTTGTGCTTCTATTAAAGAAAATCACAATGCATTTCCAAAATGAAATTCGACCATTAACTAGGCAGCATTGATTAGGGTTATTTTTACACGTGCAAGATAAAAGGTACACATTACACAACTTTTTGAAAAGTACAATTATTACTTAAAAGAACAGATACCAAAAAAAGATTTATATTACCATAATTGCAGTAAAAACTGGCCGACTTAATCAATTTCTTAATGTAAAAGGAATGAAATTGAACAGCGGTGAGCCAGTCTAGCAGTCAAGTAACAGTCACAACGTGGGTTCAGGGTTGCCTGATGAAAATTCAGATATAGCTAAGTACCCGACCTGAACAACTTCCGAAAATTAGCCAAGAACGAAAACCACCCTCCCTTCCAAATATAGCATTTAGGTACAAACTTGTGCAAAAAAAAGCGAAGACTAACGCTAATCAGGCAATACTTTTGAATTCAGTTTTGAATCTTGTCGAGAAAATAATTAATGGCGAAAAAATTGTGAAGTCTGAGATCTGAGAACTGAACAATTTCAGGATTGGATTTGATAATTTTTCCTCCATTATTGATCGAAAAATTGCGCAAAGCTATTTGGAAAAAGAATTGCAACCACAAAAAAATTTAATTTAGTAGTTTTCTAAAAAAAAAAAAAAAAAAAAAAAAAGGAAATATTGGTTTGGCTAACGCTCTTGAATTTTTTTCAGCCAAGTGCGAACAAAATAGCCAAGTTGACAAACTTCAGCCAAATATGGAAACCATAGATTGGCGGGCGCCATATTGCTAATGATGATGTCTGACGAAAATGAAATAACTTTTTTGTCAAAATTCTTAAAGAAAATTTTTGTTTATTTTTTCGGGTTATTTTTTACGTTATTGATGTCAAAAACAGTTAAAAAAAGCCTTTTTTTAGTGAAATTTTTTTAATGAATATTTGACGTACTTAATTTTGAAATTGCGGAGTGGCATTGCCGCTGTTTGAAGCATCGTCAGCAAACATGGCATCAGAATTTGCAGTATGTAATTAATTTATTCTTGTTTTATATGCTTTTAAATTACTGTGATCCTAGTTTATTTTGTATGAAGCTCCATAACTTGAATCAATTTTGTAGCATGTTTACTACTGCTGTTCCTTTATATTCATTCAAACTTGTAGCAGATAACCGATATCAATAACTTGTGACAGATAAACGGTTCTTTTACATTATAACCCTTGATCCACATTAAAATTCTTTTATACTGTGTTCGCAACATAAATTCCTATAATTTTGTAGCAGTGTAGTATTACTATAAAATGAACCAATTCACTTCTAAGTTTATTTCCCTGAAAACGAAGTTGAGCCTCTATAAAACTTTAATCTGGCCAATTATTCTGTATAGAAGCGAATTCTGAATCCTCAGTAAAGCAGACGAACAGAAGCTGCTAATTTTTGAAAGAAAAATCCTAAGAAAATTTTTTGGTCCTACTGAAGAGAACAATAGATGGTACCTGTACAATTCCAGTACAACCATGAAATTTACAGAAAGTATGACAAATTTGTCGGAACCGATACTGTGAGAGTAATAAAAGTTTCACGTATTCGGTGACTAGAATATCTTTATCGATATGCTGATGATGCCCTACCAAAAAAGTGACTTTTTCGAAAATTAAAGGGGTTAGACGTCGAGAAAACCTAAAGCAATGCGAATCAACCAGTGGAGGGCCGTTGCGACTTTTCGTGTCAGTTGGAACAAAGTCAGCGAGTCTGTCTTGGCCTGCAAAAGGCTCTTGTGCTTTTAATGATGATTATGCTTACTACAAAATAGATAACTTTTTAGAAGGTTTTTTAATTCCTCATACGTGTATTTGCATATGTAATGTACAATTCCAGTGCTCAATTTTAATACCTTCTTGCAATATTCTGTAGATGGGGTTAGAGCACATGAGCCGGTACGTTAGTCCGGTGAACCCCGCTGTGTATCCTCATCTCACGCTGGTCCTGCTCGGCATTGGACTCTTCTTCATGGCTTGGTTCTTTGTGTATCCTTTTAAGTTATTTTTTATGATCCAGTGCTTATGCATTTGGATTCTTATTGTGTCACGTTTTTCAGTGCCTGATCCTAAATCAATAAACTTCGGGAATTAAATCAGTGGATCAATTTTTAATTTTATTTTCACATGCATGAATTTGACAGTAAAAATTATGGCTTTGTGTTTTTATTCGTTAAGATGCAGGAGGAAGCGCGAAAGCAGGGCACGTTGGTCCATTTTTCTGCTTCTCATTTTTTATTTCGTTAAAAAACTAAATGAGCAGCTTGATTTTCTACTATGGGTTTCATGAAATATTTACATCAAACCTTGATTTTTTTGAAATGTTGAATTTAGTATTTTTTTACATTCATTTTTACTTCCTTTTATGTAGCAAAGGACTTATTGTAATGGCAAAAAAAAAAAAAAAAATCACTCAAATCTGGGTCCAAATTTTGATTTTGCTCATCCCCGTGTCGATGTTGAGTAGTTTTTTCGAACTATCATCACATGCATATCTACCTACCAACATATAACCAGCTGAAAAATCCTTTTAAACCAACCCCCAGTAAAGAACGAGTTTTCTCGTGACGCCTGTATGTATAACTCAAAAACTATATGCCATAGAAACTTCTAGTTTGGTATGTAGGCTCTGAGGGGTGTCTAGTTGAGCACCTCCCCTTGTGGTTGCATTCGAATTTTCCCAAGGGGGTGTTTTACGCCTTTTTTGGGGTAAATCAGTGTTAATTTCAATGCAGACTTAAATGATATGAATTGGCCCTACCACTTGGTGATATATCTCCAAGCTTTTGGTTGCCAAGTGTTTGATGCCAACTTTGCGACTAATTTGGCATTTTTTTTTTTTTTAATTTGTGTTCAAATAGGATATTCAAGTAGGAATCAGTATTTTGCGACCAATCCGCTAAATCATGTTAAAATTGGCAATACTTAGAAAATTAATCATTGTAAAACATTTTTTTTTTTTGCATTGTTTCGTGGCAAACTAGGCTTGTAAGTGTTTGCATAGTTATCTTGCTCACTCTAAGCACTATTTTAACACTTCAGGCATCTACTAAGAAACTTATACATATAGGAAAGATTTTTTAACCAAACTTTGTGAAGTGGGCCAACGTGCCCCGAGCACAGGGTGCATGTTGGTTCACTTTATGAAAACAACTTCTGCAACAATTTGAATGATAAATATTATTCAATTTTGTACCTAACTTATGTTCATTTGTGTTTAGCATACAAAGACATAAAGTAGAAAGATAAATAAAGTCAGAGCTAGATAAAATTTAAAACTGTCTCAAGTAATTTTTGAAAATTTTTCTGCGAGAAAATACTGTGCTTTCAACAAACCTTACATCTGGACAGCCTCTAAAATAGGGAATTGAAAGCCAATACAGTACCACGAAGCGACCAGAATGAACTTTCAATGCATTTACTATTTTTTCAGTGTTACTACTTAGGAGGCATCTCAAACTTGTAACTGACATTTATTGTTGGCCAAAATAAATAGCATAAACATTTGTTTAAAAATATAAAAATTGTCTGCTGACTTTGAAAATTTTCTGCAACTATCGTTCATGTGTTCGTCTATATTATCTGGGTCTGAATTAAATATTCTATTAAATTGAACCAAATTCTACGTTTGCGGTATTTGTACCAGAACCAGATGCATCCTCACAAGAATCGGATCAACTTGGATCGTCATCGGATAAACTTTTGCTATTACTACAATTTTGTTTTTCCAATTCTGTACCTCAGAACCAGACTAACGTAAGTCAATTATTGTCACTTTTCAGTAGAGGGCGAAAACGACTGTCGGATGCATGCAAAGGGAGGGACTCTCGCTCTTTTGACGCCGCTAAGTAATTGTGAAGAAACTTCTTTTTTAGAATAATGTTCTGATTTGTTGATGCAGAATAAGATTCAACTGCAATGCAGCAAAAAAGTGAAAATCGCAATTTTTGGGCTTACGTCGTTCTATTTCTGAGGTACAGAATTCTCCCAAAACTTTTTTTTTTTTTTTTTTGTGTTTTCTTTAAAAGTGGACCGATGTTAACGCATCACATGTTCTTGGTCTGAAAAATGCCGTCATAATTTTTTTCTCTGTGACAAATTACAGTTACTTATGAACTAAAAAAAACTTGCATTAGGAGAGGAGTTAAATTTCTTTAATTTTACGTTCTTCTCGAAAGTCATTAAAAAAAATTAAACTGTAGGCATGAAAATTACTCAGTGCTGAAAAAATAGTAATAACATTTGTTTCTGAAATAAAATGTGATTTCGTAATGAGATTTGTAGGATTATTGGTAGAATTTGCTTTTCACAAGTTAAAAGTAAAAAATATCAGTAGTGTTAAAAATATTATGACTGTCCTCCTGTTCAAAGAGCCCGAGCTAGTCAAATTATAGACCCTAATGAAGATCAATGGCCCTCTTGATCTAATCCATTGCTCCTTACTGCTTCTTCCAGTGAACTCTTCCAAGTTCCCATTATTCTGCTGAAATAGTAATTTTTCCGAATTTCCAGGTTAGCCTGAGGTTTAAACAGCTTGAAGCAATGACCCCTTGTCCTGCCTTCCGTGCCCAGAAGCAGAAACTTTCTAGCCAGTCTGCGACACTGATTTGGACAGTTGGAAATTATCTGCAGCACTTTTATTAGTTTTATTTTAAGTTTTCATATAATACGCAAACATTTTACAGGGTGCGTACTCCTTTTTTAAAATTAAAATTGAGGAGTATTTAATTACTTTTTAACACATTTGCTGCTGATAAGTTGCTCTTTGGCAAAATCTCTCAAAAAACACCTGTCAAACAATACTAATTGAAGTGGAGAAACTTAAAACCTCCTTAACATCAAACACTTTTGAAGAGCACTTTTGAAATTTTTTTTAGGACACAACCACAACCATAAATATTTAAATAATTGATTTAGAAAATTTGATTGATTACTTACATACAATACCAAATTGTGTTCAATGAATTGTAATTTTTTTTTTAAATTGCATACTTCATTAATATGTAAACTATAGGAATTCACTACACTAAATTTAATTAGAATGTATTTCTGTCCTCCTATACGGTAAAAGCTATTGTTTTCAGTTGTTAGATTCATTTGTGTATGAACTTTATTAAACTTAAAATCAAATTCAAGTATTAAAAAAAATGATAACTTTGAAAACAAATAAAATAATTATTTGGATAGTTTTTTAAATTTCAGTACTTTCCTAAAAATATGTAACTGCAGTTTAAAAAATGAATTAATTATTGAAATAAAAAGTAAAACAAATCATTTTAAAATAGTATTAGTTAAAGCAATTTCCACCTTTCAAAATAAATCCAATAATTACAGGATGTAATAGGATTGAAGTCTCAAACAGGCCGTACGATTTTTGGGAAAGCACAGGCTTGATGTTTCAAAACAAATACGGTTTTAGATGTATGTGATGGAGAATACGAAAATTTAAAGCACTCGATATTTATATTAAAATCGCAAAGAACATTCGTGTGATTCTAATATATCTTTGAATAAATTTGCAATAAATTGATCTTTTTCTTAAGATAAGGAGAGAAAAAAAACTGAACAGCATACTCCAAATTAGGTCTTTCCATACTTCACTTTCTTTTCAACAATACAAAAGATTAGTTATGTGGGTTCAAGAGCTAGAAAAACTCAATTCTTGCAAAAGTCAAAAAATAACAGGTGGTAACAAAATTAAGTTTTACGAAGTCCCGTCTTGTGTTAAAATAGTTTTAATTAACACAAGTTATGGTGGTTTAATAGTTATGGTGTTACTTGTTTTTTTTATGTTACCTTGAATAGACCCAGAATGAGAGAATAGATTTTTACCAGGAATGCTAGATGTAAGTTTTAATATTCACAGTCGACATTTACTCTGTATTTACCAGGTTTTAGACTTTTACATATTCATTTTTATTTATTTTTTAATCAATTTTTTGAGAGATAATTTTAAAAATATTTTTGTCATTTGAATAGGGTGAATGAATTCGTTAGAAATATTTCTCTTTAATCTATTAAAGTTATGAAGTTACAGCAACCAAATTTACTCGTGATGTTTTCAAAGAGCTTCTCATATCCCTCGTTGCTGCAGTTTTCCTTGGATTTGGCATCTTATTTCTCCTTCTGTGGGTCGGAATATATGTTTAATTTATGTAAGTGAAAAATTACTTTTTATGTGTTATCTTATTTCTCCTTCTGTGGGTCGGAATATATGTTTAATTCATGTAAGTGAAAAATTACTTTTTATATGTCAGTTTTTATTTTAGTTTTTGATGTATTTTTTGAGGAAAAAGTTCATACCCCATATTTTGAATCTTAATTTTTTTTAACCCCTGATGCAACAAGGAATGGAGTTATTAGTTTGGCATGTCTGTGGCTCTGTACAACCTAAACGGATGGACGGATTTTGAAAAAAAAAAATTTGTTTGAAAGATGAAGTGATTGAGAGTTCTTAACTGGGTCGCGTCTTCAGATGGTACATTAATTGACAAAGATATTAATTAAAATCCTTTAAAACATTTTCTGCGATTTTGAAGTGAAAATATACTGGAAAATTTAAAACAATAGTACCAAAAAAAAGGGGGGGGGGGAACATTCTGCCTCTGATGAGATGTGTTTGGAACTTCCATATAAAATGGAACTCGAATTATAACGCTTTTTAGCAAATGCAGCTTATGGCTTAAATCTACAGGATTAAAAACCATTGTCATTGTTGGCCGACAAGAAAAGGAAGCTCGATGATTTAAAAGGTTTATCTGCTGCCAGTTTCCATTTGTTAACAATTAAAATACTTGTAATTGATTCTAGTATAAGAATTGTCAATTTTTCTTCTTTATTATGCTTTTGTGACTTGCAAAATTTTACTAGTAAGGGTTCTTTCTTTTTCTGTGTTCACTATATGCTATCGAATACATTTAAATATATTCAGATTCAAAATGCTTTATAGCCAGAGAACTTCGTTTTAATGTGAGATCGGCACTCAGTAGTTTAACTTTTTAATTTAACCAGAGTACTTGTCATTGAAAGCCTTTGGAAAAAAATACACAGACGTGCAGTAATGAAACAAAAACAATTTCATAAAAGATGCTCTCAAATACAGATCCTGTAACGAACTACAAGTGTCTCTTCCTGTGCACTGTTTGATTTTTTTTTTGTCGTGTCTATGACTTAGCCGAACTAAGTAACTCCATGGATCCTTATAACTGCTTTTGCGATTTGTTGGATGTTAATGTCATAAAGGTCTACAAGTGACGGCAATACACCAATTTCTCTCAGCTTCGCACTTATTGCTGGACACTCAAAGATATGACAAGGTGTAAGCTGTGTATCTGGGCAATTGCAACAGTTTCTATACACCCTTCTACCCTCTCCATCCATCTTCATGCCCCTGTGATGGCCGGTTCTCAGACTGGTTATAGTTTTTGTTATTGGTCGACTTGTATTTATTTCACAAAGCTGGTTCTTCACTTAGATTGGTTTATCTCTAAGTTTGGATTTAGCTACTGCGTTTGCATCTTGGAGATAGACATTATTGTTAGTATTAAGGTCGCTGGATTCCTTGGCTGATTTATCAGCATATTCGTTTCCTTCTATTTTGCACTGTTTAATATAATGCAGAATATGATGCTGCAAGTAACGGCTCTTCAGTCAAAGCTGGAGCAGAACTATAAGCAATTTCCAAGCAGTTCAATACTTCATTCAGAAACTAGTTTCACCTTTGTCATTGGTAATTTTTCTGTCTATTGCCGCAAAAGAGCAGCAGGTAGTAAACCTCTCTTAAAATGGAGTCTATCGTCACTAAATTTATTTAGCACATCACCGTGTTAGTTATAATTAGAAATGGTATTTTTTTCTCTTCAATTTGTTGTTGATCTTATAATTCCATGGTATCTCTCTCGAAATATAAATAAATATTACTGGGAAAGTGTTCAGTCATTTTTTACAAAATTTGTTAAATTTATGTAAACTAATTATCCATTATATAAGCTTGCTGTAAAGACAAAAAGATGAAATGTCTTGAAGTATACTGCTGTAGGGATGTAACGCACAGTATCTGCAAATATTTCTGTTTCATTTTTTTGCGTTTTTGTCGTCAGTTGTTAGCTTTATTGTACAAGCTTGCTTGTTTGTTTCCCGTTGAAAATATAGCTCCAAAAAAAGTCACATTCCAACAATTTACAATTGAAGGGGCAAGTGCTAAAGGTGATAGGCGACATTTGAATTTCGCCGATTTACACAAATTCAAATTAGTGTGTGTTCAATTGTGTTAACTCACAAACACAAGTGAAGGGACAATTGAATGAAGGTGATATGTGACATTTTTTTTTTTTAATTTCTAGAAAATGCTTTCAGAAATAAAATTAATAAGTATTGCAAAATGATTTTGATCCATGATGAAAAGTAACTGCTTCCAAAATTGTCACATATCACCTTTATCCACTTGCACTTTCAATTGCTAATGAGGAATCCAGAACGTGTTTCTTCAAATAGCTCAAAAACTCATCTCTAAATGAAATTGTGTTACAGTAAACTCTCGATTAATCAGTGGGTCTTTCACAATTTTTTTTACGGTAATTGTTTACTGATTGTATAAAAATGCACCCATTTTACTTAGCCCATGTTGCACCCGTTGAAAAATCAACCACGAAACAGCTCTCACTCACATCACCAACTTTTTTGTAAAAATTTGTTCTAGTTTTAACATTATTGCTATTATTACTGTTATAGTACGAGTCTTTTTTATAGTCTTTTGTATTTGATGTTATCTTTTTTAGCAATACTTTAAGTGTATGTGTCAGTGTTATTGATTTTATCTTTAGCTATATCGCATATACTAGTCAGTGTTAGAAATAAGAATTTAAATCTAGTCTTTGACGCCTAGAATAAGTTTTTAGGCGTCAAAATGAACAACTTAGATGCTATTTTTAATGAATCAAACTTATAGCTATTGAACGCTGAAAAATATTCATTAAATAGAAATGCTGCACATTGCCAATAGCATATTATCTGTAAACGACAAAAAAGAATTCACATTTAAATGAATTAAAATTTTATTTTGAATAAGTATTGCGAAATGATTTTGACTTGGATCCTAAAATACTGAAAAATGTTCTAGATAAGATGATGTATGAATGTATTATTTTATTTGTGTCTTTATTTATTATTTCATACTTACATGTAGATTTAATGCAATGAAAAGGATTTTTTTCACTTGTGATACTTTTACTTAATATCGAGATATTAGTGAAATTGGATAAAAAAGTGGAAAACAATATGTGTTGACTGCACGCTACTAATGATATTTGCAGTTTTTTTGAAATATATTATAGTGCCTTTTTTTCGTATCTGAAAAAAAAAGGCTTAATGGATGTAAGACATTTGTTTTAAGTAGAATATCTGGGGTAAAGTGAAATGTTAAAATATTTTCACAGTTTGCAGTGCCAACTGTTTAGTAATATTTTAACTGAGTTCCTAGCCATATAGTTGATTCCTGTCAAAAAACAAGTAGTTTCAAAGATCAACGATAAAAATTATTCAAGTTATTTTCAAAATTTGATAATTTTACTATAATATTCGGAGTTTTTCAAAAATATTGAGATCTATTGCTGTCCATTTCAGTCCTTATTTAGCTTATATTAGGCATTTTTTTATTTTTAATTTTTAATGTAATTTTTCAAGTGCACGCGAGCAAAGTGGATGAGGCAAAGTGAAATAATTCATTTTGTTTGCTTAATGTATTAATTCACTAAATTGCGTACGTATTTCTTCAGTTATTATTTTGTTCACATTCTTTTACTTCATGATTCACTTATTTATTCATTGATTCATTTATTTTGTAATTCATTCTCTATTCCATTCCCTCATTTCTTTTCTCACATAATTATAAATTCATTTATTTGTTTACTTATTTATTCATTCATTTTTTTCTTAAATAATTCATTTTTTCATTTATTTACGCATTCATTTGATGAAAATTGCTGTTAATCATCAAATAGAAAATGTTTTATTACAAAAATATTGTATTTTTCACTTTGCCCCATGGTTTTTTGAGGTGAAAAAAATTTCTACTTTTTTTTAAGGCGCGAAATAACTGCCAAAAATGAAAAATAATATTTCAACGCTAGTTGTTTTGCAAAATGCATTATTCCTTCTTTATGTGCAACAAGTTTCAGAACAAATTTCCAATTTGTTCATTTTGGAACGGGTATGTTATCTTAACTATTTCACTTCGCTCCACATTCTTTTTTTTTTTTTTTTTGTCATTTCTGGTTATACTAATTACTTATTCCTATTTTTATATTTTCTTTAATGTACAATAATTACATCGATGCATGAAATTAGCATACAGCTTTCTTTTATTTGAACTGTTTTTCCGTTTTGTTTTTTAGGTAAGAGAAGCTCATCATTTCCAGTCATGCTATAAAAGGATCAATTCCACTGTGTGGAGTCGTTTGTATTGTCAGAGACTTTTTTGTTAATAAAATGTTTTCATTTTCTACCTTAGTGTTTCAGCATTAATTACCCTCTAATTTTTAAAATAAATAGTTCCCCTCTCATCAGCTGCATGTAAAATGCTTGTTTGATCTTTGAACCTCACTTTTTCATATTCATTTCATCAAACAGAGGCGAGGAACATGTGGCCTTGGCAGGTTTCTTGTGCACTAGGGTGGGGCGAAAAATAAATAGTTTTTCAGATCAACTTCTAATAGTTGCCAAAATTTGTCTTTGGTGATAGTTAGCTTTTGTGCAAAATTTGGGAAAAATCGGTTAATATCTTCAGGGGGCGCTGCGATCGAAAGTTTTATCATAGCTTTAATCTGGATTTTATGGTTAAAATATGAAAAACAATGCCGTTAGCCAATCTCATTGCATTTTTTATTCATAAGATATATTCATGCATTCAAAGCATGTGAAATAACTCACAAAAAATTATTTTATATGATATATTTATATTTCAAGCATTTAAAAATAAAAAAAAAAAACGTGAAAAAAAGTGATTTTTTCAAAAAATATAAGTATATTATATAAAATAATGTTTGTGGGTTATTTCATATGCTTTTAATGCATGAAAACATCTTTTGAGTAAAAAAAAAACGCAAAGAGACTAGCTAAAGGCATTCTTTTTGATATTTTAACCATAAAATCCATAACAAAGCTATGGTTAAACTTTGCGATCGCAGCGCCCCCTGAAGATATTCACCGATTTTTTTCAAATTTTGCACAAAAGCTAACTATCACCAAAGACAACTGTTGGCAACTATTAAAAGTTGATCTGAAAAACTTTTTATTTTTCGCCCCACCCTATTGTGCAGTGCACCCTTAATAAAAGCTGGCTCTTATATTGATTAGTATTCAATAGTGGTGAGCTAAATACTCGGTACTTGGCCAATTTACCGAGTACAGTAAAATCCCGAAAGTAACCCCCCTCCTTTTCAAAACCAAACAGATACATTTCAGGAGAGGGGGTTATAATCGAGATTTAAGATTTGGTATATTTGGGATTTAAGATAAATTTTCATTTTGACGAATAAGGGGAGGGGGATATTTTCGAGATTTTACGGTAGTTGTAAAAAATTAATATTTTTCCTCATAACGAAATTTTTGAGAAATTTACAATTGCTTCATTCACAAAATATAATTCTATGTAGGAGTTTTAAAAAAAGTCTCAACTTGTAAAATCAATGCATACTAAAAGTTTACCTGTGTCCTTTCTATGTTGCAAATTCGTGAATGTATGTGTAACTATCTTTTACGTGTTACATATTAGTGTGTTAAATTCACCTTTGGCGAGGAACAGCTCAATGTGATCTCTAAGATGAATAGGTTGTGATTATTTTGGTTCAAGCAATACGAAGGAAAAAAATAAAAATCCTATGAAAATATTTTGATAAACTCATTGTATTTTAAACTGAAGTGCAACAAGTGTCATACCGAGTACTCGGCACTCTGTCAAGTACTTGGTTACTCATCCAAAGTGCTACTCGATTCGCCACTATTATTTCGCAAAAACCTATTTTGGCTTTTGAAGTGGACTCTTTAATACAAGAATATCATGAGAGATCTTTAGATTTTGATAAGCACACTTGCCACCTACATCGCTGTTCTAAAACTGATGCATGAATCACAAACCACATTGAGTAGATATACAAAGCTCCTATGAAAAACAAGTGGTGTAAAGCCTAGATTTAAACATACATATTGATTGAAACAACAATTGCAATTTTTTAACCATCACTATTTATTTCTGTCACAGGCAGTACGATATACAAAGTTTGAAATATTACAAAAGACATGTTTGATATGAAACATGAAACAATGTGGCAAAAACATAGCCTTAAACTCTGAAAGACTGCAATGGCCAATCAACATATTGTATATAAATTATACTTTTCTTCATTTACAATACCAACTACTCACAACAGTTTCCTTTCGATAAACAGTTGTATAAATGTCTATGATATAAATGTTGCTATTCTATCATGTATGTATATATATATAGATCTTTGCTTTATTGTAATAGTAAGTAATGATATTTGCATGTTTTGCATTTGATTAGTATTAAGTTTTTTCTGAATCGTGCAAGCTCTAGCAGTAATGCTGATGCCACAGATGTAATAATAATTTGTAATGTGAACGTCTTCTCCTTAAACTGAAAAACATATTTTTAAATGCACGATTGTTTGCGTTAGGCTATAACTTGCACTTTAAGTACTATTTATCTGCCAAAAAAAAGTAACATTAGTTTTTCCCTTAAAGTATTCTATGTGTAGGACAGTTAAAAATCTGCTAAAATATAAATGGTAAAAGAGGCAATGTAAAAAGGTTCCAAACAGAAATGAGTTGGTACTGTCATAGCATTTTTTACTTATGGTTTTTTTTTTTCGTTGAGGGTTTTGCTCCTTTAATTATTTTTAATTTGAGATAATGCGCAGAGAAAGAAATAACATGCAACAAAAGTATGTTAAAAACAATACAAAGAACATTTATAGAATGAAGAAATTTCTCTAAACGTAATTTTGTTCTCTTACCTCTAATGCAAATTTGTTTTTTTTTTTCATTTGTAAATGTATTTTATTTTTGAAATTGCCAAGGTGCTTAAAGCATTTTTTTTTTTTTTTTTTATAATTTCGTTGATTATCTTTGCCAAATGTACTTAAAGCATGAGAGCACATTAATAAATTATATTATTTAACTATCAGTTGTTTCTTTAATAGTTTTAAATGTCAAATAAAATTTTCCTTCTAAAGTGCCTAGAACTATTGAAAGCAGAAATAGATGTTAATGCATTCATGTGTAGATTTAAAAAATATAGCCATGCATGGCATGCTCTCATATATAAATAAATAGGCAAAGGTATATTTTCATGTAAAGTTTAAACATCCGGATTGGAAAACATTTAATTCAGAGCAAGATTCAAGGCTATTGTCCCTAATTTCAGTCCATTTTTACGCTTTCTGATTTTTGTTCTGCTTTTGCTTTCTATTTGTTTCCAAATTCATTTCCTTCACAATTTTTTGTGTTGTAGAACTCTTAAAGTTTAGTCATGGGCCCTGTGTGAAATATATCTTATACTTGAATATAGAGATCGCACAAAATAAACTGTAAAATTAGCAGTTTCAGTTTATTACTGTAAAATTAGCAATTTGCAGTTTATTAGTGGGACACTTCACGGTATTTGTGACATAGGGGTGTCCGTAACGAAACTTTTTAAAAGTCTAAAATTTTTATATATATTGAAAAAGTGCATTCTAAAGTATATGAATATCATATTGTTTTCAAAGTTCACTTTATATTATGTTTGTAGTTGCACTCAGAACATTGAAAATGCAATTTTCATTGTTACAGACTCTACATTGAATTCTTCTTTAAAAACTAAACTTTTATTCCAATTATTGTTACGGACTCTACATTCATCATTTTCACAATCCATCATTTTTTATAGAACGCACTTTTTGATTAAAATTGTTAGCTATATTAGAGGTGAGCCTTTACTTTATCTGTCTCGAGTACCAGTTTTGACTTAAAAATCGGTTTAAGCCAGGTTTAAAGAAAAATTCAATGTAGAGTCTGTGACAGTGAAAATTGCATTTTCAATGTTCTGAGTGCAATTACAAGCATAATATAAAGTGAACTATGAAAACAATATGATATTCATGTACTAATGTACTTTTTCAATATATATAGATAAAAATTTTACGGACACCTATATGTCACAAATAAAATACCGTAAAATGCCCCTTATTGTTTGTTTTATTGGTTAAGAGAGAATGAAAGGGGCACGTTTTAAACTGGATTAGCATTAATTACCATAGACTAGATTTGCCCCTTTCATTCCGGGTGAGATATCAGGGCCATAACAAGACTACAGTTTCGGAGAATGTTTAACCAAGCCTATTTCTCCTGAAATCTATAAAGTCAATAAAATTTGATTTCATGTTCTATATTCTGTTGGTTTTTGTTGCGATATATGTTAAACGGGTATGAATATAAAAAATATGAAAAAAAAAGGGCTTATCTTTTCAATGAAGGAAAATAAAAAATCTGGATTGATGATTTTGCTCATATACGTCTGTATAAAATGTGTTAAATATAGAGTTTGATTTTGGACAAAAAAAATTTGGAGAATTTTGGTGTTATTTTTAGTGGTATTAAATATTTGAAGGGAAAAGTGTGTTGTTAAGAAATTATGTTTGCTAGAACTACAATAAAAAAAAATACTTCAGAAAAAAAGTCAATTTGTACAATTATTCAATAATGATAATTTCATTTTACAAAATGCAGTTTCAAAGTAAATAAGAAAATTAAAATAAAATAGCAATATTTTTTTTCAGTGAGAAACTTAGGAAAGCATTTTTGTAATGGTTTTGAAAAATTTCGGAGGGTGTTTGAACCCTGAAACCCCACTTCTTAAATACGGCACAACATGCTTAATAAGATTCTTGAGACCTTTTTCTTCTGGATATAGAATATACACTCTTTTTCTTTCTCGTTCATGTATAACTGATTTGTTTGTTTTTGCTGAATGATATATGAACACTTTCATTACAATTTGTCATCATAATTTGCTTTTCATCAGATCCGTCATTTGGATTCTTTCTCTTAGGAAGGAGGTCAAAGGATCTGTGCTTATTACACTGAAAAGCTAACACAGAAATAAAATTATTCCGCAAAGCCTGGGGTGGCCCCTCCTAAATGACAGACCTATTTTTCTCCACAAAAACATAAATTAAATCAAAATTGAAACTATGTTCAGGTAATAGCTCGGTAATAGCCGCCCAGTGGTCTCTTAGCCTTTAGGAACCAGGCGGTTCATACACATATTGTACCATAAGTCTTGTCTAGTTTAGAGGACGGGGTTGAAATTTTCACTCGAACCCTTTGGAGCCGGAGATTTTTTCAAGGTCTCATACGTCTGGTACGACAGCTTATACCTTCTCTTTTCAATGGAAAAGAAATCTGTGGTTCAACTGTCGTACTACCTGAATCGAAAGAAAAATTAGTACATGAACAGCCCGGATCCAAAAGTTTAGTAAATAACCTCTTTTCAGACTTCTCACTGAAAACTATACCTTTTTATCATTTCTTATTCCTATTGGCTGGTTTCCCATTGAACCAATTTTTGATAGGAAACCAGCCAGTAAGAATAAGAAATGATAAAAGGGTTAAGTAGGGTTTTAAGTAAGGAGTCTGAAAAGTGGTGTTCTATAAATATATCACAGGGCGGTAATGGTTTAATGTAACTATCAATCAAAGGGCTTGGACGATGAAGGGGCTATGTTACATTTTGGACAATGGTAAGCAATGGATACATCTAAGCAAATAAAACTTGGTGCATCAAAAAGTAGATGTCATTAGACCAATTTCATGAGCACACTATTGACAAAACCGGGAAACAAAAAAGCTGCAACAGTAAAACTTTCAACTTTAATGACTCGCAATTTCTGTTTTGTCACTTAAACCCTTCATTTCCCAAGCCCTTCAATTGTGGTTTCTTATATTTTATAATTTTTGCTCTATCACATCTGCAATCCAGTTAACTTTTCGGTCATGAAATGCTTTGTCCAGGACTTTATCAAAAATATCTTTCACTCTATAAGAATAAATTCAAAGCTGCCAACTCTGAAAGTAGAAAGTCTTACTTTGAGGCATCTCCGGCCACAGATATTTTGACTTGTTCCTTGCTCTGTGTGTTCCCCGAATTTCGAAAAAATTCTAAATTAAAATTCATGCTAATGCTTGTTTCCTGAAATCTGTGAAATAACAGCATTGTACTGAGCAGACTATTTTTCGCTACAATGCACATTAGGGTGGGCTGAAAATGACTTTTTTTTCAATTTCGATGATGGGTATTGCGGAAAGGGTACCATTGGGGGGGGGGGGGAAGTGCACGGAAAAAAATTTGAAATTTTTTGGTCAATTTCTAGATCTGCCGCCATTGCGTTCAAGTTCGGAGTAGTTTTTTCGAGATTTTTAGCAAATTATTTTTTTAAAAAAATCTATTTTCGCTAACGGATAGGGCGGAAAAAGTGCCATTTGAGACATAGAAATCCCATAAAAAATTGAGGTCTTTGGTATAATTCCTTCCTTTTCCAAAAATGCATAGAAGATGTGGCAATTTCCTGTTTTTTTATACTTTTTTAATAAATTTTGTCAAAACGTTGAAATGCTGTTTTCGGGGCATTTGTCTTCAATAATTGCATTGTTTGTCATATTTGTTGCATTTTTAGATGTTAGGTGCTAAATTTTTTTTTAAAATAATTTCCTAAAAATCTCAAAAACTGCATTTCTTCCAAACTTCAGCGTAATTTCGGCAAATCAAGAAATTGACCAAAAAATTTTAAATTTTTTTCTGTGCACTTTGCTTGTCCATTGGCACCTTTTCTGCAATACCCATCATCGAAAAAAAAAAGCCATTTTCGGCCCACCCTAATGTACAGTCTTTTCAAAACAATCTTCTGGTTTATTTTAGTGGTTTTAAGGATCATGCTCTAAAATATTTTGGTTTTAAATGGAATGTGTATGATGTTTGGCTTTCTTTCAAACCTTTAGTTTGTAAATAAACTCACTTAATTTGTGGCATAAATACTATGTTTAGCTCTCAGCAGGGGTGCCCACAGAGGGGGACTATAGCGCAAGTTGCGCCATCAAAACTTTTAGGGGAAATTTTTTTGAACTAATTACTTATTTATTTAAATTATTTACTGGTTTTTTTAATTTAAATTATTCATTAATTAATTTTTCTAATTTAAATTATTTCTTTATTTGTTGTTTTTTTATTATTTAATTTTGTTCGTGTGTATGTGTGTGTGCTTATAATGTCTGAAAGGGAAAAAAAGTGATTATATTCTGCGCATAATTAGTACTTTTAAAAAATTAATGTAGAAAAAATAATAGTTATAATTTAAAAAAATAAATAAATAATATTTAAAAAAATAAATGAATAATACTGTCGTCCCCGCTTAATCTGGTAACGGATAAACGAACACTCCGCTGATACGAATAAAATATCTCAGAACCGAGTATTTCCCATGCCATAGAAGCAATGTTAAAGATCCCTACTTAATCGAATAATATTTCTCAGAACCGACAGTATTCGTTTAAGCGGGGCCGACAAAAGTAAATAAAATAAAATAAAGGGGTAAAAATAAAAAGCAGAAGAGGGTTGTGAAATTTGGGGGGGGGGGGGGCACCCCTGGCTTTCAGGAAAGGGAATGTATAAACAAATTTTGTTTGGGAAGAAAGTTCTCAAAATATCAGGCTCAAACCAAATACTTTGAGAACTTTCCAAGTTCAAGTTTGAAGTAATTAAGTGTAAAATATTGAAATCCTTATTCTTAATGCAGTTTTGAATTTATGCACGGGAGGGGCTGGGGTTCTTTGGCTTCCCCCAAAGCCTCAAATATGCTCTTGCTCAAAAAAAAAGATTATATTCATTTATGAGGAGCGATATGCATATTTTCCATTCAAAGTTGACAGCCGCTTGTTCTAGCATCGTTCAGACTCATTCCAAGCTTTCATAAATATTCGATTTAGGATATGTCTCAACAGCAAGAAATAAAAAGTAAAATAATTGCTATAACACAGCACGGGGTGCAAGTAGTTACAAGTGCTTACGATAAACCTTTTCAAAGACGCAATTTTCAACATGTAACACAATAACATATATTATAGATGTAAGATATATATATATTTAGCATTTCACAATATCAACAATTTTTCAACATAAACTGGGTGTTCATAAAATATTTGTGTGATTACTCCTTCAAGTAGCAATGAGTTAGTCAAAAAAAATGTTACTCTATTACTTTTATAATTTTTTTTTAATATAGTTCCTATAAAGGAAATTGAGTTAGTGCATTTGCGTATTTTGCGATGTATAAATGCATTACAGTCAAACCTGTATATCTCAAATTTCACGAAACAGAAGAAAAATTTGAGATACGGAGGTCTCGATATGCAGAGGTTGTGATAAAATTTATGAAAATAAGCAATTGGAACAAAGTCAAATACTTAGTACATTGCTTTGCATGGATATTGTTGAATATTGTACTGTGCGACATGTTGTGAGTCCACGTTTTACTCATTGTGATGAATAACTATATCCATATTATAATGACTATATCCGTAAGTTAATGCATACTTTTAACCCTCGTGGGTCCCTCTCATTTCAGTTACACTCAAGACCCTTGGGGTCATAAACGACCCCAATGCTTCCTTTAATTAATTCATTATAATTATTGAATGTTACATGCATTATTTAAATTCACACACTTTTTAATGCTAAAAAAATAAAAATAAAAAGATACAATTAAAGTAAAATTTAGTTTATGAATTAAAATTATAATTTTAGAGCAAAACTTACAATAACTGTAGATTTATTTACATCTGTTACAGACCTGAAAAAGCATGATTTTTGCAATTGAATTTCAAACACTTATGACATTTTTCAATGCATTTTCTGTCCAGTTCTCTTGGACAAAAGTTGCAGCGTCCTCTTTTTTTGGCCTTTTGGGGAAGTGACCCCAAGGGTCACATGTGCAAAAAATGCAATTCGGGAAAAATAAAACACAATAATAGCATTATTTTGAAGAGAAAACTAGAAGAATAAAAGCCACAAAATGCCATTAAAAACAAATGGTTGATTAACAAAATATATTAAACAGAAATTGCATTGGGGTCACATATGACCCCAAGGAACCCACGAGGGTTAAGTACGAACAAAGTCTTTGAAAGATTGTGCAGAAGATGATTTTGTCTCCAAGTTATACCACTGATAAAGGGGGCTGGAGATGAAATTCAAAAATGAGAGTCGTCAAAATTCGAGGTAGAGAGGTTTTCGTGAAAAATCATTCGAGATAAACATGAGAAAAAATATTAAATTTCTGCTGTAAAAGCAGGGAAATTGAAAAATTTCGACTTAGAGAGGTTTTCAAGATTAGCAGGTTCGACTGTAGGTATCCACCAGCTGCAGTTGAAAAGAAACATTTGATAGAATGCACCTTCTCTTTCTTTTTAGGGTAGATGTCATGATTAATGGATAATAAAACGTTATTTTAAAACGAACGACGTTATTTTTCAATAAACGTTATTTTTGATTACTTATGCCAGCTTTCATTAAATTTATTTTTGAAACCAATTTGCATTCAATTCTAATTTCGCATTAGCTACCAGTGTTTTTGCCTCTCTTTTCTCCATAAGACGATTTCTGCCTATTGCTCGTTTACTTCCTATTCCATGCTGACGAGTGCATAATAAGCACAAACTGCAGTCCATGGATCTAATAAACGAGTTGGTGGTGTATTGCATGTTTCTGCCTTAGCCCTGGCTTAGAGGCGGTTTCTTACTGCTTTAGGGTCATTCCATACAAATGTCAACCTCAACCAAAGAAAAAAAAAATACCGAACTGAAAAAGATATCAAAAAATGAATAAATAAATAAAAATCATACAAAATAAGAAGTTAAAAAAAATTTGAAAAAGTATTGTAATTATCACTGAGATTAGTCATAATAAATAGTTTGTAGTGTGTTTACAGCTTTTGGTTACGTTAGTCACACTCCATCTTGAGTAAAAGTGACACTTAAGACTAAAAAAAAATTGAGATTTAATAAATGCGTTTTGTTTTCAAAAGCCAACTTTACACATTTTTCAAATATATCATTTAATTTTTAACATTTGCTTAACTTTGAGACATTTTTGCCTCACAGCATGAGCATTCATTTTCAGGGTTGCAAAAATGTTACGTTCGTCACGCTGCTATTTTGGTTGAAAAAATATCTTTTGTCACTAATTTTGTTTCAAATGCTTAGCAGAAATGATACATAGATACCATGTACATTTTAAATCCACCAGCATAACTAAAAAATATTTTTTATCCTTTAAGTTACAAGTAAAAACAGTTACAAAATCAGCTCTGAATGTTACGTTAATCACTATGGCATGACCCTTTATACAATTTGCATTATTTGCAACATCAACTAAATATTTTAGAGGACAGCTTTATCCCTAACTTCAGTAGTGTATAAACCAAAAAATTATGCATTTTGGTTTTACGTATCACTTATTAATATTTTGCTTGTTAGCTGATAGTTTTATTTTTGCTACCTTCTCTTAATTGAAATATTTTGTTATAAAAAGGTTTGTCTTAACTAATTGTTTGATCGGTGTGGTTTTTCGTAGTATTTTGACTTTTATGAACACCCTTAGTATAACCACCATCATTAATAACGCTGATAACATTCAACACAGAACAATAATTCTTTGTTCAACATCAAATTGATCCCGTCAATTTTGATCTTATACAAACAACAAAATCAGATATATTCAGCTTGTACATCATAGTTAAGTTGCAAATCTCAATAAATTTGCTCCTCGAGTTTTCGAAGCTTCCTCGGTTCCTTTACAAATTAATGGAATTCAATTTTCTCTACTAAAAGTTTCTTTTTAACTACCAAATTTCGAATTAATAACAGAATTATATATATATCAGGGACGTGCCGTCTGGGTAGGCAAGGCAGACAGTGCCTACCCACGAAGAAAACAGACCTCATTTTTTTTTTCTTCATTGAGTGACATAAAATGCTTTGATTTAAAAAGTATTGAGTTATTCAATCCATGTCATTAGTAAATGGAAGTTATTTTCAAAAATTTGCTTTTGGAGTTAGGGAGAGTATGTGAAGATCGTTCATGTTCATAAGATTTTATTAATTACATGCATTTTATAACATACGTATTATTATTCCACCAATTTTCTCATCTGCCTACCCAAGACATTCTACAACGACACGGGCCTGATATATATATATATATATATATATATATATATATATATATATTTGGCTATTTATTTTTTCCTTTTGAACTTTTTAAATCATGTTCATTTAGACAGCAGAAAATGTCGGCTCTTAAATCGATCCATTTATTCGATAACTGTAAAAATCCCAAGAGTTACATGTAGTCCTCTATTTGGATCTCAAAATGTTCGAACGAAGGTATACTTTTCAACTTTTGCTCTCTTTGCATTTAAATGCACTTTTTGTTCTTGATTGTAAATTTCCAATCTTAGTCCGGCGTGTATTTCAGAATTGTAATGGTCACTATTAAGTAGCATTCTATGATTTCAAGTGCTGCTTGCATTTAGGTGTCAAAAAATTATATTATAGTTTCAGGCTTTAGTATTCGTTTTTTGAAACTGAAGTTGGAAAAACATGCTGTGGAATATAGTTCATAAAAATGTCGTAGAAAGCATTCCTATACATTTGATGCATTTGGCATCGAAGCTTTAAAAGAGGTATTCCTACTTTTCCATTTGCTAATGCTCTCTCTTCCGGGAACCGAGGTTAAAAAAATAGAAGCTATTTTGTTTGAACTCCTAACACACTTCAGCGAAACGGCTGAAAAAATGCCACAGATGAACACTGAAGGGAAGCCTCCATCGACAGGAGATACATTGCAGCAAATACACCCACAGCTCGATCATGACATCCCGAGACCGCGGTTTCGTCCTTGTTTTGAACTCCTCTGTCAGGAATAGCCAGAAATCGAGCTGGAGTCAGGTATCCTCTTGTAGCCAAGATTGTCTTCAAACTGGTAGATAAAATAAATTTACCTTACCAGCGAGCGTCCGAAAACCATGATATGGCCTAGCTCGAAATTGAAGGCAAAAGCTAGGGTATTATACTCTGTTACTTTAAAATAGGCGTATCAATTTTATAAATTTTGCATGGTCTCCATGGAAACCCCACGAAAGACAACAGTTTCACTCTTTTTTACACACTGCTGTTGAGGCATTTCATTTATTTTATGTTTATCCAATGAGGCTTACGCTTTTATTTGTGTCCTCATGTCTCAGTTATCTCTAAACGTTTTCTAACAAATCTAGCGCTGAATAGTTTGTCTTAATAAGACCTGCCATTCCTGAGTATCCGCTATATAAATACTTCAAAAAGTATTCTATTAACGTTGATTGAAAAATAGTTTACACACAAAACAATTTCAACCCTTTGCATTTAAATGTTGTTGCTAAAGCCTATTGGGAGATAAGTACATAGCGCCTTAACTATGACAACCATCCGGGGAAAAGTGCGGAGAGGGGAAAATTAATTTTACTTCCGGCCGCCTCCTCTCGTTAGAGTATAATTCCCTACGGATACTATACGAAACCGCGGTCTCAGGATGCCATGGTCGAGCTGTGGGTGTATTTGCTTCAGTTCTGCCTTAGCCCTGGCTTAAGGGCGGCAACTCATCGCGTAAGAGATACATCCCTCCATTCATAACATTCAACATCTTTGAGACAGACAGACAGACACACACACGGTGGGGGGAGTTTGTTATCCGTCTCTCTTCTTCAGCGGATGCCACATCGCGATTGGCCGCCTGGGAGCAGATATCATCTGGTTCCAGTGGGAGAGTTGCTTGCCCGAACAGTGGGGCCCCACGAATATGTGGCCCACTGCCGGGGTCTTGCCCTCCGACTGATACTCTGCCAGCGTCAGGCGGAGCTGGATGTTCTGTTGGAGAGAGGAAGAAAATATTTAGTTAATAATTATTTCAATTTTTTGATTTGGTTCATAAAAGCTTGCACTGTAAAAACTGAATGTTTTTACAGTATAATACAGCTAATTTTATGGTAATAAGCTGAAAAAATTGCTAATTTTACAGTAATAAACTGTAAAATTGCTACTTTTAGAGTACTAAACGAAAATCGCTATTTTTACACTGTTAAACCGTAAAATTGCTAATTTAAGTTTATTACCGTACATTTTAGTGTTTCAAACTGAACCTCTGCTGCTAGTATTATACTGTTGTTTTGACAGTATAATGCAGCTAAATTTAACAGCAATAAACTGTAAAATTGCTAACTTTACTGTAAGAATCTGTAAACTTGCTAAGCTTTACAGTTTATTACAGTGCATTTTACTGTTTTAAACTGAAACCTCTGCTGCCAGTACCTCTCTGCATTATACTGTTGTTTTTACAGTATAATACAGCAAATTTTGGGGTGAAATTGCTAGTTTTACAGCAATAAACTGTTGCTATTTTTACAGTAATAAACTAAAACAGTTAGTGTTAGATTATTACTGTGCTTTTACAGGTTTAAACTGTAACCTCTGCTGCCAGCAGTATACTTAAAAAACAACAGCTTTTTTTGCAGTGTATTTCTTTGAGCATCGTACTCAAAAATATGCATTTGACCATTTTTCTTGAATGCATGAGATATACCTGAAGTGCTGCAGCTGGTACTGAAAATATCATCGCTTCATTGAAGACCGGATTTCTGTCCCCCTTTTTGATGGAAGTCTTCTTCTTACTGATCTTCTTTCCTTTCTGTAGTAGGTAGATTTTCACGAAAGGATCTGCAAGAAAAAGGAGTGAAATTGTTTTTGTCGATACATGCTTATCTGCAATTTCCATCTTAAACTGTTTCTGCAGTAGGCTCCTGATTATCTGTGTAACTAATTTTTCTTTTTCGCGATCACAATACTTCCTTTACTACATAAAAGGAAGTAAAAAGAAAGGAAAAGGGAAACATACCAGCTGATTCTTTGCCATCTGCCCACATTAGATTTCTGGCTTTCACAACCACCACAGTCAGTCTTTCAGCAGTAGGCAAGTAACTCAAGGAAAATAGTAATTCGCCACAACCAACGGTTTTCTGAAAGAAACAAAAAGTAGAAATATTTACTTGCGTATTTGGGATGCGATATTTCAATTTACCAACTGGTACCGTCATTTGGTCCGACATGCAAAGTGCGCTCGTCCCGTACACTGTTAAAACTGTAGGTTGCATGTGGCTCCTTTGATGGTGAAAAGTTGCGGCACCCCATGAAGGGTGCCACTGGACTCCCTATGGGGGGGGGGGGGCAATTTCATAAATACACACACACACACACACACATTTTTAATGTTTCTTAGACATTTAAGCAATACAAGGTCCGATTAAAAACAAGGTCCGATTAACCCGTGAAGTTTTGGGAAGCTCTGTTTCATTTTGAGGCCCCCTGCTTTTTGAGGATTATTTTAAATAAATCCTAATGCAATCCTACGTTGAATGTGTAACACTGAAGTTAAAAGTTTTCTGAATGATGTACATTCTGGATTATCAGCAGGCAGCTTATCTGTATTTCAGATTGTCTGCCAAGTTTCACACTTTCAAAAAAATAGAAAAAAATTCCATGGTTATGAACTCAATGTAAGTGAATGCAACCATTTTAACTCAACAAATGAAAAATCTGTTTTTAGACATTCATTTTCTGCCTTCTCCTTCCCTTAAAATGATATCAAACCTTCTAAGGACACTTTCCACTCCAGGTTCCTCTGTACCTGGGTCATTTTCATTTTTCGGTGCCATTTGCTGTCCGTCAAAAAAATATTTTTTAAAAAATTTTTGAGTAACTTTAAATAAATTTACTTTTTGGTATGTTTATTAGTAGACAATTTTCAATACAGGGCATTATAATTTTTAATAATATTTTTTGTTAAGAAAATGGGTTTTTTAGGAATGAGTTGAAGAGGAACGAAAAATATAGCTGTCCAAAAAATAAAGACTGAAGTTGAACAACAAGAATTTGAATTTAGTAGTCAAATTTTCCCCTCTGCCATATTTTGCAATCATGCTTCATACTTTAAATTACATTTTAATAAAGTTAATTTGAATAAAAGTGAAAATTTTAATTTTTTAACTAATATCAAAGAGTTGTCCAGAAATTAATGTCATGTCTTACCATACACATTTTTACAATTTTTAAACCTTGTGCATTGAATTCTGGAATGACAACACTTCTATAGTACTGAAGCACATGGAACCAAGAAATAGCAACAGTCATTTTGAATGTTCAGTTTTCTTTAAAGGAAACAGAAGTCTTTTATTTGTTTGTATATTTTTATTATGTCATGTCTGTTACCTTAATTACTTGCATAAAAAAATTTTTTTAATTAATTATTTCAGCTAGATAATTTAGTTTAGTGGGATTGTACTCTAAATCAAGTAGAATTTTTAATAATTTTGTAGAATTTTTTGCCCCACAATTTTTTTTTCTTAAAATGTCTGTTACTTGTCATGTCTGTTACCATATTTAGTAACAGACATGACAAATCAGACATGAAAAATTTAAAAGAGAAACTGTACGAAAATTATTAAAATAGTGTAATATAAGTATGTTTGATTAATTATTTTCCAGAATTATACTTGATCCATAGATTTTTTTTTTACACACTTCAAATTTTCAAATGACACCCAATTTTGAAAATGACCCACCTACCAAAACTCGGGATGGGGCCCTGAGAGCATTCATTTCTTTTTGATCCAGACCAGGAGTTGAGCAAACCCCAGAGGTATCAATTCCCTTGGGGGACTCGGGCTCCGATTAACCCGTGAAGTTAGGGGAAGCTCTGTTTCATTTTGAGGCCCCCTGCTTTTTGAGACGAGGGGGGGGGGGGATTTCTACACTCTTGAGACATTCAAACAAATCCCGCTAAAAGTAGGGGAGAGTGGTAATGAATGGGCCACTTTTTGGTTTTGAATTTTTGTAATTTTTTCTAACACTTTGTTTTAACTCTAAATTGGTGTTTTAGTTACTTTACTTATCTGGCTATCTAAAAAAGTCATAAAAGTTGGATTAGCACCTGTCTATAATGAATTATAATAGAAAATAAAAATTTTGAAATTTGGCCCATTCAACCCCACCTATGGGGTTGAATGGGCCATCGAAGGTAATGAATGGGCCACTAAATGAATTCAATGAAAATATGTGGATTTAATCTTTTATTTGTTGAATATGACAAAATAAATGTGGCACTTGACATGATGATACAAAATCATACTGATTTAAAATTATATAAACATCGAAACTGATGCAATTAAAATAAAACTGATGCATACCAATTGTAGCAGAAAAATGACTTAATAATGAGATTGTAAGAAATAAATAACATCAAATATAGATAAAAAAATAACAGATAATGATTTAACAAAATTTATATATTTCAAAAATAATATTAAAAATCACTTTCAAAAACTTCATTTTCATTTTCAAACTTGTCAAAATCCAAAAAAAATTTTTCAAATGTACTAGACATCGGGAATAATAAATATCTAACTTAAGTTACCAAGAAAGAAAATGAAATTGTACTGTGAAGAATATAATACGAAGGAGAGAGGGGGGCTTTTTCAAGCCACGCACTGCGACCAGAGGTCTATTGTACTATAGGAATATAATATAGATCTGTAAATTATATTTAGAAGTTACTACAAAACTATTTTGACGACAGTAATCTTAATCTATCTATGACAGTCAGTTGTGTTTCATATTAATGCGAAAATCCAAAGAAAAGGAAGAAAAACAATATTTAGGTGGCCCATTCATTACCAAGACATAGTGGTCCATTCAGCCCCACCTATACTTTTGGAATACATTTAGGTTTTTTGAGTACATTGAATTTAAATAACATCAAAATACATCTTAAAATTAGTTTATAGATATGGAAAGACTAACTTATACATATGTATGCAGTGAAATACTTGGTACATTTTAGCTAGGAAATGTTTTACTAACAAGAAGTTCTGTCAAGAACTAAACGAGCCTACTTTCCCGTACATCGACATCGGCATTCTAGCATCTGATCATTATTCTCTTGATTATCTAAGACTAAAAATTATGTCAAACATACCTTTTTAGCACTTGAAGCTGATTTCTAAAAGCAAAATATACCCCTCTCATCAGATGAAATAGACATATAAAAAGTAAATAAATGAATAAATAAAGTTTTGTCGCACCTTTTAAAGAATGTAACTGTTACAGTTCTTCCGTAAAAAAATTCCTCAATTGTTTTCAAAAAAAAATTAAAAGTACAAAGTACATCAAAACACATTTTATCAAAGAAAGAAAAAGAAAAAAAAAACTCGTCCGTTGATAAAATGTCTCGAATTTCACTTTTAATCCGTTGCCAGTTGTTAAATATAAATAAAAAATAAAATGCCCTCGTGAATGAAACATTTTTGTTACAAAAAAAAATCGTCTGCCAATAATAATAATAATAATAATAATAAATTCAATAAAACAAATGAATAACTAAACAAAAAAATCGTCTGCACAGTCAGTCATTTTTTTTCGGACTGTTTACTCAAAAGTTATTAGGGGTGACAGCTTGCTTGAGCGGTTCAATGTTGAACGAAAAATTGTTCAAATCGGAAATGTAAATACGGGAATGAAGTATCCTTGAAAAGTTCTTTCCAACAAAAAAAAGTTTGTTCAAATCGGACTGTTCATTAAAAAGTTAGTATCGCGGGACCGGTTGTTTGAACGGCTCAAATTTGAACCAAAAATTGTTCAAATCAAAAAATCAAATATAGGAATGAGCTGTACTCGCCGAGATCTTTCCAACAAAAAAAAGTTCGTCCAAATCGGAATGTTCATTCAAAAGTTATTAGGGGGGGGACAGACAGACCGACCGACAGACCGACACACAAATTCCCCATCTCAATACCCTACTTTCAAATTTTTAATTTTTCGATATTCATTTTACCTCTTTATTTTTTTATCTTGGCGATATTTTTTGGACTTGGCGATATTTTTTTTAACTTGGCGATATTTTTTGGATTTGGCGATATTTTTTAGATGCATTAAGCTACTTTTAATACTTTTTTCGTCTTTCTTTTATTTTTAACGGGAAAGTAGGCTAAAAAGGGAAAAACTTACTTTTCAGTCAGATTCTTGATCATGCCACTCTAGTTTGAAAATGGCTCAGCGCAAACGAATGAAAATTGGATGAGTTTAGTAGAACAAATAGCTACATCTATTGATGGCATCAAAAAAAAAAAAAAAATCATGCAAATACTTTTTCATATTTTGTTAGTGGCCCATTCATCCCCATGGCCCATTCATTACCACTCTCCCCTACACGCCATTTCCAAGCTCAGGCCAAGAGGAATTCAGATTAAAGTCAGTCCTCCACTAATATGTAGAATTTTCATACATAATACATGGTTGCATTGCAATTCTATGATTCGATGTTAAATTAGATGTATTACTTCACAGAATTAGTAAAACATAATAAAAGTAAATTGCAAAAAAGTTGGGTCAAATCCCATATTTCAAATCGCTTGTGGTGAGATTAATGTTTTATGAAATGTTTTTTACTTTCCAGAATTTTAAAACTTTCCAGAAAATATTTATCGAGCCAGTTCTAATGTTTACAATTACCTTTAGATATGCATTTAAAAGCGGAAACTAGAATTTCAAATCACAAGTTTTCAGTCATTTTTGGGACCCCGAAAATTTTTTAGGGGAAGCTCAAGCTTCCCGTGCTTTTTCTGTAATCAGGCTCTGCTGAAAGAGAGGTTATGAAGAAGAAAATCGTACTAGAAGTTACCTTTTGGTTGTCAATTAGAGGAAGCCAGGATCTGTAAGGCTGTTGAAGATCAATCTCTGCGATTTTGATTTCGACTTGACCCAAAATGTTGTGGCTGTACTTGTCGCAAGTATAAGTGACACACTTCAACGTTCGTTCTCCTAACGTACTCTTTGGTGCAGCGAAGGTAAATCTCTCACTATATACAGGATCTTTGTTGCCACGATTCAGCTGAAATTAGAATAATCTTTAAAATAGTTTCAAAAAACTATAAAATATGCATCAACATGTAATATAATAATATAAATCATATAATATATTTTAGCCTTTAGTATTGATAATAGTACTAAATATATTACTTTTATACTTGCAAAGAAGGTGAATTTTATCTTTTATTCAGAGTTACATACAAACAACTGAAACACTTGAGCACATCAACCGTGTAACAATATAGTTTAGCCTTTAGTATTAATAATAGTATTAAATATATTACTTTCATATTTGTAAGGAACGCGACTTTTATCTTTTATTCAGAGTTACATACTGACAAACAAACCCACAAGTGAAACTAATAAAAGTGTATTAATAAAGATAAAATGCAGAGAGTTTTCTGTCTTTTAAATATTTTTACAGTAAATGCAGATATTTTGACGTTTTTAAAATGTTTGTAGAAAATGAAGGAATTTCATATTGTATTATCGCAAAATGTAAATAGCAAATTAAAATGGGCACGTTGAGTACAGGCTCAGTGCACCAAATCTGAAGCCAAAATCTTAAGAAAATGAAGGAATTTCATGTTGCACAATAGCAAAATGTCAAAAGCAGTTTAAAATTAAAAAAAATAGAGATATAATTTTCGACTCTTTAGCAAATTCTAATGCTTAAATATTTTGTAACCAGGGCCTGATTACCCAAAAAGCACGGGAAGCTTGAGCTTCCCCTAAAAATTTCTAGGGGGCCCAAAAATGACTCAAAACTTGTGATTTAAATTCTAGTTTCTGCTTTTAAATGCATATCTAAAGGTAATTTTAAACATTAGAACTGGTTCAATAAAAATTTTCTGGAAAGTTTTAAAAGTGAAGACACATTTCATAAATCATTAATTCCCCCACATGCTATTTTTAAATGTGGGATTTGACCCAGCTTTTTTACAACGTACTTTTATTATGTTTTATTAATTCTGTGAAATAAATCTAATTTAACATCAAATCATAGAATGGCAATGTGTATTATGTATTATGTATGTAACTTCTACATATTAGTGAAGGAAGGGGACAGACTTTAATTTGAATTTTGCTTTGGCAGCTCTTAGAAATGATGTGTACCCTTAGCAAGATTCGTTTTTAAATGTCTCATGAGTATAGAAATCCGCCCCCCCCCCCCGCCTCCGTCTCAAAAAGCAGGGGGCCTCAAAATGAGACAGAGCTTCCTCTAATTTCACGGGTTAATCGGGCCCTGCTTGTAACACCAGTTGTTAATGAAAGGATTAGGGAAAGAGGGTATGTGGTTTTTTTTTCCTTACAAAAATAGCTTGTTCTAATCAATCGAGGAGTAAAATTCTGCTTTTTATTAGAAGTCAATTTTATTACAGACATCACAAATGGACTATTTTGCTTTTAATTATTGCTTAACCCATTAATGCCTGACATTTTTTCTCAAACATATTTTGCATACTGGTTACAAACAATGTTTAGTGGACAGGAAAAATAATTTAAAAAATATTATGTAAAAAATAATTTTCTTTTTAAGAAAGAAAAATCGTCCCTTAACAGTTACGATAGACCCCAGAGGGTACATACTTTTTTTACTAATTTTTTTTCTGCTACGATACAATATTTAAAAAGACATTTTATAGGAAGAAATAAAATCAGCAATGAACATAAACTGGGAAGCTGGGAATAACTTTGAAAACTTAGCTTTTTTCTTGAGATTGTGAACGATGTCATTTTTGATAAAGATCATATTAAAACGGTTACAGAACACTCTTTAAAATGGTTATTTGCTGCAATCTGTTAATGGGTGAATATCAGGAAAAGTGCCAATTTGACCATGGAAATTTTCAATTTTTAAAGATACTCAGAAAATTAAATTAATAGGGTATTTCAAATACACATAAGTAACAATTTTTTTTAAAAATTAGGGGCATGGTCAAGGTGAACATTTACCCCCATTTTAGGGGCGTTGTCTTTGAGCGTTACCGACATGATGAGAATGCTACCGATCTGACAAATATTACAGATTCTACACACTTCTAGTGCACAAAAGTAAACATTTACTCACTACCTTTTATGTTTAAAAAGAATAAAATTATTTCTTAGTATATAATAATACTTACACAGCCAGAACGCTTTTTTGTATCATAAATAAAATTAGAGACCAATTAAAAGTTTAAAATTAAATTAGTGGGACAAAGTTTTTTTCAAACAAATAAATAGGTTAACAGTTAAAAACTCAAAATAAAATAAAATTCTTAATACAATCTTAAAAAACGAACTTAATCCAAGACAGAGTTTGGCGGGGGGGGGGGGATTTGCACTAAACTGTTCATAGGTTTTCCATTTAAAAACAAAATTATATTTTGGGGTGCAATAGTTACGAACGAAGGTCTGAATATTAATGTAATAGAAAAGAGGGTGAAAATGGCAATTTTTTGTTTAAAAACTCAAATTTTGCGGAAAAATTAATGTTTTTGAAGCATTTAAAAAAACAATAAATAAACTGTTTCCAATAATGGAAAATTTGGCGATGCACTTGAAATTATCTTTGTTCTTTAAAACTCAACACAAAGCACGAAGAAAGAATTGCGAAAAAACATCGATAATGCATGCATCCGTTTCGTAACAAATATCTTCTACTTCGGCGCTGCCGACATGACCGCTGCCGACATGACAAATTTCTCGCAATATGATAACTAACAATCCCTAATTAAAGATTCGAAAATAAAAACGCCGTAATATGCCCATGACGGTAGGTTTCATTTCCATTATGCAAAAATAGATTGAAAAATTAGTTTATTTTGTGTCTAAATTTCCGCTGCCGACATGACACTTCATTTGGTAGAAACACAAAAGTCAAGATTGAAAAAATCTTACCTGTAATTTAATGCAGCCGAAGTGAAAATTTTCTATCGGAACTGAAACATCACATATTAGAGCTTCACCCAGCGTAACTTTTGGCGCTAAAAAATGTTTTGTCTAGATTTTATCATTCCGGAAGTTGGCTCCCTCGTCAAGTTATGAAAACTTGTGACAAGCAGAAATTGCTTTTTTTTATCGATCTAAATTCATTTTATCTTTAATACAAGCGTTAATCGTCATAGGTGAACATAAAACACGTTATTTCCTTTTGTATTTGTTTCTGCAATGATGTTTTATAATCCACAGAATTTTTTTGAACTTTGCGATTCGAATGTGTGACGCGCTGCCGACATGACATTGAGGCAATAAAAAGAGTTCTATTGTCACAAATTAAAGCAAAACCTGAAAATTTTGTTATGGATTGTATGTGCGACGCAGTTTACTGTATGAGAAAAGAAAAATCTTTGGTTTTTATTTGGAAGTGCTCGAGAAATTCAGTTGTGACTTAAATTAGCACTTTTCCTGATATTCACCCTAATAAAGAATTGAAACAATACCAAGGTACTCATTGAACACTCTTATTTGGTTGAAATGTTCATTTTGGAGAAATTCAGACTCTTTTTTGGACCGTCCCTAAAAAGAGACGCTAGGCATTGATGGGTTAATAGTATTTGGATAGTTATGTTGAATTTTTAAAGCTACGTATAACTGAAGATTAAGTACAAGTGACTATTTAAAATTGTTCCTAAATGTAGTTTCTTTGCAATGGTAGTACTGCTGCAGAGAAACAAACCTTACCGAAATTACGTCACTTTGGTAACACTGCACTGCTAAAAATGAACTGTTGTTTTTACACTGGCAGCCGAGGTTCAAATTTATAAACTGTAAAATGCACAGTAAGAAACTGTACAACTAGAAATTTTAGTTTCTTACTCTAAAGCTAGAAATTTTACAGTTTATTGCCGTAAAATTTAGCTGTATTACGCTGTAAAAACAACATTATAATCCTGGCAGCAGAGGTTCCAATTTAAACAAAAAATTTATTATTCAAAAATTTATTTTTTTTTATTTTCCTTTTCTCTCTCTCTCTCTCTTTTTTTTTTCTAACGGTGGTTTTTCTTAATTTTTGGGAGAAAACCAGAATTTTGGCCTCATTCTGGTTTTGTCCGAAAAAACTTTTACGTGGTAAAAATGTTTATAAAAAAAATCTTCGAGTGCATAATTTGAGAGTTACTCCTTGACAACACTGCAAAAAATAAATGTTGTTTTTACAGTATAATACAGCTAATTTTATAGCAATAAACTGTAAAAATTGCTAGTTTTACAGTAACAAACTGTAAAATTGCTACTTTTGCAGTACTAAACTGTAAAACAGCTAATTTTTCAGTAATAGACGGTAAAATCGCTAGTTCAACAGTTTATCACCGTGCATTTTAATTTTAAACTGGAACCTCTGCTGCCAGTATTATACTGCTGTTTACACAGTGAAATACAACTAAATTTTGCCGCAATAAACTGTAAAATTTCTAACTTTACAGTAAGAAACTGTAAAATTGCTAGTTTTACAGTTTATCACTGTGTTTTTTACAGTTTTATATTGGAACCTCGGTTGCCAGTATCATACTGTAAAAACAACAGTTCAGTTTTTCCAGTGAACATACAGTGAACTGTCCCATATACGCCGCCTCATTTATGCGCCTTTTCCACTTATACGACGATTTTGAATGGTCCCAGCACATTCCATAGCAAAAATAATGAGAGTATCATTCGTTTATGCGTCGCTCTAAAGACAAATATTTCACCTATGCGCCGAATTTTCTGTAAAATGTAAAAATTTATTTTCTTTAAAAATAAACATTTTTCTTCACTTTCCTCTTTAATCTTTCGCCTTGATTGCTCACGGAAGGCATTTTTTCCGCATGAACTAGAGTTCGGAGAGAGACAATTATCTATTATGCATCGTAAAAAAAAAAGTTTGTAACTAGGTATGCTACAACTTTTGTTTTCTCTTTATCATTGTAGTTACGTTACAGCAATTGCCAAATCGTAGTAATATGTCCCTTTTCTATAGAAACATTCTCATTTATTCTCTCATTAGAAACTATGTTGCGTTTTAGTCCTTTAAGTATAATTGTTCACTTATACGTCTCTCTCACTTATGCGCCTTTTTCTGTCGTTCCCTTGGGTCGGCGTATAAGTGAGAGTTCACTGTATTAATATAATATTTAAGTTCAAGTATTCTTTTCCGAAAGTTCAAAAAAATTCGGTAAAACCGCCGATCCAACAGAAAATTTGTGCATTGATGCCAAAGAATGAACTAGTCAAAATAAATAAATAAATAAAATTAAATAAACGTAGGGATGGCAGAAAACACGTTCTTTCCGCAGAACTTTAGTGCTCTTTTCCTCGCATCTATTACGCTACTGAGCGCTTTCTGGGCTCCAAAATGCTTTAACCATTAGAAAAATGAGAAAAAATCGTCTGATCCAATTAGGTAAGTCAGGGTGTGTGCGGGAAGTTCGGGTGGTTTTATGGAAACTCTATCAGGAATTCTTTTTCTTCATTCATTCCAAAAGTTTTCAAGCAAGGAGGAATTCATTGAAAGCATAAGATTTTGCTCGACGTTGAATTTTATGCATTTTCCTACTGTACACTTTTTTGTTGACTTTAAAACCTGATACGCGATACGCTAAGGTACTATAAGGCGAGTTTTAAATTGAATTGCTTAGAATAAAAATAATATTTTTAAAAAGCTAAAAAATAGGCTTGTACAGTTCATCAAACTAAAAAGAAGATTTTCAAAACTATCGAATGTCCACTAAGTTCATCAAACTAAAAAGAAGATTTTCAAAACTATTGAATGTCCGCTAAGTTTAGCCTTTAGTATTAACAAAGCTTCACTAGATAGCGTTTTATACAGGCTACTTCATTACTCAAGACATCAATGGTAAAGATTTGCCAGCTAGAGAGCGCTGAATGAGGACCACCCAAATGTTTGTTTACATTTATTAGCATGTTTTTTCTGCTGTAGAAAGTGATGTTTATCCTATCTTTAAGGGTTAAAAAATATTGATATAGTTAACTGAAGTGGAGTACAGAGTGAATTGATGCCGAAGGCCTTATTAGTACTGCTTTTTAGGGGAAATAAATTTCCTTTTCAGGTAAAGTTGGTCGCAACTCATGATTCAGTCATTCGACATTCATTCATCTGTTTACTTACTTCGAATTAGCAACATATAGCAATGGCGTTCAATTTTGACATCTCTGCATTAATAAAATATACGTTTAAATTCGCAGCCGATAAATAAAAAATGCAGCAATGAAATAATATTGCTCCATTTTCTATTTTGTTTCATTATTTTTGCTCACACGATCTTAATTGCTGCGCAAAAGCTCAGATGTTCATTTTGATAGCGTCGACACATCAGAGCGAAAAATGGCGAAGCTATTCGTAGAGACATTTCATTTTGATGCCCCAGAATGAATGCCCTGCAATGAAGCGATTGGTGGTCAACGGAAAGATGATTGACAACAAAACATATTAACTTCTTTAGTAACAACGAAATGAGCACATATAATCGCTTGGTACTAAAGAGCAAGTACGAAAAAAATAAACAAAACTACAATTTAACGACGACCAACTGTAAAATTTTGTTTTCATTTACACAAAAGAAAAAGGTAATGTTCTTTTTATGTTAAATTTCACACATTGATAATATTTCGATAATTGGGAATCTGGTGTGGTAGCCCAATTTTTGGCGACAATTACTTTATTTTGTTGCTCTTTAGTTTATGTTTGCGAAGGAAATATTTCCCTCGCTCATAAATTGGCCACAAAGATTTAACGCCAATAGGGAAAGATAACCAGACTTCCAATCACCGAAATCTTCCCTTTCTTGTTTCTAATTTCACACATACGTTTAATACTTGAAAGTAAAATAATGGGCTAACTGAAAAAAAAGCTGCGAAATAATGTGAGAATTCTTAAAAAAAAACTCGCCAAATCAACTTTAAAAGCTCCATTAGCATGTAACATAATAAGTTTAATAAATATATCGAGCCATTATTATCATTGAAATTTAAATTAAAATGCAAAATAAGAGAAAAGAAGCAACTATGAAGACGATGCAGACTTAAAATTTTAATCTTCGCTTAGGTGGTAAGAAAATACATCGCCAAGTTAAAAAACGTACCTATAACTGAAACGTACATACTACCAAAGATCTCGGTTATTGAAATATTCTCAAAAACTTTACGGAGAACAAATTCTTGATGTGCTTTTCAAGATATTAGTGCCATAGTCATTCCAAAATTTCCATTAAAATGTAAAAAAATCGCCAAATAAATTAATTTGACAATCTAAACTCATCAAAAGTTTTGATGGAACTATCGTTCCAAAATCGCCATTTATCGGGCCTCTGCGGTGCCAGTGTCGTTTCATAGTTTAATTATAATTAGAATCAATTAAAATGAAAAATAATTCGCTAACTTATTAAAACAAGCCGTTAAAATGCAGAATAAACCAGCAAATCGAACAAGCTATTAAATGACGTTAAGGCGACAAGGGACTATCATTTTTTTCTTTAGCAATTTTCAATGAATTTCTTTGAAATTTGCAGCATAGCTATATGTTGCAAAAACTAACACATATAAAAATTTTCGTTGAAATATTTTAAAATTTGTTTTTTTTTTTAATTTAAAATTTGAATTTTAACGATTTTTCTTTTTTATTCCAAGCGCCTGAAATTTCATCAAAATGATAAAATACAAGCAAAATGTGGAACATAAAACACCAGAAAGTGAAATGTTGGGAGTACTTTTTCTATATATTGTGGTAAAAATTAAAGAAAAAAAACAAACTAAAATTTACATCTTTTTTTTTGTGAAAGATATCCATATTTCAATAAAACATAGCAAATATATTCAACACAGCTAGTAAAATAGAAAATTCCTTCCCAACAAAATGTTAAAAAACCTCTTAAGTACATGGCAAAAAATTTTTAGCAAATTTAAATAATAATTTTTTACACTGGAGCAGTATGAAATTTGTAAACACGCGTAAAATTATGTTTTGAGAAAATTAACATTTACTGTTGTATATTTCATTATTAAATTAGTTTTGAATACAAATTCACCACAAATAAGGTAAAGCTATTTATTTACAATAGCAATAACATGTATTTCAATCATATAGTTTTTAGAAATATCATCAAAGAAAAACCGATTTTTTGACCATTTTTTGCTCATCTGAAAGTCCCTTCTCACCTTAAATATAATAAAATAGAATTGAATGCCAAATTGTAAAATTGTCGCCAACAAATTAAATTTTAATTTTGTCTTTTATTATCTGATTTGTATATAATGTTAGTTACCACAAAATTCGATAGATGTCGCTAGGCGACATGTATCCGTTTTTATCCCAAGGATTTTGATCAAATGAAGCAGCCTGTATAAAACGCTATCTAGTGAAGCCTTGGTATTAATAATAGTTTTTAATATATTACTCTTATATTTGCAAAGAACGTGCATTTTATCTTCTTTGCAGAGTTACATAACAAACAACAGAAACACTTATAATACATCAACATGTAATATAGTTTAACCTTTAGTATTAATAATAGTATTAAATATATTGCTTTTATATTTGAAAACTACGTGAATTTTATTTTTTGTTCAGAGTTACATACATACATACATACAAGCAAACAAACCCACAAGGGAAACTAATAAAATCGTATTAATAACAATAGCTGGTACATTTCAGAAAAATCCCATTTAAATTCACATTAATAATGATTAGAATACAATGTAACTCGTCATTCCCCGCCCCTCCCTCAAATGAAAGAAAGAAAAGAGTTGATGAGAGAATGTTGTTGTTAATGAATTTGCATCATCAGCATGAACCTCAATAATGATTAGAATGCAATATAACTCATCACCCCCCCCCCCAGAGAAAAGGAAGAAAAGAGTTTTTGATCAGAGAAAGTTGTTGATGAATTTACATCATCAGCATGAACAGGAATAATGATTAGAATGCAATATAACTCATCACTCCCCCCCCCCCCCCCGACAAAAGGAAGGAAAGAGTTGTTGATGAGAGAAAGTTGTTGATGAATTTCCATCATCATCATTAACATCAATAATGATAAGAATACAATATAATTCGTCTCTCGCCCCCCCCCCCCCGCCTCAAATAAGAGAAAGAAAAAAAAACAGTAGTAGAGATGACATTGTACGAGGTAAAGTACAGCAGCGTTATCGTCCGACTTTTAGGGGTTGATTCTTAGCCACTCCTCGTTTCTGAAGAGTCCAATTTTACGAAGGTGGAATAGGTAGAGGGAAAAAAGATTTGTTGTAAACGTAATATTGTTAACTAGGTGACCCGTGCGGAATTCCGCAAAAAAAAAAAAAAAACCTCTAAACTTAAAATTTAATACGACAATTTTTATTGGCTTCATTTGCACAACATCGCCATCAACTGCCGTCGTTCTGACAACTTTTCAAAGAGATCAAAGACACGTTCACTTTTACAACTACTACAAAAGTGATACCCTATATTAAAATCAAATACCCAAGGCTACCACTAAACTAAATACTAACGTTATCGCAAAACTACCATAGTATTTTGAAACAATAAAAGTTACAATTAAGGTTTACCGAGCTAAGCCTTGGCTTGAAATGTCACATTTAAAATTGATTTGAACAACAATGGTAAAACGATTTTAACCGTTGAGCAAAAAATTTAACTTTTTCAAACTTCAATCGTTTATAAGTCGCTTAAACGTGGATTTTGGAGATTGTCGTTACGCGGCGCTAGCGGAGAAACGTTCTAAAGAACGCATTTCTTTTAAACTTTCGAATGAAATCAAAATGGAGACGATACGACAATTATTTCGCTAGATAGAGTCAATTTTGTGCCCAAAAATTGAAGTTCGAATAAAAAACGAACCGACACTTTTTAGAGGGTGGGTCTAATTTTCGGTGATACCCAGGTAGCCACAGTCCCCGGGGAACATTAGGGGATTAGCAACTGACCGTATTGTTGTCCTCCCCGTAGGAGGGAATGGGGTAGGCGACGGGAGGTTTGGAAAACTGAGTCTTTCTTCCTTTGTGTGAATAGTTGAATGTGGAGAAAAGTAAAGTTGGCGAGATCTGGCTACTTAACTTGCATCCATCAGGGTTACCCTTTCGATCTGCTGCATTTATCAGAATTGTGGGGTGAAAAATTACTATTATTTTCGTGCTATTTGAAAGCAAAAATAAAGAGCAAACCGTTTGTTTTGCCTTTTATATTAATTCTTAAAAAGAGTTCGCAATCACGATTGTAAGACAGCATTTTTTCTTTTCATATTTTTTTTTTTTTGAATGATTGTTTCTTAGAAAAACGAAAGGAAAAAAACTGTGCAAAGCAGAATAATTGTTTCTACTGAAGCATGGTTGTTAGAAAATCCGAAAGCTGTTTTTAAATGGCGAAACATATGGGTTAAAATTGTTAAAACGATAAAGTTAAAAAAAACTTTTTAAAATATTTCTGGACAGTGTCAGTTTCATAAATTGAGATAAAATTTTTTACGACTTAAAAACGGTTACAATTGGGTAACAGAATAGCAAGTTTAAGAAATCTAACTTTTTTCCCCCCTACAATGTTCGCAAATCAAAATCATTCCAAAACAAAAGAAGAGCTTCACGAAACAATAATTAAAGTGTATTAAAATCTTATTACACTTATTTGTTTTGATTTTTATGCCTAAAAGAAAAACCTGTGATAAAAGATAACGCGAGATAAGTCTATACTAGCTGCCAGGGCAGCTAGATTAGCTTCCTGCGCCATGTTGATGCATAACGTGCCCCCTCTCTAACTTTTACCTCATTCTGAACTTATATTATTTAGTATAATTTAATGTTCATTAGATTTAAAGACATACCACGCACGTGACCCGGCATTGCACGGGCACTTCGTGCCTTGAAAGTAGTGAGGAAAATTTCAAGAAAGTACTCCCCGCCAAGGCGGCTCGCTAACAGGCGCTTCACGCCTTTACTTTTTTCCTATATAAAAAAATCATTCGAATTATTGAGATGCTTCGCGTTTTCAAGATGGTAAGGAAAGTTTCAGTAAGTTCAGCTCGCTCAAAGGAAAAAAGCAGACATACTCATTTTTTAATATAAGTAGATGGCTTTTCAACAAATGAATGTTCCAAAATATTACAAGTAGCTAGCGATAAAAATACTATGTAAGGGCCGAATTCAAGTGAAACACCATTGCAATCGCTTCGAGGCGATCGCAAATTGCAATAGCTACTGGAAGTCGAATTACATTAGAATCGCATCTCGTAGCGATTGTAACGTATCCAAATTTGGGAATTTGCGATTGCATTGGTGAGTTGCGATCGTCCGTGTTTCACTTGAATTTCTGCCTAAGTGGCCCGCTTATGAGTTTCGTGTTTGATTTAGTTAAGCCTTTATTCAAAATTCTCATTATCATTGTTATCACTGTTTCATAGGTTTGGCAACCGCGTTTCAACAATGGATTTCATATTTAATCATTTATTAGGCTTAATCGCTTTAAATTTGACTACTTATTAATTGATATCTTCGCTAATTAAAATCGTATAATTATATAAATTGAAACTAATAAAGCCTGAAAAATTTCCTATCTATCGGTACCTGGTTCGACTTTCAGTTCATTGGCGTTCAGGAGAAAGAAGCGTGACATAGATAGAAAGATACTCAGTTTTTAATATAAGTAGATATTACTTGCTTTTTGGTTCAATTACACTCGTCAATTATATTTTTTGCTGATAAATTGGAAATTGTTTCTTTATTTGATTTCATTCCGAAAGAATAATAACGGATCCCGATTTGTGATAACCTGCGCGACTTTTTGTATGCGATTTTACAATAACATTAGCATATTATTTTTCGATGGTCTAATTATATTTTCTCTGTAAATTAATTTTATATTGACATTGGGAAATAAAAGTTAAATTGGTCCTTTTTCCTTTCTTTTTTTTTGGGGGGGGGGGATCTTGTTTTTGAAAAAATGTTGTGTTTATTTCTCCAACTTGAAATAGTTTTAATCAGTAACGCGTGTAATCAATAAAGTGACCAATTTTCAATAAATCGGAATGAAATATGAATTTTCTTTAGTAATCAAAGGTTGGTTTCTGACTTCGCTTTGTCTTCACATTTCTCTTTTTATTGCTTGTATGAATGCCATTTAGCGACCACGTGATCCATTGCGTCATAGGCAGTAAAATTAACTCTGGAGTCTAATATTACCGTCTGCTTTTTTCGCGTGTCTAAATACAGTGCTTATTTTGTTGATCAACATTTTTTTTCGTCTTTTTATAATATATCTACTTATATTAAAAACTGAGTATCTTTCTCACTATCTTTCTTTCTAACTATCTTTCTTTCTATGTCACGCTTCTTTCTCCTGAACGCCAATGAACTGAAAGTCGAACCAGGTACCGATAGATAGGTAATTTTTCAAGCTTCTTTAGTTTCAATTGATATAATTATACGATTTTAATTAGCGAAGATATCAATTAATAAGTAGTCAAGTTTAAAGCGATTAAGCCTAATAAATGATTAAATATGAAATCCATTCTTGCAAACCGTCGTTGCTATGAAACAGTATAATAACAATGATAATGAGAATTTTGAATGAAGGCTTAACTAAATCAAACACGAAACTCATAAGCGGACCTCTTACGTAGAATTTTTATCGCTAGCTACTGGTAATATTTTGAAACATTTATTTGTTGAAGAGCCATCTACTTATTTTAAAAACTGAGTATCTATGTCTGCTTTTTTTCTTTGAGCGACCTGAACTTACTGAAACTTTCCTCACCATCTTGAAGGCGTGAAGCATCTCAATAATTCGAATGATTTTTTTATATAGGAAAAAAGTAAAGGCGTGAAGCGCCTGTAAGCGAGCCGCCTTGGCGGGGAGTAATTTCTTTAAATTTTTTTTCTCACTACTTTCAGGGCACGAAGTGCCCGTGCAACGCCGGGCCACGTGCGTGGTATGTCTTGAAATGGAATGAACATTAAATTATATCAAATAATATAATTTCAGAATGAGGTAAAAGTTAGAGAGGGGGGACGTTATGCATCAGCATGCCGCAGGAAGCTAATCTAGCTGCCCTGGCAGCTAGTATATTTTTAATTTATTACTATTGTTGATTTCATTTGCAATAATTTGTTTTACTTTTATTGTTTTTTGCCTTCGACCAATCTCATTTTTTTTTAATTTTATCCTCGGGTTTTTGGAATTGGTTTTCCGCATTCAAGAATTAAACAAGAAATCTAGAAATTAAGTATTTTGGTGTTTAAGACAGGTTAGGCGACCACCCTAATTAAAAAAAAAATCTGTTTTGAGACATTTAGATAGTCCCAATATTATTCTTTCTAAACTTGGAAAAAAAATTTAATCAATGAATTATTTAGAAAACTAGAAGACATATACTGAACACAAATGCACAACCTTTAAAGAAATTTATTTTGTCTTTCTTAGTTTTCTCAGAACCACGTTTTCGAAGTTTTCATTTACGCTAACAGTTGTGAGGAAAAATATTACTAAAAACATTTGAAACTTAGCAAATATGGTAAATGGTTATATTGCTGTGATAAAAGGTCTAAAAGCTAGTGCAGATGCAATATGTGGGTTTTAAACAATGATGTACTAAAGTTATGTGACAAAAATCACGTTTTTTTGGGGGGGAGGGGGTTGTGAATCATTTAACTGTAAATCAATGTTTTTAGATGATTGTTTCCAATTTTGGAGGGTCATATACTTTTGCGGTATGTAACGAAGAGATAGACACATTTTTTTAGTGTGAAGAAGTGAGCACTGAAAGTTTTCAGGAAACTTTTGGTTTTTGTAGTAAAAAGTGACTTTTTACTAAAAAAAGACCTTTACAAATTTTTTTTTGAACAAATGTATTGTCAAAATTTGTTTTTTATATCGTATTAAGTAAAAATTCAGGCTTTGGAAAGGTGTAATGAGTTGAAAAAAAAAAGCCTTAAGACACATTCTAGACATAATGCATGATTAAAAATATGAAAAATGAAATTTCAACTTTCACTCTATCTAAGAATAGACATACTAACCGCCAATCTTATCGAGAAAATCGCTAGATACGTACAAACATTTAGAAACTAACTTCCAATCTAGAGGAAAACTAGAAATTCTCGAATTTTAAATTTTCGGAAAAAGTAGCGTTCTGAAATTTTCAGAGGGGAAAAAAAAAACAAATGTAATGCAGCTCCTGATGAACAGCTTCAATCTGACTCTATACAGCAAGCTTTAATTTGATTTGATATTGCTATTTTTTTTCAAAGAAGATGCAAAATTTTAATTTTTTATTTAATTTACATACTTTAATTCACATACATTTAGTTCGAAGATGTTAAATGTATAGTATTGTAGGTCGTTTTACATGAGTTTGTTCGTTTGCAAGTGATAAATAAGCTTACGCAATTTTATTGCGTTGTGAGCAATCTAAAGCTATCTCTTAGCATCTGCTTCAAGTTTACCACAATTTAAATCAATTTCTAAAAAAAAAACATAACACAACCTTTCGTACCGAAATACAAAGGTATTTTTCTAATACTGTGCCCGTCTCATCAAAAAAAAAAAAAAAATCTGGATTACACGTAACGCGTGGCATTTTTTGCCACGTGCTACGTGCAATCCAGACTAAAATAAAAGCAAGTACGGAGGGGGGGGGGGACCCAAGAAAAAACTTGGAAATAGAAAAAAAGTTGAAACTGTTTAGTTTTAAAAATGCTGTTCACTGTTCGCGCAAGATTTCGACGGTCGTTTGTTTGTGGTAAATACAGTGGCTCACAAAAGTGTTCATACACTTACCATTTTCAATGAAATCAAGCTTTTTTCATTAAATAAAATTAATATTTCGGACTGGGTGTTTAATAGTAAGATCTTTAATCTATTCATAACAAAACTACATGAAATATTTCAATCATTTAACAAAACTTGATTTTTAAGAAATTAATAATCAAAAAGTGTCATGATATTGATCTCACAAAAGTCTTCGTACATTTTGAAGAAATATTTACACATTTGTAAATAATCTAATTTTTCATTGTTTTATCATATAGTATGTTATTCTTCAGTACCTACAAGAGCTTTTAAATGCCTTGGAATAGATTTGGTTAGTTTTTTTTGTGATATCTACGTCCATGTTTATTCACTCTTTAATCATTATACTGCTTTTAATTTGCTTTTCGTTTTAACGTGGTAATTTCGCACTCTAACCTCCAGTTTTCTCCAATTTTGTTCCATTGGGTTTTAAACTGAGTTTAAGGATAACTTGGGTTGTATTTATAAAAGTTTTGGGCAGTTTTACAGACGCCAAAAGCGAGCGTTGAAAACCGCGTGATTCTTAAAGTTATCTGGGAAAGAAAAGCAAGTTGCTTCCAGTGCTCAAATTTTGGGCCGATAGTTTTAAATTGCGTTGTAAAATATTTAAATAAACAGTATGCTTCATCAATTCATCAATAAATATAAATTACTAAGTCCTGCTGCTGACAAACACCCTTATTCAAGAACATCTCTATCACCACTTCACTTACCTTTTCCAACTAAGTTCTTAGAATTAAATTCCTAACTTTTTCTCCTCCTTATAATTATCCCCAAAAATGTTAAATTTACTTCTATCTGCAAATATGTCGTTATTCTAAAGCATTTTGGGGTTATTTATCATTTATTTTGTGAAGAAAATCCTAAGTGTTATGTTATTTGAACTAACAAAACATTTTCTGAGGTTAAAGTGCCCAAGTATTCCAGCTGTTTAGAAGATTGGGCGAACCTTTTCAGTTGAAATTGAAACATAAAATGCTTCCTCAAATTCTGCAGAAACTTTTTTGCTCTCAAGTGTATATTTTTCATACATTTTCTAACCATAAATCTCAAACAACGTATTGCAGGCTTTGCCAGTTGACCCTTTCTTACCTAGGTTTCGCTCCGATTTTTTTCTTCAAAGCATTTTAACACATATTACACTAAGGAATGTTATAAATTAACTAACTTAGAGATATTTTGAGCCGACTTACTACTATTATGATGAAAAATAATCCCATTTTTATCGTTGTCTGTTTTTTTTTACAAATACAAGACATTTAAAAATAGTTAGTGGATTATTTCGAAGTAAAATAACAAAAAGTTAAAGCCAAATGCCTTTTAAGTGTCAATACAGTGCAAGAATAATGAAAAAACGACAGATGTGAACTTAAATCAGGAATTTCTTGGAAAATATTGCAGTGTATGAAGACTTTTGTGGCATGTTATTTCTGTGTGTCTTCGCTTTTTGACTCATTTCAAAAGGAAAATCAGTCAATATTTCAAAAACAAATACAGGGCTTAATTCAGAATGATTCAGAGATGATGGGAAAAAATATTGATCTTCATATTCAAATTCAGTTCCAGGGAATTTTTGTTTAATTACAAATTTTTAAGGTGTACGAACACTTTAGTGAGCCACTGTATGTACGCGTCATTTTACTCGTTATGTGCAAACCGAAGCAATCTATAAGCATCTGCTTTTAGTTTACTACACTTTTAATCAATTTCAAAATAAGAATTAGTGCACAGCCTTTCAAAGTGAAATACGAAGGCATTTTTTCTAAATAATGAGTAATCAACCTAAAAAAAAAACTCGATTACACGTAGCACGTGGCCTCTTTAATACGTAGGAAAATAAGCTTCCTTGCTTTCAGTTCTTTTTTTTTTTCTTTGTTTCTTTTTAACCAAATCTATTATAATGACAGCAATAAAAACGCTGTTCTGACTGAAGTTTATTCAAAATTTTAATACCTTAATGCTAATATCCAATTAACAGTGAAAATTAAGGCACTGTTCCCTAGATTTGAAATTTAGCACCTATATTTTCTATACAATTTTATTAATACTTCTATTTGTATTAAACTTCTTCCGATTTTAGAAATACTTCTAAAAATTGTTGCCTAATACTAAATTTGAAATCTAAAATCTTTAATCCAGAAGTTTTAATTATAATTTATTTTATCAATAGACTACCCTTACAGGATTCTGCATTTACTCAAAAGTTCAGCTTTCTTCTTTTTTGTTTTTGTTTTTATTATAATTGCCTGACTGAATGTTTTACAAGGTTGTAATATTCAATTTATTATTAATATTTAGTACTGGATTTTTTTTCCTAACTTGTAAAAACAAAGTTTTAGATACAGCTACTTGTGAGAGGAAACAAAGAGATGGGGCAGCATCAATATGTATTAGGATTATTAGTGCACAATCTATAAGTGAATACTAGATTTGTTTTTGTATCACATCTATCAATTGGTGGGGAGGGGGGGGGATTGTCTTTTGAGGGAAAATAGAAATTTTCAACATAACCTGGGCATTGCTTTAACTTGATCGGGTCCTCAATATAAGTAATTCAATGCTTATTTCCTGTACAAAAATATATTCTTTGTTTTACCGAAATTATGCCTTCATACACGCAGCTCGCACTTCATTTATTTCCACTGTCTTAATGCTCATCTATAAATCCACGGAAATCATGTCAAGAATATGGGGGGGTGGGGGGGGGTACTTACAAGAATTGCATTATTAACACTATTTTGTGAATTATGTTCTCCTCTCCCTGGCCGGTTGCTTTTTTTAAACTTAGTTTCTGTACAGCTTGAACACTTGACATTCTTCAAAAAAGAATATACAGTAGCTTTTTTTTTTTTGCACTTACGACTTGTACAATGTAGGTACCATTGAGAGAATACAAGTTTGATTTTTTAAACAGCGGAAGTCTCTCAGTACTATAATACAATGAATGGGAGGGAGGGGGGGACATAATGCCTGATAAGTCAAATAGTTTTTTGCGCTTAATGACATGAGCTTTAAAACATATTGACAATAAGTAATTTCGCGTCTTGAATTATCTATAACTAAGAGAGAACCAAAAGTGTGAAGAGTTAGATGCGTGTTTGATTTATAACTTCTTTCTTTGGAGGACTAATTTATTTTTAAAAATATAATTACAGACATTACCGTGCAGGTACATCTCAAAAATAAAATTAACAATTATTTCAGTTTTTGTTACTCTCTGAAACATGTAAAATACGTGGAACTGCTCAGTTTCTAACATCCAACAGTAATATGGAAAATACTTTAACTTATAATTAAATAAATCTACGTTAAATGCATGATATCGTTCAAATATTTGCGTATTTATTTTATGATTACAAAAGCTCAAACGAATTAACGGCGGCACGTGATATTGAATTTTATTGTAATGAATTTCATGTGTTTAAAGTAAACAATATGCAAAACATAAGAACCTAGCACCATTATAATTAGAAATATTCATATTATATTTTGCAATATTCAGCGGAAGTTCAAACATTTTGCTTTCCTACTTATCGTAGTTATAACTTTTTATTAGTCTCGTTCCACAAAGAGCGCCACTCCTGTAACATCACGTTTTTTTGGCGTCGTTCCATCAAATGGCTTTTATCGCTTACTTGGCGTAAAGCAATAATTTTTCCTACGATGGTGGTCAGAAATGGCGGACAACTGGTCTCGCTTTCCGAATTTTGAACGCTGCACGGGGGGTGCATTCAGTGATCGACACAATGGGCTCAGGTCCATTCAGAGAACGACACAATGGGATTAGGGTTTTAACAGCGTGGCAAAGTGGACTACACCTAATTTTCGTCAATAGCCCGCGAGATAAGCTTCAAAATCATAAATTTTCATGCAATTCGATAAAGAAATGAGCGAGTTTCGACCGGGTATAGGATTCGGCTTAGAGAAATAATATATGGAGATGCTTAGGTTATGTGTTAATAAATTAATGCGTTAGACTATTTAGATATAGTGTGGTTCTGGTAAGTTGGGCAAAGACTTTAACAATGTTTATCACTTTATGGGAAGTTATCGGCATGGATTTACATTGGAGTACTTTAGCAAAACTACAATAAAAGTATCCCAACTCAATTCAACACCAGTTACCCTCCCCTGTCACCCGAAAAAAAGGAAAACATGGACAATGCCAAAGATCGACCAACAGAGCAGCGGTTTAGCCGGAAAGAAAAAACAATTTGTGCCCCAAAGATTTCTTACCGCAGTCTGCATGATAGTGGATTCGTCCGGCTGCAGGCTGACTCGCACGTAGCTGTCCACTTTCGCCGTCGTCGAATCGAAGGCGGTCAGGCCCCGGGCCTGCACTATGTTCACGATAAGCTCTTCACTTTTGCTGCAACACACAAAATCGAAGGAAAGAATTAGAAAAATCACGAAAACAACTACACTAGACAGCAACTTAGGTTGACACTGAACGTCACTACGGGCGGAGCCAATAGGAGCTCACAAGCAGTCAGCGATCTCCTCTCATTTGCCAAGTAGGCTACGACGTTTTATCTGGCTCGTTTTTCAAAGGCTAACGTCACGCAAACGTCACGATATTTTTGTCAAGAAACCTTGCCGTGTAGTATAGCAGTTGAATTAAGCAATGATTTTCCACCTATAGGCCAGGGCTAAGGCAGAACTGCAGCACTGCAAAAAAATGAACTCTTGTATTGACATTATAATTCTGGTAGCCGACGCTCCAATTTAAAACTGTAAAATGCACAGTAATAAACTGTTAAATTAGCAAGTTTATATTTTATTACTGTTAAATTAGCAATTTTACAGTTCATTGCAGTAAAAGTAGCAATTTTGCAGTTCATTATTGTAAAATTACCAATTTTTACAGTTAGTTACTGTAAAATTAGTTGTATTACACTGTAAAAACAACATTCATTTTATACAGTGAGCAAATACACCCACTGCTCGATCATGGTATCCTAAGACTTCATTTCATTTCATTTCACCCTCCAGGGTCCCCCGTACCTACCAGCTTAGTGGTTTAACCGGGATAGGGCCCTGAAGAGCGCTCTGTTCTTAATTTTGAACCAGAACCCGGGTCGAGCAAACCATAGGCCCTAGCACCCCCAGAGGTATCGTTTCACTTGGAGGACTTTGTGACCATGACATTTTTAACGCCTCCCAGTCACCATTAATCAAGACGGTGGATCTTTGATCGGCTGGGATCGAACCCGGGTCCTTTCGGACACGAGTCCGATGCCTTACCGATCGGGCCACCACGGCCCGGTATCCTAAGACTGCAGCTTCATCCTTATTTTGGACTCCTTGGTCAGGAATGGCCAATGATCGAGCTGGAGGCAGATATCCTCTTGTTGCAGCCAAGATTTTCTTCAAACTGGTAGGTAAAAAGTGAGGTAAATTCATTTTATCTACCAGTTTGAAGGCAATCTTGGCTACAATAAGAGGATTTCTTCCTCCAGCTCGCTTATTGGCTATTCCTAACTGAGGAGTCCAAAATAAGGACGAAACCGCGGTCTCAGGATATCATGATCGAGCTAGAGCTCTTTTAGAGGACAGACTGACTTGTCTGACATTTTGGTTCCAAGACATTCTTGGATCCAGCCTTGTTACAAGTATTTGAAACACATTAATATTATACCTGGTTGCTCTGGAGTGAAATAACTTATGATTAGTTGGATAAAGCACCATATTAGGTAAATTTAAAAAGATAACTTATTTCTCGAATTTAAAAACAGTTTATTGGGAAATGTTTCATGAAATTAATCTATTTTCATATTGCACTTGTTTTAAGCCTGAGTTTATGAAATGTTTTTGTCATAGACAAAAATAGTCAAATACCATCTATGCAGCTACAATTCCAGCTTAGCTTCCACTTTTCTTCAGTGCGACTTGAGTACAGATACCAGTGGTTCCACGCCCACCGTTTTGGAACCAAAATGTAGGATGAGTCAGCTCCCCTCTTATAGGAGCCTTATATCGAGCTATAGGTGTATTTGCTAGCAGTTAAATTCTTTCCATTAATGAATTTAATTGACTAAATTCCTTATTTTCCCCCTGCTTGCAATTGAGTAACATATTAACTGTAGAACACGTTTGTTTGTTTAAAGATGCAATATTTTTTTTTTCTTCAGAAGCCATCAGCTTCAACATACATGAGGACTGCGTACTATGCGCTTTGAATCCTGACAAACACAGGACAGATTTACGGCAGAGAGAGGATGAAATAACATCCATGGGCAAGGCGGGATTCGAACACTTGCTTACGAGGAGAGTACTCTACCTCTAGGCCCACGTGGCCCCCCAAGATGCAATATAAAATACACTTTTTTTGTTGCTTCTAAAGAAAAAACAGTATAGAGCAGATATTCTGTGCGGTAACTGAAAGTACACTTTCTCATTTCTCAAAACTCGACTTTTGGTACTTTAAAGAACAATCCCGACAATCAGGGCCGTCGCTAGCTAAAATATCTGGGGGGGTGTTGAGAATTTGGCGGCCCTGGGCTCATTATATAGGGGGGTGAGGGAGGTAGCTTCCCCCGAACTTTGAAATCTAATATTTTTTACAAAGGTGGAAGGTGGACGCAATGTTTTTTGATTTTTTCCTATAAAATTAGCATTTAGTATAGCCCCTCCTCCCACACACATGGAAAAATTAAAAATGACAAGCCTGAGTGGCTACAAACAGCTTTTGAGTTTTTGAGCACATGCTTAAAACTTGAAATTAATATGCAGAACTATTTATACAAACACCATATAAATGTTAAATAAAAAAAATATTAATAAACAATAAATAATAATAATAAGCATTTATTTGTTAAAGTCTTATACCCTTTGGCAATCTGCTCTGTGCCGGGCATATTCTAAATGCTTAATGAGGTACCTTTTTCTTCTCGTGTTTTACGGTTATTGTGCCTTAAGCATTCATGATATTAAGTTTTGTGGGAAACGCAGATAAAGTTCAACTGCCTAAAAATGTTCTGGACATGCAGATCCAATTAATTACCATTTAAAAAAAATTCCCCGATAAATATGAGGATTTTTTCCCCTTCTTCTTTTTTCTTTTTTTTAATTGCAAGTTGAAAATCCAGTTTGTTCAACAAAAAAGTAACAAAAAAAAAAAAAAAAAAAAACTATTGAAAAGAGACAAAATTTTTAATCTACTCCTTAGTTTTTTAACTAAGGAGAAAAATACATTTCACAAATTTTATTGGTAAAAAAAATAATAATTTAAAATTGACATTGCCCGTTATTCAATGTAGAACATTTGCTTGCTAAACGTTTTAAATTTATGGTGTCCGTGATATCTTTTTCACATGCCAGCAGTACTAGAGAATCTAAATGCTGGTCTCCCATTATACTCCTCAAAACATTTTTGATGAATTTCAGTTTACTGAAGGTTCTTTCATTGGTAGCAACTGTTACCGGAGAAATAAATCCAAGCCGACACGCGCGGTAAGCCAGTGGAAGGACGGACTTGAGCTTCTGTGCTTCAATCATTTACTTCTGATAACGTTTCGACTCCATTTTCATTGCACTTATCAGATAAAATTTCCAATTCAGCTTGAAGTCCCAAAGGATCCATGTATAAATTAGAATTGGGGAAAAAATTAATGAATGCCTCTATATTGGTGGAACTCATTTGGACTCTGGAAAGCGGTGGACTTAATAGGAGGAATTGAGGCTTCATCTCTTCTAAGTTCGCATTCATATTGTCTTTCGTCATAGTTAACAAATTGTCTAATAGCATCTTGAACGGCTGTCGAAAATATGTTCTAAAATCGATGCTCGCAGCATTTTCTCTTGTCTCATCATATCGTTTGGGTCGACTCCTTGATCTTTGATACCTTTCATAATCTGCTTGGGGATCAACATCTAGGAATTTTGCAAACAGTTCAGCACTTCCAATTAAATTGTCCATTTCCAACGTATTTTCATTAATTGCTTCTAATGAAATATTGGTGCTTTTCATCAAGGAAATAGCATCAAGAATGCTGAGGTTTGAGGATTCCAGTGCTTCTGTCAAATTTTTCATTTTGTACATGTTTTTCATGAAGTATAGTGACACTGTCAAATGACAGAACTTTCTTCAGAAGGGAAAAAGCTGCTGATTTTGTTTTGTTATCGAATTTTGCAGAACTCGACATTTCTTTCAGTGTATTTGCAATCACTTCAAATGATGTAGAGACAGCTCTTACAGATTTTGCACGAGCAGTCCATCTAGTTTTTGATAAATTTGTGAGCTGCAACGTACTTCCGACTTTCCGCAGACTCTCTATTAGAAAACCATGCCGTTAAGTACTTGAGGAAAAAAATGCATACAGTTCCTCTAAGGTACTAAACAAGTCAGATACAATTACACTAGAATTGCATGCATGTTCAATAAATGTACACTGTTAAAAATTTTCCTGAAATTTTACGGTAAAAGTTATTGGCATCCATGTTGCCAGTAACTTTCACCGTAAAATCCAATTTTACTGTAAAATTTTACGGTAGAGAAAAGTAGAGTTAAAAAATGCAAAAAGCTAGGATCGAACCCATGACGCAGTTATCGCACTTCGCTTCTCTATCCACTGTACCGAATAGACCACGCATGGCGAACAGAAATTGAGTATTACGTGCTTCGCTCAGTAAGTCACGTGGTTTATCAACTGGCGCTGTAATCGTTTCTTCTTTATGGTACAATTTACTGTAAATATTTTCGTTACTGTAAATGCAACATTTTACAGTAATATTTACCATAAAAGTTTCCTGAATTTTTAACAGTGTATTTAGCCTGTGGGCCTGACAAGGCATGTATGGAATCGTTTCGTATGGATAAAAAATATAAAATTTGGCGTCCCTCTGCATATATTCTTTTTTTTTTTTTTTTAATATTGCATCGATCTGGTTGAATTATGTTTATATAATTTCATTCATGTTTTATTAATTTAACTAATTTTAGTTACAGAGGTTCGCGTACCTTTTAAAGCTCTCGCACATATTTATACAGTACTTTTTTTTTCCAAACTGGGCAGGGCAACCTATTGTTTCCCGTTTACATAACCCCAGGACGAGAAAATTTCGTATTTTTCGCAACGAATATTGCTGTGAAGGAATCTTAACTATTTTTCGCGGCCTCAATTATTTATTTTTGATAAGTAATAATTGGGGCCGCGGAAAATACGGGACATTTTTAAAAATTCAGGTTTACTGATATTCTTAATAATGTTTGAATTATTCCGCTTCTCTTTTAAATTTCATTTAAAGTCCTGAAATATTTTTCTAAAATTTCATTTTAATAATAAAATAAAATTGGCGGCCCCTTTCTTCAGAAAAGTGGGAGGGTGTAGCACCCCCCCCACACCCCCCCCCCTTGCCGACGGCCCTGCCGACAATACGCATCAGCAGTTGATCAATGACATTTCTTTTTTTCCTCATCTTGCGGGAGTCCTTTTTTTTTTCGATGACACGGAGAAAAATTAAAATTTTTAGGCATCGTCATCTTGAATTTTGTATCAAAAACAGTTCTCATATCCCTTTTCAGCTATAATTTAATCAAAAAATCATTTCTTGTTTTCAATCGTACATGTGTTGATGTTGCATGTTCCATGTTATATAAACAATGTGCATCAGATTCCAAAATAATCTTTAAATTAGTTTAAAAAAAACTAAAATAACACGCTTTTAGATGTACTTGTAATACATCAACATGTAATATAGTTTAGCCTTTAGCATTAATCTACTCATATTAAAAACTGAGTATCTTTCTATCTTTCTTTCTATCTTTCTAACTATCTATTTATGTCACGCTTCTTTCTCCTGAACGTCAACGAACTGAAATTCAAACCAGGTACCGATATATAGGTAATTTTTCAGGCTTCATTAGTTTCAATTTATATAAATATACGATTTTAATTGGCGAAGATATCAACTAATAAGTAGTCAAGTTTAAAGCGATTAAGCGTAATAAATGATTAAATATGAAATCCATTGTTGCAAACCGTCGTTGCTATGAAACAGTAATAACAATGATAATGAGAATTTTGAATGAAGGCTTAACTAAATCAAACACGAAACTCATAAGCGGGCCACTTACGTAGAATTTTTATCGCTAGCTACTGGTAATATTTTGAAGCATTCATTTGTTGAAAAGTCATCTACTTATATTAAAAACTGAGTATTTATGTCTGCTTTTTTCCTTTGAGCGAGCTGAACTTACTGAAACTTTCCTCGCAATCTTGAAGACCCGAAGCATCTCAATAATTCGAATGATTTTTTTTATATAGGAAAAGAGTAAAGGCGTGAAGCGCCTGTTAGCGAGCTGCCTTGGCGGGGAGTAGTTTCTTGAAATTTTCCTCACTACTTTCAGGGCACGAAGTGCCCGTGCAACGCCGGGCCACGTGCGTGGTATGTCTTGAAATCGAATGAACCGTAAATTATATCAAATAATATAACTTCAGAATGAGGTAAACGTTAGAGAAGGGGGACGTTATACATCAACATGCCGCAGGAAGCTAATCTAGCTGCCCTGGCAGCTAGTAATAGTATTAAATACATACTTTTATATTTGCAAAGAACGTGCATTTTATCTTCTATTCAGAGTTATATATACACCAGTGAAACTAATACGAATACAAATACAAATACAAATGTGGCAACCAGCAGCAGGCTCAGGGCCCAACTTGGCTGGTCCTAGTCAAATTAAAGACCCCAATGAAGATCAATGGCCCTCTTAAAGCCATCTACTCCATTGCTCTTTACCGCCTCTTCCGGTAAGCTGTTCCAAGTTCCCACTACCCTGCTAAAATAGTAATTTTTTCGAATTTCCAGGTTCGCCTGAGGTTTAAACAGCTTAAAACAATGACCCCTTGTCCTGCTTTCCTTGCAAAAATCCAACCCTGCAACATCATTCATTTTAATAAATTTAAATAACTGAACCATGTCCCCTCTGGTTCTCCTTTGCTCAAGACTATACATATTAAGCATTCTAAGTCTGGAATCATAGTCTAAATTAGAAAATCCATTTACTAACCTTGTAGCCCTTCTTTGTACCCTTTCCAATAAATTAATGTCTTTCTTCAGATAAGGAGACCAAAACTGAACAGCATACTCCAAATGAGGTCTTACCAAACTTCTATATAGAGGCAGAAGAACCTTCTTAGATTTGTTTGAAATAGATCTATTAATAAACCCAAGCATCCTATTGGCTTTGTTACTAGCTATGCTGCACTGTTGACTGGACTTGAAATCCTGATTTATTAAGACACCTAGATCCATAACATTATCTGCCCTACTAATGACTGAACCCTGTAAATAATAGCTTGTATGCTTATTTCCATGACCGAAATGCAGCACTTGACATTTCCCAACATTAACTGCCATACCCCACTTGTCTGCCCATTTAGTAATATGATCCAAATCCTGTTGCAGCTGATTTATTTGTTCGTCATTTTCTACAACCCCCATAAGTTTGACATCATCGGCAAAACAATTCATGTTTCCAGAAACATTTTCATGAATGTCATTCATAAAAATAATAAACAAAAGGGGACCTAAAACTGATCCTTGGGGAACCCCACTTAAAACTTCACTCCATTTAGAATAGTTACCCCTAACAACTACTCTTTGTTTCCTTCCTGTCAGCCAATTCCTAACCCAAACTAGAATTTTACCTCCTACCCCTATACCAGCTAATTTGCTAAGTAGTGCTACATGCGGTACCTTATCGAAAGCTTTTTGAAAATCTATGTAAACAACATCTACGCATTTTTTGCTATCTAAAGCCAAGGTAACCTTGTCGTAGAAATGTAATAAATTAGTAGCACACGATTTACCTTTTCTGAAACCATACTGCAAACTACTCAACAGCCCATTATTTTCTAAGAAATTCATAATCTTAATTTTGATCAATGTTTTAAAAATTTTACATACCACTGAAGTCAGACTCACAGGCCTATAATTTCCTGCATTACCTCTAGACCAGCGGTTCCCAACCTTTTCAGCTGTGCGGCCCACTAATTTTAGGGAAAAAATTTGGGGGCCCACTACTTTACAACAATACAAGTAAAACTTCTAATGACAAACAGACACCTATATTTATAAAAATCATACGCACATACTTCAATAATTAAGAGAAACTGAACAAGATTTTAGATTTTTTTTTTTTTTTTTTTTTGTAAAACGAATACAACTTTATTGTTTCCACATAGAAGGAAACCCTTCAAAAACAAATATTTAAAGTGAAAAGATTCCCAATGGGATTTTTGACACTGTCTACTGCTCACGAGCGCATCAATATCTGGATTGAAATTCGATAATTTCAGCCTCAAATCACTCTCAACGTTCAATTTGTTTCTGTATTTATTTTTCAAAAATACTAATGTTGAAAAAGCTCGTTCACAAAGATAAGTGGTCGAAAATCCCATCAAGTGTCTCAGTGCAATTTTGGCAATAGCTGGGTAATCTTGCCAAACAATCTTGTCTTCTTCCCTGAAAGGTAATCTCAATTTTGCCAGGTAATTTTCTTCAAAGGGATTTCTGATCCAGTGTATTTCATCCTCAATTTTAGGGAAGAATTTCCTAAGAAATATGAATATTATTATCTATTATTATTAGTTCGAAAGAACGTAATATTTGAAATATTTAACGCTTGTAGAAAAGTCATTCGTTTAAGAACAATAATATTTTCAATAAGGGCTGCTAAAATATTAGCATAAAATAAGGAAAGATAAATACTTTCAACTAACCTGAGGCTAGAGGCCAAAGAGTTGAGGTGATCTTTTATAGTTGCAGCTGTTTTCTCATCAATTTCAACTTCGTTGGTCTCAAGAAAATCTTGCAAGGTAGGAAATGCGTCATAGGAATCTTGTTCCACTTTTCGCACCCATCTCTGAAGTTTCATTATCATAGCTTCAATTTTGTCTTGCACAAAAAACTTATTACAATCCTTGCCTTGGAGAGTTAAATTCAGAACATTAAGAGAATTGAAAATATCCGCCAAATAGGCCAACCGTTTCAAGCAATTTTCATTTGTGATGCAGTCTAAGTAAGAAATTGCAAGTTTCCCATTATTTACTTCATTCCATAAGGAAAACCAAAAGTTCATCGCGGAGTTCGAACAATCTTGTCAAGACTTTGCTTCTTGAGAGCCACCGAACTTCACAATGAAGTAAAAGTTGCTTATGGTCACTTCCCATTTCGTCACACAAAACACGAAACAGTCTGGAGTTTTTAGGTCTAGCTTTGATAAAGTTCACGATTTTGACTGAGTCGTCAAGAGTTTTTTTCAAACACTCGTCGAAACCTTTGACTGCAAGAGCCTCTCTATGTATACTGCAATGTATCCATTGAACCAATGGTGCAACTGATTTAACCTTGGAGGCTAATCCGTTATAAACTCCTGACATCGCTCGTGCCCTATCAGTTGTCAAACCTACACATTTCTTCCAATCTATTTCATTTTCTTTTATAAAATTGTCGGCAGCTTGGAAAATTTCCTCTTCAGTTGTTCTAGTCAACAAAGAGTGACAAAACAACATTTCTTCTTGAATATTGCCGTTCCATTCAAAGCGGCAAAAAGCCAATAAATTAGCCTGACCAGCAACATATGTGCTTTCGTCAAATTGGAGAGAAAAATATTCACTTTTTCTCAAAAGACTAAGCATGGCTTCTTTTACATTTTCCGACATTTCATCAATTCGTCTTTTAACTGTCGTGTTTGATAACGGAATTTCATTAATTTGTTTTGTACATTTATCATCAAATAACGCATCACTTATTATTTTTGCAGCGGGAATAATAAGTTTTTCTCCCACAGTGTGAGCTGAACCCATCTTTGCAATTAGCAATGCTAGTTCATACGAAACTCTGGTGCTTAGAGTGCTTTGTTTTGAAGTCTTCTCCATAGTTGATTGATTTTGTCATTGCAAAATTTCTTTTCTTCGTTTGAAAGAACTCAATTGACTTTCCTACATATTCTGGGTGCTTAGTTACAATATGTCTTTCAAGTTTCGAAACTTTCATACACTCATTTGAAAGGGTTTCAAAACAAATCACGCACTGAGGCATAGGCTCTTCTTCAGAGCCAGAAGACACGAAGCCAAATTTTAAAAAATCCGCGTTATATTTACGGAAATATATTTTGCTTTTCCTGGCTATTTTTCTGCTACATGAATTAGAAGCTGCCTTACTAACTAATTCAGTACTTGTCGTAGTAGTCCCTTCATCACTTACCAACTTCGTCTTGCGACAAGACCACGTCCGAATGAAGAATGACCCCTGGCTATCTACCTTTGAACCGCATAGGGTCTTCTTTAATGGACACGTGGAGAGCTTTTAGCTTTTAAATGGTGACACATCTAGGATCTCACTAGCGAATATTTCCGGAAAACTAACAATGGACCCCAAGATCTTAGAAACGACTCTCGATTCAACGTCCGCGGCCCAGTACCATGCTGTCCGCGGCCCACAAGTGGGCCGCGGCCCACGGGTTGGGAACCGCTGCTCTAGACCCTTTCTTGAAGAGTGGTGTAATGCTAGCTAGTTTCCAGTCCTCTGGCACTATCCCTGAGTTATACGAAGCATTGAATATATTAACTATAGCGTCAACTAATTCCTCTGCACATTCTACTAGAATTTTTGGATAAATATTATCTGGTCCCGGAGCTTTTGTGGTTTTAATTTTTTTCAAATAAAGTAAAACGTCCTCCCTGGAAAATACAAAGTCCTCAAGCTGTGTAGTAGCTTGTGTCTTGCTTGTGTCAACTGTTGAGATACAGTTATCGTTAAAAACACTGGAAAAAAAGTCATTTAGAACATTTGCTATATCACCATCATTCTGAATTAAATTTCCATGCTCATCTACTAGTGGCCCAATTTGACTATTTCGAACTTTCCCAGAATTTGCGTATGCAAAAAACTCCTTTGGATTCCTGTCAATATTATCTGCCAGCTTTTGTTCCAATTCTCTTTTCTGAAACCGTACCAAATACTTAAAAATACGCCTAGCCTCACAATACTGTAGCCTGTCTGCGCTGTGACCAGTTTCTTTTAATCGACGAAAAGCAGCTTGCTTACTATTTAGAGCATCCTTAGTTTCCCTAGTGAACCACATGGGTCAAATTTTTGTGTTTGCTCCTTTTCTCCTAAAAGGAACAAAATCTCCAACTGTTTTTGCTAGTTTTTCCTTAAACTCTGTCCACTGCAAATTTACATCGCTATTGTCCAAACCTGATGAAAAAACCGCTTTCAAACTCTGCCTGAGTGCGACAAAATCAGTATTTCTGAAATTAGGTACAAACCTAAAATTTTTGTCTTTGTGCATATCAAACTTAATCCCAAACCTAATGCTGTTGTGGTCACTATCCCCAATATGCTCCCCTACACATAATGCCTGTACAGAGCCTTCAACATTGCAGAAAACAAGATCCAAAACAGTATCCTGCCGTGTTCCCTCAGAAACAACTTGATCTAAAAAACAGTCACCAATTACTTTTAGAAATTCCTCTTCTCTACTATTATTGGGGTAAGAATTATTCCAATCAATGCCCGGAAAATTGAAATCCCCCATTATAATTACCGGTCCCTTACTCGACATGTCTCTAATAATACGATACATCTGTTCATCTTGACCCTGGCTTAGATTAGGTGGCCTATAAATGTTACCCAAACGTAATTTTTTACCCTTACCGCTCATCAATTCTAGCCAAACCATGTCAATATCATTAGGTTTGTCATTTATTGCCAATTCATTGCAAGTTAAAGTATCTCTAACATAAAATAAAACCCCACCGCCTCTTTTACCTACTCTATCTTGTCTAAACAAATTATACCCAGGAATACACAATAAATCATCATCATTTTTGGTAGCCCATGTCTCGGTAACTCCAATTACATCCAAATTCTCATTTGTGATTATGCTTTTAAATTCTTCTATCTTGTTCCTAATACTGCGAGCATTGGTATAAAAAACCTTAAGCATGCTCAACTTGTTTTTATTCAACCCCTTACGATTTCTTGAATCAAAATTGTTGAAATGACTACTCTTATTTTCCTCCTTATTACCATTCCTAATTAAACCCAAATAGTTTGCATATTTTTGCAACCTGCTCCGTGAACCCTGCCCCCCTTTCAAACTTAGTTTTTTGACTCAGAGTACTCCAAAACCAAACCACTAACCATTTTAACCCCTGTAGAACTCAGATGCAGGCCATCCCTAGCAATCCAATCTCGCTTACAATAACTCCACACATCGATGAATCTGATACTGCGCATATGGCAAATTTCTTTGAGTATCAGGTTCATGCACCTAGCCCGCTGGTTTAACCAGCTCCTATTGACTCCGTACCTGGGCAGCAACCCAACCACTTGGACACTGGTCGAACTGTTGGTTGCTTTATCCAACAGGGAATTCCACTCGTTCCTAAATTCCTCATTATTACTACGGCCTACATCGTTCGTTCCCACCCATAAAGTGACCATATCCTCCTTATCAAATGTCCCCCTCTTCTCTGCAACCTTATTTACATCCTTCACCCGAGCCCCTGGTAAACAACACCTAGCCACCTTACGTTTTACCCTCCCGATTGAATTTCCCACCTCACGCACCATAGAATCCCCCAATATTACACCCTTCGTCTCCCAGTCTGTCTCCTTACTGCTAACTTCCCCCTTCTCCTCTGGAATAATCCCACTAACTAACTCACAGCTAATGCCCACATCCTTTTTAATAACTTCCCCCTTTCCATCTGAATTGTTTACCTCCTCTGTCCCACAACCTGAGGCTATTTGGGCCTGCAAAATGGTCATCCTATTTTTTAAGTCCAGGAGCTCAGCACACTTAGTGCAAGTGAAATCATCCTCAGAAATGGACTCCTCTTTTCCCTCATACAGGCAGAACATCTGACAAATGTCGCAAGAAATCCACCTGCTCCCCTTCCCATTCTTAACCTCTTTCAAAATGCATATAACACCCATAATATGCATATTTAATAATAAAAGCGTAGTAAATTTTATATTTTATTCAGTTACATACACACAACGAAAACACTATAATGCATCTACATGTTATATAGCTTAGCCTTTAGTATTAATAATAGTATTAAATTTATTACTTTTGTGTTTGTAAAGAACGTGAATTTTATGTTTTATTCAGAGTTACATGCATACATACATACAAACAAAAAAGAACACATTATGAAACTGACAAAAGCGTATTAAAAATGACAGTTTATCTTTTATCGCCCAATTATAAGTTTAGATCTAAACAACTGAAAATATGCAAGTGTAAAAATTCATCAGGAAGGCGAAGCATGGTACGATATTTTAGTTGGCTTGTTAGCCAAATAATAGTTATTTTTTATGTATGGCAATTTCTTTCAGTGGTCAAAATATGCTGTATGTTTTTATTACCTTCTTTTTATCCTAATGAGTATTTTTAAATGTACCCTACAAAATAGAGACCCCTGCATGCATTTTTTGAAACAATTTTTTGGCACGGTTTGTTACTGCAATTGGCACACGAGGCTTGGCAGCGTGCTTTGTTGGCAGTGTTTACGATTACTACTCGTATCTAATGTTTTATTTAGTAGTTTCAATCAATAACATCATTAATAAAAGTACTTTAATTCCCAAACTATAGCGTAATTTTGAAACGAATTGCGAAAATATAAATACAGTTTGGAGCAATTCCATGTTGAAAAGTAGATTACTTGTTTCACAAAACACCCTATAAAGATGCAAACAATGAACTGCTGTTTTTAGAGTATAATACTGGCAGTCGAGGTTCCAATTTAAACCTGTAAAATTCACAGAAGCTGTAAAACAAGCAATTTAAGTTTTTTGCTGTAAAAATAGCAATTTTACAGTTTATTGCCATAAAAGTTAGCTGTATTATACTGTAAAATCAACATTCATTTTTTGCAGTATATACTAAACAGGGAACCAAATGAGTGAATAAAAAATTAAAAAGTTAATGAAAAAAAAAAATTAAAAACAAATGGAAGCAATCGAAAGAGCATCTTGAGATATGAAGTTTAAATCCAACGTTAACGATGCACAAATATACAGGTATGCTGCAGACACGTGTTTCGGGGCTACAAGGAGCCCCTTTTTCAATGCCAAAAGAGTGAGCTTTAGGATGAAGAATCATCCGATAAAATTTTTATCGGTTGATTAAAATTAGATAGATACAATTGGTAAATAGATTACAATATTATTATACTGTTGTTTTTACAGCATAATACAGCTAAATTTTATGGCAATGAACTGTAAAATCTTTTATCGCATGATTCTTCATCCTAAAGCTCACACTTCTTGCATTGAAAAAGGGGCTCCTTGAAACACGTGTCTGCAGTATACCTGTATATTTGTGCATCGTTATAAGGTATTTATTTTCTCCATTTTGAGATATATTTTTGGCTCAGAATCATTTGCTCTCGTCCGCCCTGTATCAAGTTATAAGGTCTGCCGAATTTTTTTAGAAAAGTTACAAATTTAAGGACTTTTTTTCTGAAGCCAACAGCTTCAACATACATGAGAACTGGTGCTATGCGCTTTGCCTCCTGACAAACACAACTCAGATTCACGGCACAGAGTGGAGGAAATAACATCCATGGTCAAGACGGGATTCGAACCCGCGATCACTTGCTTACTAGGAGAGTACTCTTCCTCTAGGCCCACGTGGCCCCCAAATTTAAGGACTTTGCGAAAAATTGATCTTCGTAATTTCCCCGTCTGTATTTATCTGCTAATCGTGTGAAAGATCTACAATGTTTATATTTCTACTATTTAATTCTTTTTTATCGTTTGCGCTATCTATTGTTTTGGCAAAGACAAAAAGAAGAACAGTTGGACTATTTTTGATGAAAGTGAATGTTGCTGGTTTTTCTCACCCGTTGACTTTGTGTTTTTAGAATTATGTAATTATTATTATTACTTTTTGAGAAAAAAAATAGGTAGAAATCTCAGAAAGCAGGTGCGTTCAGGGCCAGATTACCAATTAGGCACAGTAGGCACGTGCCTAGGGCCTACGAAGACCAAAGGTCTTAGGGCTTTGAAAAAAAATGTATTGAAATAAAAATACCCCAAAAACTTATAAAAATTTTTATATTATATAGTGAAGGTCAAAATAATATATGTAAATACAAACACACAAAAAATACGAATACAAAACGTTTGGTTTACTAAGTAGATCCTAAAATAACTCCTTTTTCGGGATTTTGACACAGCGAATTCGTGTATTATATCTTCAAAATTAATGCCGCGAGCGACATCACTTTCAATACACAGAAGGCCCAGTGACGAAGTTCTCTCTTGACCGCATAAAATTTTTTATAAGCTTCAACTTGGAGAATGATCTCTCTCCTTCTGCATTCGAACCCAATATCGACAGGTATATGCGCAATGCAATATTAACATTTGGGAAACTTGACACAAGTTTATCCTTTATTTGTAATTTGATAAGCCTTTTTCTATCGTAGTGTTCACATATTAACTTATTGCACAACTGAGCTACTAAAACAAAAGACCTTAGCAGCAGGGAAACCCTCTCGATCGCGCGCAAACGTTTGGTGGTGGGCATGGAAACGTGGCCAACTGTGTCAAACGCATGTGCCCGTCCGAGAGGTTTCACAAGACTTTAGCCGCCGGGCCGGCGGCTAAAGTCTTGTCATGTTCATGTACTAAAACCCTGGAATTCTGCATGGAATTTGGTAGATATAAAAGTTGCTTTGTTGCAGATAAACTCAATTCTGGAATTATGGCTATTGAAAATGGCTCTATGAAAAATAAAAACATTAAAATTCCAAAATAAAATAATGTTATTTTACCGCATCATCACATTTTCGGATTTATATCTACAACAAAATTATTACTTAATATTAGCGGTCAATTTCAGTTAAAAAATTTTTTTTCGGAGCCTACACTGCTGGAGTGCCTATGGCCTACGATACCCTTAATCCGGCCCTGGGTGCGTTTATAAAATCCGTACCTCAGAACCAGAACGACGCAAGTCCAAAAATGGCGATTTGCACTTTTTTGCTTCATTGTATGTAGAATCTTATTCCACATTGACTCATTAAAACAGTATTTTATAAAACAAATTCCTTCACAATTATTTAGTAGCGTGAAAAGAGCGGGAGTCCTATCCTTTGCATGTATTCGACAATCGTTTTTCCCCTCTACTAAAAAATGACGAAAATGGACTTACGTTAGTCTGATTCGGAGGTCCAGAAATAAGGGCTGTTTGGTCACAGAAAAAAATATACTCATAAGAAACAAATTTTATTGCCGTATTTAGTTTAGGTACGAACTTACTTCACCTCTACATAATCGCCGTTCACTTCTAAGCATTTTTCGTACCTCTGCACTAGCTTTGACCCCTGTGCATAGAAGCTTGCCACCTAAGAGTTGAACCAGTTGACAACGACGTTTTTGAGTCCCTCTTCGGTTTGAAAAACATTGTCCACCGAGTCACTGTTTAAAATGAAAGAGGAAGTAGTCGCTAGGTGCAAGGTCGGGACTGAACGGTGGGTGGTCAAAACGGTCCCAACGAAAATCTGGAATTTTCTCCTTGGTTCTGGCAGCAGTGTGAGGACGCGCGTTATCGTGGAGGAGGATTATGCCAGATGACAGTTTCCCGCGGCGTTTGTTTTGGATCGCAGGTCTCAATCTGCCGACGAATCGCAGAACGCACTTCACTGTTTTCGGGATCAACGAATTTCGCGGCCATTGTACTTTGCATTCACGGACAACAATATGACTTCAGAAGATGGCGCTGTAGTAGTAAAACTATGCTCCGAAGCGCCATTATTTAAATACTGTCGGCCCCGCTTAATCGAATACTGTCGGTTCCAAGAAATTTTATTCGATTAAGCGGGGAACATTTTTTTACCTTTCCATTTTGACAATTTTAGGCTTAAAACGTAGTAATAACAAAGAAATAGCTATATAAAGGAAATAGTTAATGTTATTGGTAAAAAGATTTTGAAATAAGAAAAGTTAACAACAAAATAGAAAAATAATTGAGTATAAATATTGTGCGGTCATATGAAAATCATAAAAAAGTAACTTACAACTTGTGCTACAAAAAAATTGTTTTTCGCCTTTCACTTTTATTTTCTGAAACAGTCCACAATAGTGTTTTTTTTTGTTCCAAGGTCTTGTGGGAACAATTTTATTTTATACTACATTGCTCTTTGCAATTTTTTTTGCAGAGGAAGATAAAAATATTATTCGATTATCCGGGGAAATTATTCGATTAAGCGGGGATATTTAACATTGTGTCTATGGGGAAATGTTCTGTTCCAGACAGTTTAATTCGTATAAGCGGGGTATTCGTTTATCCGTTACCCGATTAAGCGGGGACGACAGTATAAGCAAACGGCCCTTACTTTATGAACGCGCCTCGTATTTTAAGATCAAAACTTTTTAACCGGTTCATGTAATTAATTAAACACGAAATCTTTTCTTCATAAATTGTGCAACCAGTGAAAAGAACGGTATTATTTTTGACTCTCTTAGCGGACTTCTTATTCATTTCATTTTTGCAGGGTTTAGAAATAACAAAATGTTTCACTGAAAATGGTTGAAGCGTTCGTTCCACTCGAACTCTTTTCCCTTAAAGTTGGCACCTCTCCAAACGCGATGTCATATGCTTTGCAGGAAAACGATTATTTTGATCCACTATCAATTTCTTTCTTTATTTTCTTTTTGTAAAGTGTTGAATATTTTTCTCGTTCTGTTGATTTTCTTACACATTTCAGTCTACTTTGAAATACATCAATTTTTCAGGCGCGGAATGATAAATTTAAGTTTTTTAACGCATGTGTATCACACTTTTCAGACTTCAGCAATAGTAGTTTGTAATCTTTGAGCTGCGTAAAAAAGTCAGTAATTCATATTTGATGAAGAATCACACACGTTTTATGTTTTTTTTTTTAGCTAAACGAACTATTTATTGAGTTCATAGTTTATTACTATATAGTTGTCAATAAATATTATTGATATTGAATATCCGCTCAGTTTACATGCACTTATAATACATCAGCATGTAATATAGTTTAGCCTTTAGTATTAAATATATTACTTTTATATTTGTTAAGAACGTGAATTTTATTTTTTATTCAGAGTTACATTACATACAAATGAACAAGCAAACAAACAAACCCACATGTGAAACAAATAAAAGCGTATTAAGAACGAGCAATTTTGCAAATTAAACAAAATTTTATTAAGGTATATTGAAAATTTCTATATACCCCAGGGAACGCAGACATTTTTACCGTATGTTACAAGGAATTAATTTTTGCCAATCGTTTATTTACTCACTACTGCAACTTCTATTTCTATCGCTTCTTTAACTTTAAACTTCGAATAAGAATTTCAGAATCAAATCTGACGAATGGAAAATCTTTTTATTCAGAACGGCAGAAATGGCGAAACGTGACATTCCAAGAAATACGAAGCTTCAACGTGTGAAAAAAAAAAGGCGAGAAATGATATTTTGAATATTCCGAAATTCTTTTTCTTAGAAACTGGGAAAAGGCAGCAAACTTTATATCAGGGCTCTCCAACCTACGGCCCGCGAGCAGATTTTTTCCGGCCCGCAGAAAAAATCTGTTTTTTCCAATCCCCCCCCCTTTTTTTTTAAATATACTTTTTTATTAAATTAATCAGAACAGTGACGATTTCATAGTGAATACGTCAAATAATAGATAAAAATCTGTTCAAATTTTAATGCAAAGCTTTTTAATTTTTTTTTAAAAACTTATTTCGGTAATACCCATCTCTCTTTGTTGCCCTTTCCGAGAACAAATCTTTTTTCTCTGCTTCACGTTCTCCCGTTAGTCCCCTAGCATTGGGCATTTCCTGTCCCCAGTGCAAACATGTGCGCACTCCTTCTGTCCAGATTTGAATGTTCATAGCTAAACTTTAATGCGAGATTCTGAATTTTGTAAAACAGTTCGGTAATTGTGATCGAAAGTCTTCCACAATTAGGACTTTAATCTGAACATCAAATACTGCATCTCTTCGTTTTTTATTTTCATTTTTTTTTTTTGTAATGTTCGTGTAACTTTTTATTTAGCTTAACAATATGGGGACGTGAATTCCCAGCCCCATAAAAGATTCCCTTACTAGAGAGGACGGTTTTCGAACTTATTGGCTGTTTTTTGCTAATTTCAGGAAGCAATTTGGCTATTTTCTTACTGTTTTACTTGCAAACCACAAACAAACAAATGCAATCTTCTCATTAAAAATTGTCCTAAGCGTTGCACTTGCTCTGTCCTCATTTATTGTTAAGTTTCTTATCATCATAAAATTAATTTAATAAAATTGTAGTACTTTTCGAGGATTTAGTTTTTAGTCTCGTTTGGCTTTTTTTTTTTTAACTCAATAATGCCTGACATTTTTTTCCAAAAATATTTTGTATACGGGTTACAAACAGTGTTTAATGGACAGGAAAAATAATGAAAAATATATTATGTAAAAGATACCTTTTTTTATTAAGGAAAGAAAAATCGTCCCTTAAAAGTTACGATATACCCCAGAGGGTACATACTTTTTTTACTAAATTTTTTTTTGCCTACGATATGATATTTAAAAAGACATTTTATAAGAAGAAATAAAATCAGCAATTAACGTAAACTGGGAAGCTAGGAATAACTTTGAAAACTAGCTTTTTTTCTTGAGATTGTGAACGATGAAATTTTTGATAAAGATCATATTCAAACTGCTACAGAACACACTTTACAATAGTTATGGGCTGCAATCTGCTAATAACGAATTGAAACAATACCAAGGTACTCATTGAGCACTATTATTTGGTTGAAAGGTTCATTTTGGGGAAATTCAGACCCTTTTTTGGACCACCCCTAAAAAAGGACGCTAGGCATTAATGTGTTAAACTCTTTTTGGAGAGCAAAATACAGTTTGTGGGAAAAAATGACTTTTATTTCAGTTTTCTGAACTGCTCTCTAAATTTTACGAGTTTCCGTAATGTTACAAAGAAACCATCTGAACTGAACTATTTTTGGTGTGTTGGCCTGCCTCGCTTTCAAAAATTTTCAATTTGGCCCCCGAGTAAAAAAGGTTGGAGGCCCCTGCTTTATATGCTGACATTTAAAAGTGGGTAGTATGTAAGGACTCACCGACAAGTAAAATGGCCGATTGTCGATTACTGAATAATCTGCCGTTCATAATCGGCTTGACCTTGCATTTTACAGTTGTAAACTGCCAGTATTATACTGTTGTTTTTACAGTATAATGCAGATAAATTTCACGGCGATAAACTAACTTTGCAGTAAGAAGCTTCACTTCACACTCTCTAGGGTCCCCCGTACCTACCACAGCTTCGTGGTTTAACCGGGATAGGGCCCTGAAGAGCGCTCTGTTCTTAATTTTGAACCAGAACCTAGGGTCGAGCAAACCCTAGGGCCCAGCACCCCCAGAGGTATCGTTTCACTTGGAGGACTTTGTGACCACGACATTTTTAACGCCTCCCAGCCACCATTAATCAAGGCGGTGGATCTTTGATCGGCTGGGTTTCGAACCCGGGTCCCTCCGGACACGAGTCCGATGCCTTACCGATCGGGCCACCACGACCGCAGTAAGAAGCTGTAAAATTACTCATTTTACTGTAAGAAACTGTAAAATTGCTGGCTTTACAGTCTATAACTGTGCATTTTACAGTTTCAAATTGGAACCTCGGCTGCCAGTATTATTCAGTAGGGCTGCGACTTCGATGTCGATGCTTTGGAAAAATCGATGGTTTTACGTTTTACCATCGATGTTTGAGGGTCGATGTTTTTCCAACATCGATGTTTTGGGTTCGATGTTGTTTTCGATGTCGATGTTTTATAATCCAGCAAAGAAAGCCAAAGAACAATCAACATTATACTATAAGCATACGCATTCGAAGTTTTCATCTTTAATCAAAAGTTTCAATATTAACCTCATTGGAAAAAAAAAGTTCTTTGAGTATTACACAGGTCAACGATGAAAAAACTTTTTTAATGAAAATACCTTATTCTTATGTTGTTTAGGTTGCTGAATCCAAATATGATGCTTAAAAAGTTGTATCACCCACCATTTATTCACATTTTATAGTTACATTCATGAAATAAAGAAACATTTTTAGAATTTAACAGCTTTTTCATAGTTAAGATAACATGAAAAAATAGGTCTAATGAACAAAGATGATGTTGGCAGCACTGCTGAAACACTTGCTACAACATGATGGGGGATTACTGTTGGTCACTTCACCGGGAAGTTCAGCAAGCTATTCATCGCAGGAAAAGCTACACAAGAAGCTTCAAGGAAAAAAGGGAAAGAAAATATAAAGCAATTCCAGTTGACAAGTGAACCTTGTATCATCACATAAAATTACTATTCCAAGTATTTTACTGTAAATACAAACCATTTTTACGATTCTACAGTGTTTCATTGATTTCCCTATATACTGTAAATGGGTATTAGACTATATAATAAAATACATTTTGCTTGGAAACTAAGGGTGATACATAAAAACTACAAGCAGATTTGGATTCAGCACATAAAAATCTATCAAGATCAGCTATTAAAATTAAAAAAGTTTTCAAAAAGGTTTTTTTTGTTGGCCTGTGTTATCGATGTTTTGCTTTCGATGTTTCTGAAACATCTCTAATTTACTTTTGGCGTTTTTTTTTTTTTTTTGTTGAAGACTTTTAATGATCGCTTTCAATGTTTTTTTTCCTTCTTCTTTCGAAGTCCTTTTTACATTTCAGCAAATAACAATAAAAATATGCGATAAAAAAGATTCATCTTTCTTTTACCACTTGTTGCAATATCTACTAAATTGGGGAAAAAAAGTTTTTTTTTTTTTTGTTTTAATAACTAACGAGGGTTTTCTGTCAATGATTTTTAAACATCGTGGTTTTGCATTTGATTTCTTTTTCGACGATGTTTTACATTTTAGCACAAAAAAAGTTTCATAAAAATATGCAAAAAAGAAAAAAAACTAGAGTTAATAGACAATTGCAGTATATCTCAATGAAAATAGTTTTCTTAATTGACGTCGATATCTTACGGTTGATGTTTTTGCAGGAGACAAAAGGTGTATCTAATTATTGAGAGATACAGGGTACGGCAGAGAAACTTGCTGATTTTAATTGGATGCTAATTAGCAAAGGAGTAGTCAGAAAGGAGTGGAGAGAGTTAATAAATAACTGTAAGATTAGCAATAAGCTGTAAGATTAGCAATGAGCTGTAAGATTAGCAATTTTACAGCTCATTGCTGTAAAAGGATCAATTTTGCAGTTTAGTATTGTAAAATGTGCCATTTGACAGTTTTTTACTGTAAAATTAGCAATTTTTACTGTTTATTACTATAAAATTAACTGCATCATACTGTAAAAACAACATTCATTTTTTAGTGCTTGTAAATTATTGTTTGGACATACCTTGAGTATTCCAAAGCTACTTCAAGCTCTCCTATGTGATGCGGAGATTCCAGGGTGTCCAGGACGACAGAAGTGTCGGAGCAGACGCTGTCGCAAGACATGGCTCTTTGGAGTTTTCCATTCGAGCCGCCCTCCACTGTCAAGAGAAATAAATAAATAACAATTAAATTGTAGTTTTAAAAAAAACTAAAAAACACGCTTTTAGAGTCAATCAAACTGAAATATGAAGTCGCTCTGAGAAATTTTTAAAAGACAAAAGTAAATGTCACAGAATTACATACAACGAATTTACGAAGTCGCATACATGAGGAGTACTGGGCACTTTTCCTCCCCTTCAGTACAATGCCTCTAATCATGGTAGTGGCGAAAGATTAGTGCTGCCATCTATCGGTGGCTGCTAAAAGCCTCCTCCCTCTTTATTGTTTGAGTCTTCCATACTGTTTACACAGACTAAAGAGAAATCCAGACGGGAAACTGTTGCCTTATTCTATGTTATCTGTCATCTGGCTGAGAGAGGATAAATCTTCCAGAGTATGACAAAAAAGGGAAACATTTAGTAAAAGCTTGGCGAGACAATTTTGGCGAAAGGCGTGTTGAGGCTGTCTTAGAGGCAATAAGTCGCCAATACGGATGCTCTCCTCTGCGCTGTGCTCCGCTTTCTCGTCGAAGCTGAAAGAAAAGTAATTAAGCCGCAAGCCGTTTTTCGAGCTGTTTATAGAGAGAAGCAAGCATAATCTAAATTATAGTTTAAAGAAACTAAAAAATACCCTTTTAGAGTTAATTTTTAAACGATTAAAAGTCACGTTCTTTAAAAATGTAAAAGTAATATACTTAATACTATAATTAATACTAAAGGCTAAACTATATTTCATACTACTTTAACTGATTTCCCGCTGATTTTTAAAACTATTGAATATGCATTAAGTTTACATGCAGTTATAATACATCAACATGTAAGGTAGTTTAGTCTTTATTTTTAATAGTAATACTAAGTATATTACTTTTACATTTGCAAAGAACGTGAATTTTATCTTTTATTCAGAGTTACATACATAAAAACCACACGTGAAACTAATAACATCTTATTAAAAAATGGAAATGAGAATGAGTCTCACCCAGCACATCTGGAAGATCGGTGTCGATGCTGGACCTCCTGACGATGTCCAGCGAGAATCTGCGGGGCTCCGCGGCCGGGGGCGGGGGGATGGGTGGCACCTCGTGAGTTGGCACCCCGATGACCTCCACCGCCTTGAGGCCGTCGCTGAAGCTCTGCTGGGGGATGAAGGGGGGCCGGGCGGGATATGTGTGGGGCGGGTATGCCTGGGCGGAGAAGAAGACACGTAAGAGATTATATGCAGTTTATTGAGGTAAAATTTAGCTGTTTTATACTGCAAAAACAACGGTATAATACTGTCAGCAGAGGTTCCAATTTAAAACTGTTAACAGCACGGTAATGAACTGTAAAACGAGCAATTTTACAGTTTATTGCCGTAAAATTTAGCTGTATTATACTGTAAAAACAGCATTCATTTTTACAGTGTACTGTTACAGTTAAACGTAGGTCCTAAACTATTAAAGTTGTCAATCGCTTCTGTTCCTTAGATCCTCTATTTCTCTAACAAATAAACAAAGCGCAGATGATTCCAGATTGATGCAGAGCTCAGCCAATAATGAAATCACCTTCTGTTTGCAGCCATAAGCGGCTCATATAGGGGGCAAGGGGGCGACTGCCCCCTCACTTCCAAAAGTAAAGGGACATTGCCCCTTCACTTTTCAAAGTTAAAAAGTAATGTTCAATGGAGAAATGATTGTTTTACTTAATGGATTGATTGATTCACAAAATTAAAAGCTGAATATTCCTCAAAAAGGGACTTATTTTTCATGTTCTTTCATAAAAATGGAGCTTGATTCGGAATGGGGAGTCTATGGTGGCCTTCCGTTATAATTTTTGAGTCACTTCTACGACACTTTTCACGGATCATTTAATCAGTAACGTTAAAATCCAACCATACAACAAAATTTTGCTAAAAAAAATAAATAAATACATAAATAAATTAAAAAATAGCTTATGGAGTTGATGCCCCCCCCCCTTTTCTGACCCCCCGCCGCTTCTGCGCACCATCCGCCTATGGTTGCAGCTCTTGCCTTATATCCTGCTCTATTCCCGGCTTTGTCTACGTGCAAAACTTTTATCAGCAGCTTCATCTTCTTCATGAGAGAGAGTTTGTCAGTTTCTATTTATTTTGCTCTATTGGCTCTTGTCAAAAGCGGGAGATCAATATGAGAGAAAAGCAGAATTTCTGTTTGCTGCCAGAACGCAGAATTAATTGCAACAAAATGAAAGTTTTCCGAGACATTTAATACGACTGAAGTATTCGCAGTATTCGGAATATCTTCAGAATTCATAGGGGAGAGGGGAGCACATGTGAACAAAAACCTCATTTTTGTATATTTTTCATTATTAATTTGAGATACAAAAGAAGCAAGTGCAATACATAATAAATCAAACATTTGCTAAAATATTTTCATGCAGTTACCTCCCTTCTTAAACAGTGAATTCCTGCTTTAAAAAAAAGTCTAAAATTTGTTAAAATTTGTTCACATCTGCTCCAGTAGGGGAGCAGTTGTAAACACACCTGGAGCCAGTGGCGGCTCGTGCCTTAATTTAGTGGGTGGGCCCACAATTATATGTTCCCCCAGTAATGCTTACAAAAAAAAAAAAAAAAATTGAAGGAAACAACTATTAAACTAATGCTGAGCGACATAAAATAATATTTAATTCTATTAATACAAATTTGCATTGCAAAGTTATCTCATTTGATTTGATACATAGGTTTTATATTTTAAATGTTATACCAGCCTTAAGCGATCAATGTAATGATAATAACAAAATTTTTCACAGACGACATACTTCCTATACATCACTAATGTTTCGCAAAGCTAGCTCTCAGAATTTTGCCATTTTCGGACAGTGAAAATATTCATCACATTAAAAGTGTTACGCCACAAGTCGGTGCCATTACTCAAACATTACGGGACTGCACTCAAAAAGAAAACGAACATTTCTGCCTAAAACACACCCTCTCACCCCCTAAAATTAAATCACCCCCTACAACCTGCACCATGTGTTTTTGAAACCCTCTATCATCAAATTAAGGAACTCATAAGGTAAATGACTCGATATAGGTATGCTTACATTTTTTTTTTAATTTGGATACAAATGTTGCAATTTCAGTTCATGAAAAAACAAATCCTAACGGTGTTTCAACTTAAAAATGTTACTTTTATAGCCATGATATTTACATTAACTTTCAATTTTAATGTATGTGTATGCTTTTAAATAAATTGGAATACACTGGCTTGAACAGTTATGGTTCCACTCACTTACCAATGTATGATCGTATACTCAAACTAGTGATGAGCTGAATCGAATTATTTTCAGGAAATACACACATGTACAAAACAATATTAAAACACTTATTTTTCTTACAATATAATCTGGATTTTGACTTACCGACTCGAATAACATTACAATTAAAACACGGATAACTGACTAATTTGATTATGTTTGTCAGAAATATTTGATTGACTGATAATTAATTTCTTTTCGGATACGTGATTTGACTGATAGTCATGGTAACATGCTATTTGTTAGAAATAAAAAATTTTGTAGAACGTCTAGTTTTTCAGAACCATTAGGTATCGTTATTAAACTTTGATAGAAATTTTTAATTTAACTACATTGCTTTTAAACAGTATTTAATATTTCATATATTGTAAAACTTCAGAAAAATATATTGCAAAATATAGTTGTTAAATGTTGCGAAATTTTATATCCACGTGTTTCCTCTATGAATTATGAAGCAATTTGTAAAATAATAGTAATTTAAAGAATAAGTGTATTATTCATTTATACATTTTTAAGCTGAATATAGTTTTTATATACAGTAGACGTTGATCCACTCAATATTTTTATGAACGTTCAATTTCAACGTTTTGTTTTTTCTGGTTACTGCTTTAAATGAATTTGTAGTAGAAGGTTAATGTTACGTGTCATAAGATTTAAGAAAAGTTGTAGAGTAGTAAAAGTTTTTATTCAACATCTAAGTGTTTTTTCAGACATTAAAATCCCTATGAATGTGATAATATTAGTTGCAGGGATGATTATCAAAAAGAGGGGAGGGGAGAACTACTTCATCGATATTTTAAGGGGAGGGTGTTGGCCGCTCTTTGGACGACTTTGGTCCTGGATATAAATGTAATCATTGATTCGGCTAAATAAATTTAGCATTTAGAGCTTAAGAATACTTATTAATTCTCCAAGCATTTATAATGTCACACCCGGAAGGATGACAAAGTTTCTAGAGTTCATACAATACTTACAACACTATGAGATTAAATTCAAACTAATACCAAGAAAATGGCAAACGGTCTGCAAGTCAAAAATAAAGTCTTCACACAAAAATTTTGAGAATAAGAATCTCTGTTCCCAAACGCAAATTAACCAATAAAATATACATGCACTGTATTACAAATAGGTGAGGGGGGCGGTAATGGAATTAGCAATCTCTATGCCTGTTAGTAATAGGTGTTGAAAGTAAAAAAGAAAGACAAAAAAAAAAGGGACTTGTTATTAAAATCATTCAAAAAAAAAAAAAAAGAAAGAAAGAAAGGAAAAGAGAAAAACGAAGAGTGCGAAATGAGAACAGGCGAGTTTTCTCCCTAACGCAAAGACCTCACATTCTGCTCCTGTACGCAGTGAGAAAACACTTCCCTCTCCACCGCTTTGGTTAGGGACAAAGGGAAATCTCGGGCCAGGGAAGATGGGCCCACAGGTCGAATGTTACAATGGGGTGTCATCAGAGAACCGCTCTTTTTAATCCAGCCACTGCGATTGGCTAAAAGCGGAGTTGGCCGCGGGCCTACTGAGAGCGGCCCTCAAGCTCGTTCTAAAAGCCGTGCGAAGCGCTAAAATTGATGGAGTTAGAAATCTTTCTTGTGCTGTGTTAGCGATGTGCGGGGGGGGGGGGGGTGACTGTAGGTTTAAAATATGTTTTGTGCACTATGTTTTTTTTTTTTTTTTTAGTTTTTTGAACAGAAATACAAAACGATATGTTTTAATTATGTATTAGTTTTTCTTCCAATTTTTCTGGGTGGGCCCGGCCCACCCGGCCCATAGTGAGGAGCCGCCCCTGCCTGGGGCACAAGTAAACACGGACACATAAATGGAAATAAAATACACCTAAGCATATTTTTAAGTATACTGCTTATTTACACATTAACAAACACTTACAATGAAAATGTCAAGGTATTTGTTCAACATGATTAATTGACTCAATTCAACGAACATGTAGCCTTCAAATTGTACAGAAAAAGAAACAGAAGATGCAGCTCGACATGTGCCACCTAAAATTGTAGGTGGTGGTAATTTTAGCAGACTATCATCAGAGTGTTTACCAGAGGTGGCGCTAGGAAATGCCCGACAGGGGGGCAAGCTTGCCCGACAGGGGGGCACAGGTATAATTTAAAAATTTAGTCACGAAAATTAAGTTTCTTATAATATGCAGTTAATTTTAATTGAAGGGATGGGGTTCGGGACTCTCCATCGTAAAATTTTTGAAGTCGAAGTAAAAAAATAGCTATTATAAGCATATTTGATAGCGTTAGAAAAAAAGTTTAGTTTCGGTGACTCTCCTGCGAAAAATTCGAAATTGAGGTTTAAAAATAGTACTTTAAACGAGTTTGAATGATTGGGGTAGGAGCACTCCCCTGAAAATTTTTCGAAATTTAAACCCCAAAATAAAGAATTGTTTTCAGGAAATTATCGTGGATGTCGGAGGATATTGCTCAGAGAGACTCTCCTCGTGACTTTTTTGAAATTCAAGTCCTAAAAACGCTTTTTTAGACAATCTTTAATTATGTAGAGTGGCAATGGTGCAATACACTGAATATATATATGTTTTTTTTTCAGTTTTAAGTCTAAAAATCCCATTTGTTGGCAATTTTTGATTAAGTAGCAGAGTTTTATTGCAGATTTCTTAATTGGAGAGGGACCACGTGTGGTACAATTTTTAAACAGAACCTCTTGTTTACAGTTTCTATTTTTGAGAAATAAAGTGGCTTCTTATTTAAAAAAAAGAAAGTACAGGGGCATCGTTTGGTTCGGGACTCTTCCCCGAAATATTCTTAAGCTTAACTCCTAAAAACGTAATTATTGGGGGCCTTTGACGACGATAGGGTAAGGGTTGTGGGACAGAGACTGTCTCCCGGAAATTATTTAAACTTGTCCCAAAAACAAAAATTTTATATGCTTTTTTCAACAACGTTTTTGAAAATCTAGTTGGCTTTATAGGTTGTTGTTGTTTCTTGGGTGGGGGGGGGGGAGGAGTAATTTTAAAATTTCCTATTTCTTGATTTTTCCCCATTAAGAGAAACGAGAAGTCAACCCTTGTCAGCAAGTAATTGATATGTTTCTATGAACGGAATATTAGAGTAGTGTAAGTTTAAAAGGGGAGGCGGCCTGGTGACCTAACTAATGAAAAATCGCTCAGATTGGCTCTCGGTGATGGCCCTGGTCAGCTGCCCCAATGAAGCAATAGCGATTTTTATATTGTTATTATTTATTTATTTCAACTGCTGCTCGCAAAGGTTTCTA